>OY294067.1:124009009-124339009 GCA_958510875.1 Endomychus coccineus | reverse complement strand
CTTCAACGAACAAACAAACATCGTACATAATCTTTATGAAATGCGTGTGGCTTTTTTAAATTTTATGTTCTAAAATTTCTATGTTTAACCTCAAAACTACTTAATATTAACTATTATTTACAATCGACAATTTTACATTCAGATATACAAATAACGATACAATATGGATATTATAAATAAACTTACTTTTAGTTATATCCGATAATATGACAAAAATGTTGGCAATTTTCAGTTGATTTCATATTTTCTTGGTTATTTGATTATTCACTTCAAAACACAATGCTCTGCTTTGCAAACATACACAAGGTAAACTATGTTGTTACTTCTTTATAAATTCAGGAACTGTGGATAATAAATTGTTAACTTGTTGTTACTGACATAACTTTTTAATTGTTGACTCTTCATTTGTCTCGACCAATCAGAATAGAGTATTCTAGAAATTTTGAATTATTGAAGATTTTCAAATTACTTAAAGTGATGCTATTTGAATTAATATTGCCTACATTTTTCCACATATTTTGGTATAAGATAACCTATGATTAGGTTCATATTTACTTGTTTATTCCAATATTTATGTCAATTTTGACATTTGTCAATTCTTAAATCTAATACATGATATAAAATATAAATAACAATTATATAAAATTGTAGAACTCAAATTTCCTAATTCTATCTTAAATCTATAACATATTTTAATATTTTGTGCTATCTTCTGATAGTCTTTGATTCATTTTAATAGAGATTTCCTCCTTCGTATCACTGTGCGTTTATCCACTATCACTGTTTCTTGTTTATACTTCTTATTCTATATTACACTCTGGTTTAATTTTGTTATACATTGTTTAATACCTTATACTACCTATAATTCAACTTGTAATACTGTTCTTAATTCCATATTTTATATATTTTATTAATCTTTTCCAATTTTAATGTTTCGGTAAGTTCAGATTTTATCATTTCATGTTATGTAGGAAATGAAATCATAACAATATATATATATATGCTGTATTGGGTTGCCGGGATATACTCCGCGTTGTCGTAGATTGGTTTCGATAGAAACCGTTGATATGACGACGTTTCGGCCCAATCTCATGTGCCATCTTCAGGTCTTCTCTTCAGGGCTGCTGCTCTGCTTCGAGTTAACTTGAAACTGATCTCCGTTGATCCTGTTGGTGTTTTATGTATCCTTGTTACATCTGGATGATTTTGCCGGTTTGATGCGTCTGATTGAGTTTGTTGGTCTGTTGCGTTCGAGCGATTCTGTCGGTTCGTTGCGTTCGAGCGAGTTTGCCGGTCCTTTGAATTAGTCTGGTTGACTGTTCTCCTGGGTGGTTGAAGGGCTGGTTTCCAAGCAGTTGGTAATCTCTGTGTATCATCTCTTGTATTGAGATTTGAAGGTCGCTTCTCGATTTCGATAGCTTCTTTTATGATGCGTTTTCTTTTGTGCTCCAGGCTGGCTAGGACTCTATTTCATGTGAAGTTTTTCTCACATGTTCGGCAAGTGACGATGTTGTTTCTTGCTTTGCGACTGCATTGCGGTGTTCTTCACGTCGAATGTTGATTCTTCTGTTAGTTTGTCCTATGTAGCTTCCTCCGCAATCTTCTTCACGTCGAATGTTGATTCTTCTGTTAGTTTGTCCTATGTAGCTTCCTCCGCAATCTTTGCATGGTATTTCGTAGACCCCTTGTGTTTCCAGATTTATTTTGGATTTAGCGTTAGGCAGTACTTGACCAATCTTTCTTGTCGTTTTGAAACTTGTCTCAATGTTGTGTTTTTTGAGAGTTCTGCTGATCTTCTCTGTAGTACCTTTGACGTATGGCCGATGGGCTTTGGCGACAGGTTCTCCTTTTTCTTCTTCTGTGGTTCGATCTGTCTGGCGTCGTGGTCTTAGTGCTCGTCTGATATTGTCTTTTGAGAACCCGTTTTGTTGTAGCGTGGTTTGTATTGTCTGCATTTCTTGTGGTTTGTGGTCATTGTCGGTTAGTCGGTCTGATCTGGTTATGACTGTTTTTATTACGGATTGGAGTTGTGCTGGATGGTGATGTGACTGGGCGTTCAAGTAACAACAGATGTAACAAGGATACATAAAACATCAACAGGATCAACGGAGATCAGTTTCAAGTTAACTCGAAGCAGAGCAGCAGCCCTGAAGAGAAGACCTGCAGATGGCACATGAGATTGTGCCGAACCGTCGTCATATCAACGGTTTCTATCGAAACCAATCTACGACAACGCGGAGTATATCCCGGCAACCCAATACAGCATACAACGCCCGCGGAAACCTGAAGCAGAACATATATATATATATATATATATATATATATATATATATATATATATATATATATATATATATATATATATATATATATATATATATATATATATATATATATATATATATATATATATATATACAGCGTGATCAGTTAAGGGCGGCTCTCGGCCATATCTCAGAAACTACTGAGAACAGAAATGTGGGAAAATAAATGTATCGTTAAAGTGACCATGAGAAAATTCTGGAAATCACTTTTATGTTCTGAATTTTTCCGCAAGGGGGCGCAATTGAAAATTAAATATTAAAATTCCAAATTTCTCCGGAAATTCTCACATTAAGATATACTTTTATTAACATCATTAGAAATGTTAGACAATTTTACATCATTTTGATCCGAAGTTCATTGGCGTACCGACCTTGATAAGAGTGCGGGAAGCTATTGAAAGTATAATCAATTAAATCGATGTAGTTCCTGAACGAATAGTTCAATTTCAGTAAATTTGAGTTTGTATGGAAGAAGAAGGTACGTACTTTCAATTGACGTATCTATTGGTACACGACAGTTCCTAATAAAGTTGCTAGAGGGCGTAATTTGTAATGAGAACAGTTTTTTTGATTTTATCTCAAAAACTCAAGGGCGTAATTTGTAATGAGAACAGTTTTTTTGATTTTATCTCAAAAACTCAAATCATACAATATAATTATGAGATGATTATCGAAAATAAGAATAAATTTGCAACAAAAACGTGGAAATCGCACATCGATATCTTTTTTCGTTTCAAAGTTATTGTAAAAAATTTACGTTCGTGACACAGGAACCTGTAACCTCTAATTCAATTATATCAGAAGAATTATGGGGCAATTGTTTTCGCTATTGCATTTTCCATATAATATAGGCAAATATCCACAATTTCAACTCTCGAGTGAATTCTTCATTGAGTTAGTAAGTAACTTGTGAAATTGAAGTCATTATTGCACAGGAGGCGTTAATTGAATCTGAAGGACTTGTCAAGTAAGCTCTTGGGTTTGTTCTGTTCACAGATAAATTCAGATAAGCAAAATCTAATTTGTTTATCATGATTTATTATACTATTCAAAAATGTGTTTTACAAATGAAGAAGCTTACGATATGTTGGCAGTATTTTTCCGGTGTTTCGGAAATGCATCATTAGCATCCCGGTAATACAGTATTCTAATACGAGGCATTATTCCAAAAAAGTTTTCCTGCGTCCAGCTCGACGTCTCCAGTAGCACAGTTGCGTTCAACCACTCTCAACATTGCAAAGAAATCGAAGGGTAAGAGTTAAGGAAAATGTTATAAATGTCTAAGCTTATGTAGGTACATAATGAGCTTCCTACCTGAGTATCAGACCAAATTCTAGTGCATCCCTACCATATTGAACTTCATCAAGACCCCTAAATACTGAAGATTTCGACAACCGATTAAATTTTTGTAAAAATGTAAAAAATATGGCTGCCCGAAATAAACAAATCTTATCACAAATTCTGTGGACCGATGTGGCACCTTCTGTGACTCATCTGTCAACAGAACAAACACAAGAGTTTACTTGACAAGTTCTATTGATTTGTTTCATGACTTCCTGTCAAATAATGAAATATGGTTAACATGACTCCAATTTCACAAAACGTTACCAACGCAACGAAGAATTCACTAGTTTGTTAATAGTGTAGATATTTGCCTATATCGTATGGAAAATGAAATAGCGGAAACAATTTCCTCATAATCCTTCTGATACAATTAAATTAGAGGTAATAGGTTCATATGTGATGAACGTACATTTTTTACTATAAATTTGAAACTAAAGAAGATATCGATGTGCGGTTTTCACTTTGTTCCTGCAAATTTATTCTTATTTCCAATCATCATTTCATAGTTATACCGTACCATTTAAGTTCTTGGGATGAAATCAAATAAAATGTTATCATTACAGACTACGCCCTATAGCAACTTTATTAGTAACTATCGTGTACCAACAGATACGACAATTAAAAGTACGTATCTTCTCTTCTATACAAGTTGGAGTTTACTGGATTCGAAAGAGTCGCTTAGAAACTATATGGATTTAATTGATTACACTTTCAATAGCTTCCTCCTATCTTATAAAGGTCGGTACGCCAATGAACTTCGGAACTCAATAAAGAATCCACTCGAAAGTTGAAATTGTGGATATTTGCCTATATCATATGGAAGATGCGATAGCGAAAACAATTTCCCCATAATTCTTCTGATATAATTAAATCAGAGGTTACAGATTCCTGTTCACGAACGTACATTTTTTACTATAACTTTGAAACCAAGAAAGATATCGATGTGCGGTTTTCAGGTTTTTGTTGCAAATTCGATCTCATTTTCGATTATCATGTCATAGTTATACCGTATGGTTTGAATTTTTGAGATAAAATCAAAAAAACAGATCTCATTACAAATTACGCCCTCTAGCAATTTTATTAGGAACTATCGTGTACCAATAGATACGTCAATTGAAAGTACGTACCATATTCTTCCATACAAACTCAAGTTTACTGAAAGAGAATGAGTCGTTTGAAAACTACATTGATTTGATCGATTATACTTTCAATAGCTTCTCCCACTCTCATCAAGGTCAGTATGCCAATGGGCCTCGGACAAAATGATGCAAATATGTCTAACCTTCCTAATGATGTTACCAAAGATATACCTTAATGTTGAAATTTCCGGAGAAATTTGGAATAAATTTCAAATTATTAAATTTTTAATTGCGCCCCCTTGCGGCCAAATGTGGAACATAAAAATAATTTCCAGGATTTTCTCATAGTCACTTTAACATCGGATTTTTTTTCCCACACTTCTATTCCCAGTAGTTTCTGAGATATGGCCGAGAGCCGCCCTTAACTGATCACGCTGTACATAAATGCTGTCCCAGGTTTTAGTAGCAGAACTTCGATAGAAAATTCGATTTTGAGAAGAAAAGTTCCCATTAACACAGACGCTTAGTTTTTGAAATTGATAAAAAAAATTCGTTTTTTGCGAATATCTCCGGAACCGTTTATCGTACAGAAAACAGCTTCTGTGAACATTTTTTACTCATAGTAAGCTATGTTCTGTGCGATGAAAAATTTTTTTTTACTCTTAATTGGTGAAGATTTTGGAGGGGTAGTGGGTGTTTTTCTCCCCAACTTCTACGCCACTAGAAAAAGTACAATTTTGAGACAATCATTCGAACCGCCAATGTTTTCGACACAAAAAAGGTAATCATCATCAACTTATATGTTGAAAAACATGGTCAATCTTTTGGTTTTGTTACTTGTTCTAACGTTTGAATAAATTTTGTCTAATTACTACGAATTGACAATGTTTTTCAACATAAAAGTTGATTTTTCTCGAAAACGGTCAACTTTAGAGCTTACGACCAGGAGTACCTTTTTTGTGTAGGAAACGATGGCGGTTGAAATGGTTGTCTCAAAACCGTACTTTTTCTAGTGGCGTAGGAGTTGAAGAGAAAAACACCCACTTCCCCTTCAAAATCTTCACCAATTAAGAGTAAAAAAAAATTCTTTATCGCACAGAACATAGCTTACTATGTACAGATATTACAACAAGCCTGTTGTAATATCTGTCGTAATTGGAATATAATAATCTTATAAAGTACACTAATCTTCAACAAGCCTGTTGTAATATCTGTCGTATTTGGAATATAATAATCTTATAAAATACACTAATCTTCAATTCAAATGAATCACAAATATAATTTATTACTCATCATCATCATCGCTGTGAACGTTTTCCATCTGAATGTTAACATCTCTGTAATCAACCTCATCAAAGTTTTACCCTGAAGATGGAAATAAAAATTTCCGAAAGCTAGGACAACCTTTAAAGAGTTCTCTTTTACTTGCTACGCAATCTTACTATTTATTAGTTTTATATATATATATGTATATATATATATACTGTGTTGGGTTGCCGGGATATACTCCGCGTTGTCGTAGATTGGTTTCGATAGAAACCGTTGATATGACTACGTTTCGGCACAATCTCTATATATATATATATATATATATATATATATATATATATATATATATATATATATATATATATATATATATATATATATATTTGTAAGTTTTCTTGGTATATTGGTTCGTATATATACTGAAAATGAAATAAAAATTCTGTTTGACGTTTCGACAATGTTTATTGTCTTCATCAAAGTGTGAATTAGTGTTTCCATGTAATTTAGGAAAGAATAGATGATTTCGATTAATGAAATGCGTCTGCATTGTCGAAACGTCAAACAGAATTTTTATTTCATTTTCAGTATATATACGAACCAATATACCAAGAAAACTTACAAATATTACAAATGGTTCAAGAATATCAATAAAAGAATATATATATATATATATATATATATATATATATATATATATACATCTCACTATATTCTGGGCGTCCTTACAAAAACGCGACTCTCAGCGTCCGGTCCAATTTTGTAACAGGGATTTACAAATTTTTGCGCATATACTCGATGTATCATAAACGGATGTTACCTCACCGAATTTCAGCAAATTCTATGAAGTCATATACACTTTACTATATTCTCAGCGTCCTTTCATAAAAACGCACCTTGGCGTCTACAACATATACGAAGCTTTCATATTACAGATTCCTGGGCGTCCCCATATATAAAAACTGTTCACATGGCAGATGCCTGAGCGTCCTGCGGCGTTGCCACGATTATGCTCCAATAGCAGTACCGAGTAGAGGCAAGGTAGAGATATCCAGGTCCTGATCGATGCACGAATGCAATAGACAGGGGCCGTCAAATCAAAGGACGGTGAAACCGTTAGACAAACACTTACAACTCCTATGGTACCCGACTAGTGAAAGTAGACTGTTCATCTTTTGTCACGCACAAAAATGAAACATAAGTTTCATTTGTTTCAGAAATAAAAAGGGTCATTTCACATTTGTTCTTTGAACAAGATTAGTTAATCATTCAGTTCATTTCGTCTCAATTTTTCAGTTAAGTAGTGTCAAAGATGATGATTCGAAGGTGATATCATTGTAAAAAAATGGTAGGTACCTATGAAACAATAATATAAAAACTTCGATTTTTCGCATAATTCCGAATAGTTTCACAATTTATCTTTTTTTTGACTCCCTATATCTTTGATAGAAAGTGTATATATCATCAACTTGCTGATCTTACATTGAGAAACTATAAGCAGGATTCTAAAATCTGTATCTGTAACTATTCGTAAGACAACATTACGAACAAAATAGAATTTTCTATTTTAAGGACAGAAAAAAATCGATTATCAGGTACCGGCAAGAAAAACAGCATCCTTCTTTTAAAAAATATTTGGATTCTTCAGAAACAAATGTTTTTCTGAGATTATCGATGATGTTTCCAGCAGATGTACTTCCCACCGTAGTATCTGATGACCCTGTAGAATGCCCATTTAATAATTACATCAGCAGATGCAAGATTCCCAACTGAAAAAGAACACTGTCAAATGACGAAATGGAATTACCCAATAAATAGAATAAATTAAATAAAATTTTGCTAAATTTTCTTACCGGACCATTGCCAAAGAAGAAAAAGTTGTAAGTGATTGGCCTTTTCATTCTACAAGAAGATATATGGTTGACGTTTCTGTTGCAAACTTTTTGGCAAGTGTTTAACAAACTCGCCCAATAAGGAGAATTGTTCTGAATGGAAACATTTGTCACAAGTACTATATAGACACAAAAAGAGTAACTATCATGCATATTATTTCGAATCTTGGTTGATTTTCTTAGCTATAATATGAAAGGGGGTAGCTCATTTACGTTCATTGGATGTACAACAAAATATCTGTATCGTATCCTTGAATGAATAATTTTTAATCAATACAGTTTTTATGTCCACAATGTCTAGCTCCACTTGGTACATCTACCAAACTGTATGAAAATAGTGATGAAAATTTTTTAAAATAGGCAAGTTTTCAAAATTTAATTCTTTAATGGAGCAACATTACAAAAGTAATGACGAACCAATAATACACCCGAACATTTCTTATGAATTTCTTCATAATAGATGAAGCCACTCCAATGAGTTAAAATATTTTTTTTGCTTTTTGGATTCACTAATAAAACGTCCAGTTTAACTGAAATCTCCAGAAAATCGGCTGACAATTTATCATTAGATTTGGAAGATGAAGCACGTCAAGAGATTGATGTTTATTGCGAATGACTTATTTGATGAAATTTGATGTTTAAAATATCACGAATAGTCCAGTAAATGAAGGTTTTTACTCACGGATTTTTGAGAGTGCTTCTTTATTTACGAAACTTGGCGAGTAGGTTCGGGGCGTATCCCATATTGCTTGTGGTCAGTAAGGATGACCGCTTTCACGTGCCCCCTAGAAAAAAAAGATCAAAAAAATGATCGACATTGAAAACAAATTATATTTTCGTATTTTTCGGATCCAAATCCAATATTTCCGAAAAACGCAGCCTTCTCGAGGGGCTCTGAAAAAAATCGATCAAAACATAAATCGGCTAATAATTAGATAATTCAAAAAATTTTATGATTGGAAGTTGAATTTTTTGTTACCATAACTTTTCTTCCCGGTCAATATTTCGAGAGGTATTCCAAAATAAACGAAGAAAAATCCACCAGTTCAAGGGTTGAGAAAGTAGCGAAGGACGTTTTTAAAATATCCAAATAATTTGAGCACATATAATGACCCCAAATGAACATTTTTTCATTCTTGGCAGTTATTGCAAGGATAGTAATGATTTTTCAGCGGATATTTGAAATTGAGCAGCATCCATTAAAATTACTACAGAACGCGTTCTATTTGTTCGATTCTTACGAAATTCAAATTTTTTCTTGTTTTTCCTTCACTGGTTATGAATCCTTCGAGAAAATTTGAAAATTCAGAATGTTGGAACCGAAATGGACTCTCTGTCCGTATTGGGACCTTACTAAAATGATAAAAATAATTTTATCGTGGTATATTATGACTCAAAATAAAACTGTTTTCATATTGTTACTGTCATCTCTACATTTGCTTATTCTACTGTTCGGAATATTGCCAATTTAGGTATTGTTATAAGCTTATAAGCTTATTTAATTTTATCAATATTTTTTTTATGGGACACTTATATTCGATCAATATTTTGATATTTTCTGGAAATTTCTTTAAAAATTGACTTTTGATCAGCTCAGGTCCAAATGTATGTAACCCAAAGGTATTATTAATATTTGAGAAGAGTATAAATACCCAAAAAAACCTAAATTTTCGTTGTTTCAATTGGAGAAGTCTCAAAAAAAAATTCTTGTGAATAGTCATTGTGGGACATCCTGTGTGCTGATATGATGTATAAGTGTGGTTATGACGTACTAAGAGAATGAAAGATAAGTATTGACGAAATTTTGAAAGACTCTTCGCGATGGCAATAACCTGACACACCAAAATACTTAACATACTTTGAGATTATCGATCAACACTTTAAGATTAGTGTTTCTCGTAACTCACCATTTCCTTTCTGTTAGAGCTATCAAGATGAAAATCTATATCATCAATGCTTTCCAGTTGTAATTCATCTTTTTTTTAATACTTCGACTACAGGAGAGGGAAACCTATAATGTTCCAAGAACATCATGTGAGTCAGCAGTGGAATGTAGAGACGGAAGATAGGCATTCGTTCTTTTCTTGAAGGTTCGGAGGTTATAGGCATATGGAAAAACAACCTACCTAGTTGAGCCCATCGTGCACCCCGTGGTAAGAAGTTTATTCTATTCTAGCAGGTTGTTCTGGGGGCAGTTTTGCTTCGCCGATGTAACGGTGACTGAGAGATGTCAAAGCAGGGTATTTCATTAGGATGTGAGGAGCAGTTTCCCCCATCTCTCTGTTTCACCTACATATAGGATCATTTGCGATGCCCATAGTATGAAGGTGTTTGTTACGATGACAATGACTCGTTAGGATTCCAGTCATCTCTCTGATGTCCCTTCTGCTCAGAGAAAGGAGTTTCTTTGATAGCCTAGGTACAGGCTCATTGATAAATAGCTTGACCTGCCTCATACGTGGTGATCTTGCCACAAGTGGTGATCTTGCCACAAGTACTCTTTGTACAGTTGACTCAGAAGTACAAGATCCCACGCATTTTGATACAACGACCATTGGCTCCGGTCAGACAGGGACGCCAGATGACCCCCGCCTGGTCAGGCAGTAAGCCATTCCAGTTCCTCCAACTCGACTGTATCCAGGCATCAAGATGAGTTGAACTTTCTTCTTGGCTGGTTCAGCCAGTGAATCCCTGCATTATTTGACAAGTCTTGATGTGACTCTAGGTGACTTGAGAGCTCCCAGGGCAGACCGGCTGTCTGTGCAAATATATATGCTCCTATTTACATAGTTTCTTCGCAGATTTTCCATGGCGCAAATCAATATTGCGTAGGCCTACGTCTGAACTCATCAGGTGAAGAGTTTCACAGCTCAGCTGTTCGGTGAGGAAATGAAGTCTGGTAGGAAGAAGTTTGGCAGGTCTTGAGCTTGACAGTGAAGGGGTGACTATTTTGAGCTCGTCTCGTCCGCGTTGAAGCAGACGAAACGTCTGATGAACTCCGACCATCGAAATATCTATAGAAAAGGGTATGAGCTAACACCAGACTATAGTCTGGATCCTCATTCTCAATTAAGATGGCGGCGACTGACGGTGTCGGCGATCTCGATGGTGAGGAGAAAGTGGAAAAAAAGGTGAAAAAAGCGAAATTCTGATGAAATGTTGTAGCAAGCTATGTGCAGTATATGTCTGTATAATTTGTTATGGTATTTTACACAAAAGTTATACTAAAAGTAATCCAAAAATCCTATTTCTGAATGGTCAGAAAATGGTAAGTTGCAGTGAGACCAGTGAGGTTATAAGAAAACAAATGAAATTACAGGAGAAAAACAAACTTCTAGAAGCTGGATATAGGTACTTCAAGGAAATAATTGCAGAAATCTGAGATAAAAACAATATCTTGCACATAAATCATGATTTACTCCTTCAAAAAATGAAAAACTATGAAGAACAGATAATCTACCCACAAAAAGCCGAACAAGATACGATTAAACCAAACCGGAGCAAGGTAGTCAGTGGTCCCAAAAATGTTAACAACCAACACAAATTGGTCCCACATCTGCACAAATTGATACTTCAATTCGGTCTCCAGATTCCGGAAAAGATTATGAAGTTAACAATCAGGCAAATGGGCTAATATCGTCTGCATCTGGAATTTCGAAAAAGGTTGGCCCAGGAGAAACAAAGACGGATACTGAAAATCAGATCAAGAATGATGGGATTCAACAGGTAAAATGGTGTAAACCAAGAAAAAACAAAAAAGGCAGATGGATTTTCAGGTGTTCAAAAAAATTATGGATATACCTACACATGGTGAAGCGAGGAGCTATTGGAGACAAAATTAAAAGCTACATTAGGAGCAAAGCTAGATTGGAGGAAGATGGAATAAGGGTGGAAAAGATTCCCATAACTGGCAATGGACTAAGAAAATATGTTGTTACTGCTCCTCTGCAGAAGAAAGAAGAAATGTACGACTCTTGTTTTTGTCCAAATGGAATTGGCAATGAAAGATTTGACTTTCAGAAACACAAGCAATTTCTTGTCCAAATTAGACCTAAGAAGAGGGACTTGAGGCGTAGAATGAGATGAGTTAAAATATCGTAAATAGAGAATCAAATTGACTGTGTAGCGAGTGAAGATATTATTGAAAGAAGAAAAGTGCATATAGTTTCTATTGACAGGCCTTCAGGTGCAAACGTTGACATATTTTTCTCTAAATTTGAAGAAATTTTGAATGTGGTATATAATGAGAGAGATGTTGTAATTGCTGGTGACTTCAACATCAATGTTTAAGAGGAAACAATAGATAAATTCAGATTCTGTGATATGATGAACTCAGTCAACATCATCCACAAAATTAATGAGTACATCAGAGTTACACCATCATCTCAATCCTGTGTAGATGATATGTTCATTAATATTAAAGACACACCTCCATATCAGATCACTTTGCACAGAAATTAACATTTTGACCCAGAGAACCACATGCTCCCATACTTATAGCATATTTTTCAATGTAAATAATGTGGAAAAATTCGAGAGCATGATGAAAAATCAAGATTGGTCTCATATAAATGACATAGCTAGTGAGAAAATGAATGAGCCGTGGGAAATGTTTGCTGATATTCTCATGACAACATTTGAAGAATGTTTTCCAATGAAAAAAATATTAAATAAAAGACAAAAGAAATATGATTAGGTATATAATCAGGAAATGGAGGCATTTAAGAATCTGCTCAATATTCTTCATATTATGAGTAGAGGCTTATTGCTTCCTATCGACTTGTAAAAATAGGTATAAGGGAAAACTGACACAGAGAAGACGAAAACTTTATGAGCACAAAATAAATTAATCTGATAATAAATTCAAAACAGTATGGCAAATACTGAATAGTATAACTGGGAAAAGTGATATACATAATTCCATAAAAGTACAGGGAATTGCACATTACAGCTTCTTGAACTATATAACTGATTATATTGATGAGTTAATAATTGATCAAAATCAGCCACATATAAGCAACACAACCAAATATATGAAATCTATGTTTGTTAATTTAGTTAGTGGAAGTGATTTCCTGAATATAGTTAAAAATCTAGAAAATAGAATGAGGAGTGGTGTCAATGGGATCCCGAACAAATTGATAAAAATTGTTGATGTTTAATTGCAGAACCTTTAGTCTACATCATAAATAACTAATTCAAAATTGGTATATTTCAGTTGAAAACGGCATGTATAACTCCTGTATTCAAAAATAATGGTGATCCAAAAATTACAGATAACTATAGACCAATAAGCTTATTGTGAGCTTTTTCAAAAATCTTTGGAACTGGAATGTGTAATAGATTGATTCTTACAGCATGTGACTTGATAAGTGACTCTCAACATGGTTACTTGGAAGGAAAATCTACCCATACTGCAATTTTCTAGTTAATACAGCATATAATAGACTCATTAAAGGATGATACATCAGCATTAGACTCATTTTTAGACCTTTCCAAGGCATGCGATTGCTTGAATCATGAGATATTGTTAAATAAGCGGAATAAGGGAATCAGCTCTAAGATGGTTTAGATCATACTAAGAGGATAGGAAACAGACGGTGAAGATCACGAAAGATGGAGTTGAGGGAAAATCCTCCGAAAAAATATCAAACATCAGTATTCCACAAGGTAGCATAACAGGACCATTGCTTTTTAGAGTTTACGTGAATGATTCGAATAATTTCATGAGGCTTAATGGGGCTTCTAAGTTGATTAATTATACTGACGACACAAATATGCTAGTAAAGGCTCCTGATATCATCAGTATGATTGCCAAAGCAGATTTAGACTTTGAAAGAGCCAAATCTTGGTTCATACAAAATAAACTGGTTCTTAATGAAAATAAAACAAATCTCGTACTGTTCAAAACAATCTATGCCCGCACTGACTTGCCTTTTAATGTTAGTTTAGGTGAAAAGAACTACATCGTTAGTAAGCACTTCAAGTTCTTGGGGGTCTATATAGATAGTTTTTTATGCTGAGCTATCCATGTTGAGCAACTCTGTCAAACTGAGTCACATATTACTCACTCAGGATAATTAAAAAATATGCGAGCTTTCAAACACTGAAAATAGTGCATTATGCAAATGTTGAAACAAGAATAAGATATAGTTTGAGATATTTCAGAGTAGTACACATGTTGAAAATGTGTTCTCAATTCATGAACGAGCATTGAGAATAATGTTAAAGTTGAAGTACAAAGAGTGATGTAGGGGCTATTTGAAGAAAAACAGAATACAGACAGTACCAGCTTCATTCATTCAAGAATATCTGTTATTTCTGTTCAGAAATAGGCATTTACTCACACAATTTGGAACAAGACGCTTATACCCAACTAAACATTTAAATCTGCAGTATCTAATACATAGACTGAGTGTAACTGAAAAAGGGGCACTGTACGCTTCTATCAAATATTTCAACAAGTTGCCAGAATACATCAAAGCTATCAATAATCTCACTGCATGTAAAAAAGAAATCTATGATATGTTAATAAACTTGGGAGAATTTTATAATATGTAGGTGTTTTTGAGATCAACTTTATTTTCTTCAATGGCTGCTCTACATGCAATGTATTGTAATTATATCTTAGAATGAAGATTATTATTATTATTATAGTTATTATTATGCAATGAATGAACACCTTGTAAATTGGGTAAACTACTGCCACAGTATTTAGAGGATACATTAATAAAGCTTTATAGGCTCACCACCCACTTTTAAGACACAGCGGTTTTGAGTTATTAGAAACAACATGATCAGGATAATTTTATAAAGTGGCTTCGAGAATATTGTAGAAGTATGTGTGTGTGTGTGTGTGTGTATATGTGTGTGTGTGTGTGTGTGTGTGTGTGTGTGTGTGTGTGTGTGTGTGTGTGTGTGTGTGTGTGTGTGTGTGTGTGTGTGTGTGTGTGTGTGTGTGTGTGTGTGTGTGTGTGTGTGTGTGTGTGTGTGTGTGTGTTTTATCAAAAAATGTCTTGTGTTAAAGTGACATTGGCATGTCAAGACCTTACAACTAATACAAAGAATAAAAGTAATTTGAAACCAATTTGAATTTGTTCAAATACATATATCGGCAGTCATGCTCTCATCTACATCGGCTATCTTCATGAATAATTCATATAAGTTTACAGTTATTAAACGAGTAAACGCAAAATATATATATTTACTTAGCTGCATATTGTACTGGTGGATTTCAGCTTCTTATTAATAATTACTGACTGGAGTGTAATAATTTTCAAAAGATCTATTGTATCGTCACTTGATGAACTGAATTCAAACTAGAATATTGAAAATAAAAAGCTATTACGCTATTAGTTCGATGAATTTCCAATTTCCCCTGATTTACAACAACGTTAACAAAATAGTTTGAATAACTTTATTTTGTTTAATACAAAATAATATTCATTGTGGAAATATTAACTACCTTCTACTCAACAAATAACATTTATTATTCTGGAATAATATCACACGTCCAAACGCAACGAATGAAAATTGAAGTTTAGCTTCAATAGACAAATCTGCATGAATTAATCGAAGAACAAATTTTATAACACTCCGTAATTCCAACGAATTGGTATGATATTTAAAATAAAACATCGGGACAGTCGCAGCAGCTATTGTACAGTTATATTCCTCGCGAAACGTTAAGTTTACACATACAATGTTGACAATTACGGACGCCGAGGAATCCGTGAAGTAAAAGTTGAAATATGCAAGAAGGACGCCGAGGGATTGATGAAATAAATCATAGATATACATCGGACATACGGCGGCGCACACTGCGCCTCTCACAGCAAACTGATTGAACTATTATATAAAGCGTTACATACAAATAATTCATTTCACTATAATCTGGGCGTCCTAGTCGATTTTCGGCAAACACTTCTGTAACACTATACAAGTCCTCTGGCAAAATTTCAATGGGGATTCAACTCGGCGTCCACATGCGGACGCTCAGTTGGACATGGACGCCGAGAGAATAGTAAATCGACAATGTACGGACGCCAAGAATATAGCGGGTGGTATATATATATATATTGTTATGATTTCATTTCATAGACAATAAAAATTTAAAAATAATAACTTACCGAACTATGAAAATCAGAAAAGATCAAATAAAAAAAATATTTTATGGAATTCAAAACAATAATAAAAGCTAAATAATAGTTAGGATATTAATATTAACAATGTAAAACATAATAAACAACGATGTAATAGAATAAGAAGTGATAAACAAGAACTTCAGTGAAAGTGAAGAAACGTTCAGTGTAACGAAATCATAAATCATAAGTAAAATGATTACAAAACTATCATGAGATAGTACAAAACATTGAATAATGTTATAGATGTAAGTTAGGATTAGTAAATTTGAGTTATATAATGTTAAAAGAATGTTATTGATATAATATGGTATGTATTAGATTTAAGAATAAGTAACTGTCAAGAAAACCATAAATATGGGAATAATCATATTAATAATAACCCAATCATAGGTTATATTATACCAAAGTGTGGGGAAAAATGTAGGCAATATTAATTTAAAAAGAAGGAATCACTAACAATTAAAATAAGTTGAAAATCTCAAATAATTCAAAAAGTAAAGTATACTAAATTCTGATTGGTCAATAGGAATTTCCAATGTCAATCTGGTAACAATGAAGACTTGTGTCAGTTTCACAACAATTAGCTTGGCATGCTTGATTTGAAAAGCAATCATCTCATAGGTTGTTTATGACATAAAGTAGCGTCGGTTTTGGAGGCCTATAAAAACGAATCTGAAAGTAAAGAAGTTCAGTTTTGCCATTACATCTGTAGAGTGAAAGTACTCCTGCAACTCACCAAAATTTTATAACCTATAAAAAACCAGTGAACGAAAGTGTTCCAAACTTCGATAGGTTCAAAGAAACCAAAGTTAATAAGTTTTATTAAAAGTCAACGATGATTCCAAGTATCTGAATCCAGTAAAAAGGCTGTAATAACCTCCAATTAAGAAGTAGTATCCAACGATTGCCATTCATCAATAATTTCAATAAAGCATCGAAAAGTTTCATGTTTTATCTAAAAGGATAAAACAAAGTATTATCAACAGTTCCTGAGTCTCAAGAAGAAGTAATCCAAATTAGTTACCTGTGATTATTGTGAGAAAGCATAGTATTGTGTAAAAGTGAATCATCAACGAAATTATAAAAGAATTAAATTGAAAATTGCCAACATAGTTAAACACACTTTTGGATATAAACTAAAAGTAAGTTTGTTTATTATATTTCCATTGTAGTGTTATTTGTAAATCTGAAAGAAAGATTGTCGTTTGTAATTTTGTAAACAACTATTAATATTGAATAGTTTTGAGGTTAAAGCTAGTTCTATGCTTAGAACATAAAATAAAATTGTAAATTAGAAACCCGAGATAATTAGAGTCATAGAGATTTAAATATAGAAATTTTTTAACATTCAAAGAACATTGTGTTTAATTCCATAAAATAATATAAAAAGAAAAGCATCATTATTATTCAAAATAAATAAATAGAAAGCTAGCCGGAAGAATAAATTATAATTATTAAATAAATAAAAACTCAGTAAGAGTTTTCTAAATAATTGTCGCTCAAACGTGAGGCCATTTGAAAAAGGGAAATAAAAAGTCATTCTGAAAAGGAAATTCAAATAGAACCGCGTAATCAAAGTAAATTAGAAAACTAGATTAATTAATAAAAGAAAGTAAAATGGAAGGAGATAGACAAAGTACTCCAGAATTAATAGGATTTGATGAAGATGGTGATATAATTAGTGCAGAGAGACCACCAATAGTAGATAGTCAATCACAAATAATGAGAATGCTTGAAAGTTTCAATATGAAACTAGTTAATGAGATAAGAGAGAGTAAAAATGAGACAAATACTAAAATTGAACAGGGTATAAGTGAAATAAGAGATGAACTTAAGAGAGTGAATGATAAATTTGATAAAAGAACTGATGAAATTATGAGAATAGTTGAAACTGAGAAAAAGGAAATAAGACAACATGTTGAAGAAAGTATAGATAATAAATTAGAAGAATATAATAGCTTTGTAAATAGAAAGTTTAATAATGTAGAGAAAGAAATAGATATTATGGAAAATAGAATGAATGATATGGGGAGGAATATTGAAGAGAATGTGAATGTGAATGTACAAAGTATGAAAGAAAATCAGGAAAAAATGATAAATGAACAAGATGAAAGAATAAAAAGAATTGAGAATAGATCCGAAGAGAGAATGAATATAGAATACAGAAATGTAGGTCATGAGAATACAATAAAATTTAATGGAAACATAAAATTATTACATCCATGCATTTTTGTTAAAGATTTGAAAAATGAAATACAGTATGAAAGGAATATAGAGAGAATGAAAAAATTAATAAGAGAACGATTGGTTGATGAACCTTTGTTGTGGTTCAATTGCAAAGAAAGGGAATTAAATAGTTTAGATGAGTTTATAGATGAGTTTTTAAATAATTTTTGGGGTGAAAATGAACAATCGAAATGTCGAGAAAGGTTATATTTTAGGAAGTATATAGAAGGGACTAGAAAAAGCATGAATGCTTATGCACTTAGCCTATATAATGAAGCACAATATTTAGAACCTAAAATGAGAGAGGAAGAGATAGTTTTATACATTTCAAGACAGTATCGAAGTCAAATATCTGAGGCAATAGCCATTGCAAATATTAAAAACATGAATCAACTACTATCATACTTAAATAGAATTGATAATAAGAATAACATAGGAACTAGGCAACAATATGGATATAATGATAACAGGAACAATTACAGGGGAAATCAAAATTATAATAATAGATTCCAAAATAATAATTATCAAAACAATTTTAGAAATAGAGATAATAGAAACCAAAATTATTATAATAGGGAAAATAGATATAATGGAAATAATGCTAATCAAAATAGAAATAGATATAGGGATAATAGAAGTCAAAATAATAATAATAATAGAAATAATAGTAGAAATGAAAACAATCAAAGGGAAGTAAACTGTAGTAGGATTGAAAGTAATATGGAAAGGGAAGACTCTTCAAGTCAAAATAATCAACAAAATCAGGATTTTTAAGAAAGCACGAATACCATGTTAATGTATTATATGAACATCAGAGGGAATACATTGACTACGAACAGCAAAGGGAAGAAAATGAAAGTATAGGTTTAATTAAATTAAAAGGTTTTTTAAAAGGCAAAGAAGTAGAAATTATGTGTGATACAGGATCAGAACTATCTTTAATAAGGGAAGAACTATTGTCTGAAATAAAATTAACAAATCAATTGAAAATACCAAAAGTAGAATTAGTAAATATTAGTGGAAAGAAAATTACTGAAGTATCAAAAATGATTACTGAGCATGTTATAATAGGGAAGTCAAGTCTAGAGATGCAATTATTTGTAGTGCCGAATATGAAATTGGATATTGTTATGGGAACTGATGAATTAGAAAAGCATGGAATTATTATAGATTACGAGGAAAAGGAAATAAAGTTGTTAGATGAAATTATAAAGATAGGGAAAGGGGAAAATGAAAATATTGACAGACCAAATGAAGGTTGCAATATAATAAATGCGGTCGAAAGAAAAGACTCAAGCAGAAAATTAAATGAAATAATCTCGCAGATGAAAATATCCGAGAAATATAGGGGAATAATATCAGAAATAATTTCACAACATAAAGGTTTAATAATTGATGAAACTCGTATAGCTAGTAATTATATTCATAAATTCCAAGTTAAAGAAATTGAAAATTTTAAATCCAAGAACTATCCAATCCCATACAAGTACATAGAAGATGTTAGGAAAAAAATCGGTGAAATGCTAGAACAAGACATAATAGAAAGAAGTAAAACAAAATATATAAACCCTATTGTTATAGCAAAAAAGTCAAATGGTGATATTAGGTTATGTTTAGATGCTCGAACATTGAATAGATTGTCAGTACCACAATATGAAGCTCCTAAAAATATAGAGTCAATTTTTGGTAGAATAATAAAGGCACAAATTTTTAGTAAAGTTGATTTAAGACATAGTTTCTGGTTGATTCCTTTACATGAAAGTTGTAGAGATTACACTGGTTTTATGATAGATGGAGAAGTGTATCGTTTTAAAGTTACGCCTTTTGGTATTCAAAGTGCATGCAGTGCGTTAGTTAGAAGTATGAATCAAATATTAAATAAATTTGAAATTTTTGTAGTTCATTATATCGATGACATATTAATATTTTCTAGAACAGTAGAAGAACATAAAGATCACATAAAATTAGTTTTGAACGAATTAGATATAGCAGGTTTAAAAATAAATATTGAGAAATGTGAATTCTATAAAACAGAAATTAAATTTTTGGGTTATAAATTAACGAGGGAAGGTTTAGAAATGGATGAAGATAGATTAGATGTAATTAAAAATTTCAAAAGACCCACTAATCTTAAAACTTTGAGGGGATTCTTAGGTCTAATAAATTATTTCAAAAGGCTCATTCCTGATTTAAGTCAGAAGGAGATTCCATTAGTAGAATTACTTAAGAAAGGGGTAAAATGGAAATGGGATAATGAAAGACACGAAGCTTTCCAAAATTTAAAAGATATTTTCATTAAAAAATTAAAAGTCTATCATGCACAATATGATAAACCTTTCATATTAAGAACAGATGCTTCTAAACAAAGATTCAGTGGTGTTTTATTACAAAAACAAAATAATGAAGAAGTGCCCATAAGTTTTGTGTCAAGAATGACAAAAGTTCATGAAAAAAATTACAGCGTTACTGAATTGGAATTAGCAAGTATAGTTTTTTGTGTAAAGAAATTAAGATTTTATTTGTTAGGGAATAAAGTAAGGGTAGAAACTGATCATAGTGCATTAACAAGTATATTTAAAAACAAGTTTGTAAACAGTAGGATTCAAAGATGGATTTTGTTATTGCAGGAATATGATTTTGAAATAAAACATATTCCAGGAAAATTAAATATAATAGCTGATACTTTAACAAGAGAAGAGGGGAATTTAAAAATTGATAAAAGGAAATATAAAGTAGGAGCAAATATTTTATTAGAAGTAAGGGGTTTATTTTCATTAGAGAGCATTAAAAACAATCAAAGTACTTTATCAGAGAAGGATAAAAAGAAATGTAAAATCAAAGAGGGAGTTTATTTACAAGATATAGGTAGGAAAGAATTATACAGAATAAATCAAGACCTAACTTTAAAAATTTTAAATCATTTACATAGTGAATTCAATCACATAGGAGCAAGGAAAATGTGGCTCATATTCAGAGAAAATTATATAGGTAAAGGAGATTACCAAATTGCAAAAGAAATCACAAAGAAATGTGACATATGTCAAAGAGCAAAGCCTAAAAATATAATTAACCACAATTTAGCAAAGAGTATTATAGTAAAGGAATGTTTAGAAATAGTAGCAATAGATTTTTTAAGTGAGTTAATAGTAACAGAAAAAGGAAATAGACATATTTTGGTTGTAGTAGATTTATTTTCTAAATATATAAAATTATATGCTTGCAAAACGACAAAAAGTAGAGAAGTAATGCATAAGTTAGAAAACTATTTTGAAGAAATTGGTAGGCCAAGAAAGTTAATTACAGATAACGCAACATATTTCAAAAACATACGTTTCAAGTATTTTTGCAAAAGGAATTTAATTTTTCATCAATTAACAAGCATCAGACATCCTCAATCCAATCCATCAGAACGTTATATACAGGAAGTAATAAAATATCTGAGAATATCTTGTGAGGGTAAACATCGTCAATGGGATGAATCAATATCCAGAGTAGAAAAATGTTTAAATCATTGTCCAAATACTACAACAGAGAAAACACCTGTATTAATAATGAAAGGCGAAGAACCAGATAGAAAATGGTTAGATAAAAATTCAGTAGAGCGAAATGAAATTTTGAAAGATATCAGTAATAGGTTAGAAAGAAATGCAAGAAAGTATATGAATAGGGAAATGAGAAAAAGAGGAAGGTTAATTAAATTTGAAATAGGTGAATTAGTAATAGTAAGAGCAATGAGAGTAACTAATAATAAAAAGAATATATGTGGAAAATTATGTTTTGCTTTTGAAGGTCCGTATGTAGTCATGAATGAAAATGCTGAAAATAGTTATGAATTAATGAATCCTGAAAACGGAAAGATAAGGGGAATATTTAATATTGATCAAATATACAAGTATAATTATTAATAAATTTAGTTCATGAAAATAAAATCAAAAGATAAATAAATTTTAAATATTAATGTGATTAATATGTTAAAATTGATTTAGGGGAATTTGTTATGATTTCATTTCATAGACAATAAAAATTTAAAAATAATAACTTACCGAACTATGAAAATCAGAAAAGATCAAATAAAAAAAATATTTTATGGAATTCAAAACAATAATAAAAGCTAAATAATAGTTAGGATATTAATATTAACAATGTAAAACATAATAAACAACGATGTAATAGAATAAGAAGTGATAAACAAGAACTTCAGTGAAAGTGAAGAAACGTTCAGTGTAACGAAATCATAAATCATAAGTAAAATGATTACAAAACTATCATGAGATAGTACAAAACATTGAATAATGTTATAGATGTAAGTTAGGATTAGTAAATTTGAGTTATATAATGTTAAAAGAATGTTATTGATATAATATGGTATGTATTAGATTTAAGAATAAGTAACTGTCAAGAAAACCATAAATATGGGAATAATCATATTAATAATAACCCAATCATAGGTTATATTATACCAAAGTGTGGGGAAAAATGTAGGCAATATTAATTTAAAAAGAAGGAATCACTAACAATTAAAATAAGTTGAAAATCTCAAATAATTCAAAAAGTAAAGTATACTAAATTCTGATTGGTCAATAGGAATTTCCAATGTCAATCTGGTAACAATGAAGACTTGTGTCAGTTTCACAACAATTAGCTTGGCATGCTTGATTTGAAAAGCAATCATCTCATAGGTTGTTTATGACATAAAGTAGCGTCGGTTTTGGAGGCCTATAAAAACGAATCTGAAAGTAAAGAAGTTCAGTTTTGCCATTACATCTGTAGAGTGAAAGTACTCCTGCAACTCACCAAAATTTTATAACCTATAAAAAACCAGTGAACGAAAGTGTTCCAAACTTCGATAGGTTCAAAGAAACCAAAGTTAATAAGTTTTATTAAAAGTCAACGATTATTCCAAGTATCTGAATCCAGTAAAAAGGCTGTAATAACCTCCAATTAAGAAGTAGTATCCAACGATTGCCATTCATCAATAATTTCAATAAAGCATCGAAAAGTTTCATGTTTTATCTAAAAGGATAAAACAAAGTATTATCAACAGTTCCTGAGTCTCAAGAAGAAGTAATCCAAATTAGTTACCTGTGATTATTGTGAGAAAGCATAGTATTGTGTAAAAGTGAATCATCAACGAAATTATAAAAGAATTAAATTGAAAATTGCCAACATAGTTAAACACACTTTTGGATATAAACTAAAAGTAAGTTTGTTTATTATATTTCCATTGTAGTGTTATTTGTAAATCTGAAAGAAAGATTGTCGTTTGTAATTTTGTAAACAACTATTAATATTGAATAGTTTTGAGGTTAAAGCTAGTTCTATGCTTAGAACATAAAATAAAATTGTAAATTAGAAACCCGAGATAATTAGAGTCATAGAGATTTAAATATAGAAATTTTTTAACATTCAAAGAACATTGTGTTTAATTCCATAAAATAATATAAAAAGAAAAGCATCATTATTATTCAAAATAAATAAATAGAAAGCTAGCCGGAAGAATAAATTATAATTATTAAATAAATAAAAACTCAGTAAGAGTTTTCTAAATAATATATATATATATATATATATATATATATATATATATATATATATATATATATATATATATATATATATATATATATATATATTTATCCTACTACTTTCCGAGCGTCCGTACATTGACGGATTGCTATCTTCCAAGCGTCCGGTTCCTACAGAGCGTCCGTATACGGACGCTTGGAAGTTTCCCCGTAGTAAATCATTCATACTTGTTCGCTGAACCCGTTGGCAAAAATTTTTCTGGACGCTCAGATGATAGTGCAACCTGTCGTTTTGGGTATTAAAAGTATACTGATAGTACAACGTGTCTGCCGTTAGAGGCGTTCGCTACAATTCCTGTGTATTAGTCAGGTGTATGCAGTACTTTCAGCTTGTCGATTTGTAGGCGTCCTTGACGTCGAGGAGAAATGACAACGCCGTATTCTGATAGTTATTCAGCATTATTCTCATTCTTCTTGCATTTCAAACTGAGCGTAAGCAGTTGTTTTGATTGAGCAAGCTTATATAGCAATTCCAGTATCTGACTATGGTTATTACTAGATTATTTATCACTTAACCAGGAAGTAGCGTACATTACAGTAATTATAAAAAACGTTATTCCGATATTCATACTTAACAATTGATCGAACCTATGGTTAGCACCAAACTTATGTAGGCGGCACCACAAATTGATGCGCTCTCTTCCACTTTACGCACTGATTGTTATCACAAAGATGCGACAAATATCTGATCTTTGAGGTATCTCGAATAAGATTTATTACATCCACGGAATCTGTAAATTACGCTCATTCTTTGTTCTTCATAATTGTATGGTTTTTGTTTTAGTTGATTTTTATTGTAATGTATTGTTGGACTTCTACAGAGTATCATCCTGACAGCGGAAACTCTTGAGGAATTCTGAAATGTCGATACTTAGAGCTGGTTATTTTTTTCGAGAATAGACATATCGAACAGTTGAATTAAGTTGTTCACTAGCATTAACATATTTTATATTGAGTAGATAAACGCTTTCTTTTTCCGGAATCCGCATTCTCAATATAAAAGACAATTTTTTACTGAACCAAAATAATTACACACCCATCATATGATTTTTATTATTTGTATCGAATTCGCGAGGTTGGGTGAGATCAGGATGTACGTAGATGTCAATAAACTTTGAGGTAATATCAATTCATCGTTATTCCCAACGACATTAATTCTGTGTCGTCTCATCATCGCAATTAAGAGATAATTTTACATAATGTATTTTCGTGTATTGCTGAAAAACCAAATGATAAACTCCGTAAAAGTGAACTTCTCTGCAACTTTAAGGTGTTCGATGATCGGCGAGTCCGTAAATATAGGTTCATATAAATGATAATTGGATCATTATAAGTTAATTAATAGCGTAATTTTTCTTTAGAGTTTTAATCTATAAAAAGAGTTTCAACATCTATATTGTGAATTAATCTGATTGAATATTTGTTGTAGAGTCTATTGAATTAAATTCGATCCCCAAATTTTTTTAGTTTAAGCCGGTGAGAGCTAGGTTGATTTCTATCTTTATATTATTAATATTATTGCATTTTACGATGAAAGAACAGAATATTAGATTGGTCAAAATGTATAGATGAAGTAATATGTTATCATGTCCGATTCGCATAGTAGATTTAGAATCTGTGAGTGAATTTATCTATAAATGATATTTAAAGATTTAATTTCAATATTAATTTCTAGATTGATTTTAATTGTTTGTGTTCTAGAGTTGCTTTTTTTACTTTAAAATTATTTTCGATAGAACAAGTTGTTCCATATCAAGCTAGTTAAATAGTTTATTATATTTCTTCAGTTATTAATAAGTTTTTTAATATTCCTTTATATATTGCCATCACCCTCATTTATACGTTCCAACCGATTCCTACGATAAATCTACTGTATGCTCTCCTCCATTTTATTGAAACTGTTGTGAATCAGGACAGCAGCTGTAATTCTGGAGAACAAAAAGGTCCCGAGTAGGAAATTCCCCAGTTATCCAGAAAACGGTTATTCGGGGAGCTTATCGTGTGCCCGTTTCCTTTCCTTCATCCGGATAATGATAATGAGGCCCATAGGAATTAAATCATTACTGATTATGTTTTCTTTCATGCGAAAGGTGATCCATATCTAGATGTCTATATAGCATATCCGAAATTTCATATGCCAAACAAAAAGATAAGAACAATTCATATCAAATCAAGTCCGGAAATGTTTCAATAATAAAGAGCTACGGAGCTTTAAAGATGAAGACTGAAAGATGTTTTTCGTTTTATGACTCAGGAATTATAACATTCCAAGCTTTCAATTTTGGTAGTTTGGCTTTAGTAATTTTCGATGCAAAATTTTTTATATTGTAGGTACCGGTCGACGAAGCTTCTCAACAGAAGCGACGGTACGGGAAACTTGCAATACATTTTCTGCTTTATTTTGGATCGCATCATTTCATTTTATTTTAAAACTAATTATAGGTTATTGGGAAATTTTTGCTTCAAAAAGTAAATTTTTTTTCAGAAAAAACATTTTCATTGAAAATTTATTTGAAAAGGGTGGAAATGGACCTTTTATAATTCCTCCTCACTTAAATGGTGAAACATATTTCAATTTATTGCAGAACGACCTTACAGATCTAATAGTTAATGTACCAAACGCAAATAGATCAGTAAGTTGGTTCATGCATGATGGAGCACCTCCTCATTTTAGTTAGATTTACCCTCAAAAGAGGATAACGCCGTACAAATGCGTGGCCTCCTCGTTTACCTGACTAACAATCCTCAGATTCTGTTCCATGGGGTTATTTAAATGTACTAGGTGCAAATTGAGAATGAGAGAAATCTTGAACAAATAGTAATAGAGCAATACGAGATAATTCGGAATAAGGAAGGCTTATTTGAGAGAGATTATCCATGAGGAATCGACTAGAAAGACGGACATTTCCAGCACATGTTATATTTGTTAATTTTTGCCATTTAATCTTGAATCGAGTTATATGGCATAAAGTATGTTCTCGTGTAGCGGCCAAATGATAAATGCAATCCACTTAAAATTTGTACACTATAAATAAGGAACTATCATACTTATCCAATTGAAATACTGTCAAGTACTTAGGACCTTTCAGCTACCAAGTAGCCGTCATCAGAGTAAACAGAACAGTATTGTTAGTGGATAAGAGCGATTGTTTCTTATTTATAGTTTTATAGTGTGAACTCTTTCATTGCTTATCAGAAATTTTAACACAAATCATGGAATGATGCTCGAAACTTACTGACTTGAAAGTTCAAAGAGGTACGACCGGTTCTGAGTTATTGAGTAGTACGGATTGTCGAAATACTCGACACTTTTCGCTCTGTTTCGCGCGTCATTTGGAGCGCTAATCATCTGGCCGATTGCCGATTGTAGAGAGAAATATTATAACAACACGTTCACTACCGATCACACCAGCAGGTGCGGCACCCGATAAAGGGATAGCGCGTTCCGTCAATAGTCCAGGCATTTAAGGAGGAAAATTGACGATTTTTTTCCGAATTTCCGCGAGGTCTAATTTTGGTCTATTCTATGTATTTTGACACGCTGAAAACGATGGGGTAGTTTAAATTTGCATTAACCCTGTGCTCAAAAAGCTATGGCCATATTTTGGAAGCAAAAATGGCCTTTTTTCAATTTTTTGCGTTTTGAGACAAAGCTTTGAGTTGTATGGAAAAATGTTCCAACAAAAGTTTTTGGAAAAATTAATACGCGATTTTTGGCTCTGGTCCGAAATCGATTCGAGGTCGTGGGCCAAAAAACAAAAACTCTTTGACATATACTCAATTTTTCAATGTGCTAAAAAACAGAGTAAATGGACCCTTACTCTGTTTTTTAGCACATTGAAAAATTGAGTATTTGTCAAAGAGTTTTTGTTTTTTTCATATTCTGTTTCGGTGGAAACACAGTATTTTTATTTCTTTTCTTTCGGTTTCTGGTATCTTGACCTACCTCATTTTTTAGCGCCAAAAAAAGCCATTTTGAAAATCTGTATTTTACGAATTTCAGACGAAATACTTAAGTTCTCGATCTAAAACATAACAAAGACATAACTTTGGCGCCATTTTGAAAGCTTTGGACAGCTTAAAAATTCAAATCTTTTGGGGTTAGAAATTTTTCACGAAATTCAAATTCTACGTTCTTTAAGAGATTCTCATACCGACTATTTTAAGTCCGAACAGATCGATTTGAGTCGAGTAGAAATGAAGCTATCCTAATAAATGTGTTTGGACCTCTAAGTGGTCCAATTTTGGGTCTATCAACAAAGTCTTGGAGCAAACTACAGAGAAATACATCGGCTATTTAGGTATGAAACAGAGTACGGGAATTCGTTCACAATTTCAAGTTATAACGAATTTCATCATAAAAACTAGCGCAGAATTCCATTTAGCGGCAATAAGCGAGGGCCGGGCCGGTACGATAGATTCCTCGCGCGAAATAATACTATTTTAAATGTTTTGAAATGCACCTGAATGCTTATAATCGTTTTGTGTAAATGTATGAGTGTATGTAGACGTGTAAACGTGTATATGTGACCGTGACATGATGTCATTATAGGGTGTTACATAACAAATTTCAATATTTGAACAAAAAAAAACTAAGATTAATAAATAATTTGTTTTTTTCACATTTATATATTTTTTTCTTTTATATTTCATATTTATTGAAAAATTATCTATATGTCTAATTATTCACAAATAACCTAAGTTTTCGTCATCACTGTCAGCATATATTGCTAATGATGTAATATGATCATTATTGATATACGGATCATCGTGAGCCGCTTCATCATCTAAGTTTGATAAAATTTGATCGTCGCAATTGTCATTGATTACATCATTGATATCGTCATCATCTTCATCATCGTGTTTATTTTCATCCATACACTTATCAAAATCATTATCATCTAATATACTGATTTCTGGCTCGCGGCAATTAAGACATTCTTTACCTTCATAATGCTTACATAATGAGCTACAAGGTACTCCTAATTTTAAACACGAACATTTACCAGTACCATTTCTCATACAACCACAAGAGATTATTTTGATCAACTCATCGGGACGAGCATCCAAACCTGAAGTTGGTAATAATCCTAAAAATATTTTGCTTGCAGCATCATCGTATTTTCATATGGTTACCTTGTGATGCCTTGGCATAACGTAATCGTTCGCTGGCATGAAAAATTGGGAGCTTTTTGTTTAACACATTTATTAGCAAATTACAGTTCCCGATCTTCCATACTCGACATAATATCGAGGTAACCATATGAAAATACGATAATGCTACTAACAATAAGATGCACGTCCCGATAAATTGATCAAAATAATCCCTCGTGATTGTAAATAAAATTGTACTGGTAAATGTTTGTGAAAAGTTCAGGATTACCTTGTAGCTCATATGTAAGCATTGTGAAGGTGAAGAATGGTCTAATTTCCCCGAGTCAGAAATCAGTATATCAGATGATGATGATTTCGATATATAACACCCTATAACGACATCATGTCACGGTCACATATACACCATCCGTTTACATACACTCACATTCACACAAAACGATTATAAGCATTCAGGTGCATTTTAAAACATTTAAAAAGTATACTTTCTCTCGCGGAATCTATTGTACCGCGCTAGTTTTTTATGATGAAATTCGTTATAACTTGGAATTGTGAACGGATTTCCGTACGTTGTTTCAAATCTGAATAGTCGATGTATTTCTCTGTTTGCTCTAAGACTTTGTCCATAGGCCCAAAATTGGGCCTTCTAGAGGCACAAACACATTTATTAGGAGACACTTATCGTCATCTCCCCATCATACAGATAATAAAAGTGAACCCTACAAGTATGAAATCATCACTGATCATGTTTCCGTTCTCGCAAGAGGTGATCTTCGACATATCTAGATGTCTGTAAAAACAATATCAGCGCATTCAACAGCTGGTAATGAGAACAATCTTTTCAATCATTTCCAGGAATATTATTTTGGATAGTAGACTTCCGCGGACAGCTAATCTTGAAAAATCTTGTCTTCCGGATGGATTCCGCGTCACAATAGCTCGACTTGATGCCGACGTTTCGCCAACCATTACAAGTGGCATCTTCAGCGAAAAATCCTTGAAGCTATAGAAATCCAAAAACATCCGAACAATCTGAACCGTGACTCAGGATATTACCTTCCCAACATTTGGAAACCCATCCTCGAAAATTCCACTCCGCACATGATCGCACAACGGCAGGGTCAGGTGCCGGAACGAAGTTAACCACCGGAACAAAGGCAGTGAACTATGTAGCGTGAAGGATTTTCCCTGCAATAAATAGGGCTACAGAAACCAGTAGAACCAGTTTCAGTTCAAGCCTCAAGCCTGCCCTGAAGATGCCATCTGTAACGGTTGTCGAAACGTCGGCATCAAGTCGAGCTATTGTGACGCGGAATCCATCCGGAAGACAATATTTTTCAATATTATTGGTTTTGCTGAATTAAACACAGCCGATTAGTCAGAGAATTTCTTTGCAAAGAAATATTGAAATTTCTATCCAATTCGAAGATTATCGACTCATCTTGAGCGTCTATTTCTGGATATAAAAAATGAAAATTATTTCCGATCTTCAATCTGGAGATTGAATATTTTCAAATGTTATTGTGTCTGCATCAGATGATTTTGTGAAGACTATGTTGTCATCTATGGGTGAAAGTCATCTATCTTGTGCAACTGAAAATTGAGACCAAGCGGAGATACCATTCCATGTTCTAAGCTTGTTAGAAAAGAATATTTCCAATCATAGTTGAAAATCATCTCATTACGAAAAAATCCTCTGTTGTAGACCTTAATATTGCTTGTTGACTAATAAACTATAAAAGAGTTACTGTGGATAGCACTATAAATAAGAAATAATTATAGTGAATAAGGGTGATTATTTTAGCGAAATAATAAATATAACTACTTTGTTATACTATCACTGATATTTAATATAGTCGTTACTATAGTTTCAACACTAAACGTGTCATCTTCAGACGGAAACGGAGGTAAGAATTTACAAGTACTATATCTACTATATGTAGGTTGAAGAAGCAATACAAACAAATTAAAACCAAAAATTATACCTAACACCGGTATTTTGGTATCCTTTGATGTTTCTAATATGTTCCCAAATATTCCTCCCATTGAATGTCGAAATTTAATCACAAATATCTTAGAAAAGTCACATATTAATCCTTCGATAAAATCAGAAATTGAACAGGCATTCGATTTATGCCTCAGTCAAAAGTACTGTCAGTTTAATAACAAATTTTATACTCAAAATAACGGATTAGCTATCGGTTCTCCAGATATCTTTATTTCTCACATAGATGATACTATAATGAGTTCTGCCATAACAAAAAACATATTCAATTTTGGTACAGATACCTAGACAATATTTCAGCCCTTTTTAAAGGTACATGTAGACAGTTAGATGCTTCCTTATCATTCATCAATAATATTCATTCCAACATAAAATTCACATTAGAGACAGAAAAGGATCACAAAATAAATTTCTTAGACTTAACATTATTACATCATAATAATAGCATCTCATTCGACATTTACAGAAAACCTACTTTCACAGATACAGTATTTTGTACCTCTTTACATAGCCCCTATAGTCATAAACTAGCTGCTTTTCATTCAATGATACATAGAGCCTTTTCCCTTCCCTCATCTCAAGAAAATCTTAGTTAAGAATTAGATACAATTAAAGTTATTGCTACAAATAACGGTTTCGTTCCTCAAGTAATGTCTGAATTAATAAATAGAAAAAGACAAAAATTAATTTACAATAGTACTTATCCCTTCATGAAAGACAAAGGTAACTCATTAAAATATTTCATGTTATCCCATCATAACCTGACCATCAGCTTTAAGCCCCCAAACAAATTATGTCATATTCTGTTCAATGCGAAAGATAAAACTGACAAATTTAAAAGGCCCGGAGTTTATAAACTAACTTGTTCAGAGTGTGATAGTTTTTACATAGGTAGATCTTGCGGTAACATAGCAGTTAGATATAAAGAACATTTTCGTTCCTTTTAAAATAATAAGACCGATTCTTCATTTGCAAATCATATTTTAGAAACAGGCACCTTTCCTATTTTGAATAATGTCCAAATTTTACATAGTCAGGATAAAATTTCAAAACTAAATATATTAGTCAATGGGAATTTTCAAAAAAAAATCGATGGTGGAAGCCGTTACTTTATGGTAATTTATCATTTTGATTATATGAAAGAATAACTACTTTGTTTTTATACCACTTTTATTAATAATAACGTGAAAACGTAACTATAGTTCCAACACCGAAGTGCCATTATCAAACAATTAGAAAATTATGAAGAAATCAATGAAACAGTTCAAGTATGAATAGAGTAGAGTAAAGTAGGGTTGAGATTAAGGGATCAACGGAAATTCCAAAAACAGGTAGATCCTAGGAAAGTACAGTATTACATAGTAAACATAGCAACAATTTGTGAATTGGTGTGACTAAAATTTAATATTCTAAGATTTACTTAAAGAGCGGTTTGAAAGCCAGTACAGTATTATATGGTAAACAAGGTAACAATTTGTGAATTAGTGTGATTATAATTTAATATTCTACGAATTATTTTAAGAGCGGTTTGAAAGACACATGAAAAGATCACTTTGATATAGGTCTAACTGATCATTAAGGATATTTTTATTAGAGTTTTTGACACCTTTATAAATCTCTATTGATTCTAATATATTCAATTTAAAACCTCTGGTTTGGTTATGCAAAATGCTTACGCTATCTAAATTAGGGAAATTATGACCAGTTTGTGAAAAATGATTAGCAATTTTCAAAGCAATGAAGATGTATGATAATGAGATCCTAAACGATCAACTAGATTTATATTACAGTAATCTCTTCAATGTATTAATAACCTGATTTTCGTATCCAAAGTCCGTTAGTAAACATACCCGCACCACTAAGGTTCTCACGGAACTACCTAATCACTTTACCCCTCTCTGGTTCTTCCTAGAACTATTTCCTATAGCCATAAAATTTGTTTGTATTCCTTCTTTAACCTATATATAGTAGACATAATACTTGTTAAATTCATACCTTCGTTTTCGTCTGAAGATGACACGTTTAGTGTTGAAACTATAGTAACGACTATATTAAATATCAGTGATAGTATAACAAAGTAGTTTTATTTATTATTTCCTTAAAATGATAAACTATCACAAAGTAACGGCTTCCACAATTGAATTTTTGAAGGGTGATTATTTCTCATTCATATTGATTATTGATGATACTCCATAACAACAAGGTTGAGAATATTCTCAACCAACCAGATATCCCAATTCTACAACATGAGGTCAGTTAATCACAACACATCTTATGTGAAACGTGCTTCTCTAATCAACTCAACTGTAGAATTCTGTTTCGGACTTTTAATCGCCGATTATGAAAGTCTTCATGAATTTAAAACAGAATATCGTGAGGTATTTAATTAATTTTCATAACTTTTGACTCGTAAAGTCCTTCCTATGAATTCAGCTGCTTTAGATGAGATTGCTGGGCGCTCGGAAATGTGCAGAATGAAAGCCACTATACGCGTACTTTCCGATATTTAGACATTTAGAAATATGTTTTGGATGCTTTGGAATCGGTAGATTGTGAATATTATTCAGCTTTAGCGGTAGAAACATTTGGTCAACGCTCAGAGTAGGAGATGAGAGAGGTGTTTGTATACAGTACTTTCAGGCCGTCGATTTGTGGGCGTCCCCAAACGCCAATTCTCGAATATTCTTCGGTATTTTTTACATTTTACGTTATACTACCAGTTACAGTGATTCAGTGAATCGTAGACAGATGCTTTGAATGTTATGAGTAACCACAGTCTGATGCTGTTGAGTTCTATAGAAAAAAGTGATTTATTTATTTACATATTCCTTGACCCAACTCCAGTATATAACAAGAAAAAATTATTATTTCATTTGTTTGAATTTGTCATTATCTGTAGATTGAATAAATGTATTCAGTATCCTCTTCCAAGCTAAAAAATGTTTGCAATCGCTTTAGAAATCCAAGATTCCTTCTAACGCTAAAAGATGATCTGGGATACGGATTTTCAAAACTGCTCTTTAAATCAATGTCAAAAAAGATTTTATAACTCAAAAGAGGTTGTTAAGAAGTTGATACCTTTTATCTATGTGGACAATTTTTTACTTATGTGGACAATTACTGCCGTTGGGCTATAGAAAGATTATTATTTAGTTATATATTTTTCTGTCCATATAGAGTAAGAGAAGGTTTCGTTTGTTTTTTAAGTTTGATTATGTTGAATAAAGTGCGTTTTTAGTTGAGGAATTTTTCATTCTCATTGCCTTTAAATTTTCTCAAAAATGTATGTATGATCACCTCAATTCCCACAGAAAATTTCGTTTGGTTAGAAAAATACGCAATTTCAAGTTAAGTAATAAATTTATCTATACATTTTCTTATAAAAAATACTTTACATATTGGATATTTCCAATTTTGAACTTTAAATATAACTGAAATGTTCATCAGTTATCCAAGAAAGAATATGATACGCAATGTAAATTTTGGGACTTTTATAGAGGACCAACAAAACAGTTTTATTCAACAACGGTCCGAAAGGATTAGCATTATCTTCTGATTTGTAAAATCCTTCATATCGATTATAAGCCTTCTGAACTGGCAACATCGCTGGACGCTCAGAAATGTGGTGTATGAAAGCAAACTATACTCCGAGGACGCTGAGTACCCGAAATTTGAAAGCTTTACTGTATATTTTGGACGCTCAGGAGCGGCTTTATGAACGGACGCTCTGAAATCAGTAGAATGCAAATTTTAAAAATTGTTTCCTATAATATGAAGGCTATGAACTTATTACGACCTCTACTGTTCAAAGATGGAATATATTCATACGTTATAGTGGGGATTGCATGAGAAATACGCAGTGGACGCTCAGAGTAGGAATAGTGAAAGGACGCCCTGGAGATAGCGGGATGTAAATATATATATTGTTATGATTTCATTTCATAGACAATAAAAATTTAAAAATAATAACTTACCGAACTTTGAAAATTAGAAAAGATCAAATAAAAAACATTTTATGGAATTAAAAACAATAATAAAAGCTAAATAATAGTTAGGATATTAATATTAACAATGTAAAACATAATAAACAACGATGTAATAGAATAAGAAGTGATAAACAAGAACTTCAGTGAAAGTGAAGAAACGTTCAGTGTAACGAAATCATAAATCATAAGTAAAGTGATTACAAAACTATCATGAGATAGTACAAAACATTGAATAATGTTATAGATATAAGTTAGGATTAGTAAATTTGAGTTATGTAATGTTAAAAGAATGTTATTGATATAATATGGTATGTATTAGATTTAAGAATAAGTAACTGTCAAGAAAACCATAAATATGGGAATAATCATATTAATAATAACCCAATCATAGGTTATATTATACCAAAGTGTGGGGAAAAATGTAGGCAATATTAATTTAAAAAGAAGGAATCACTAACAATTAAAATAAGTTGAAAATCTCAAATAATTCAAAAAGTAAAGAATACTAAATTCTGATTGGTCAATAGGAATTTCCAATGTCAATCTGGTAACAATGAAGACTTGTGTCAGTTTCACAACAATTAGCTTGGCATGCTTGATTTGAAAAGCAATCATCTCATAGGTTGTTTATGACATAAAGTAGCGTCGGTTTTGGAGGCCTATAAAAACGAATCTGAAAGTAAAGAAGTGCAGTTTGCCATTACATCTGTAGACTGAAAGTACTCCTGCAACTCACCAAAATTTTATAACCTATAAAAAACCAGTGAACGAAAGTGTTCCAAACTTCGATAGGTTCAAAGAAACCAAAGTTAATAAGTTTTATTAAAAGTCAACGATTATTCCAAGTATCTGAATCCAGTAAAAAGGCTGTAATAACCTCCAATTAAGAAGTAGTATCCAACGATTGCCATTCATCAATAATTTCAATAAAGCATCGAAAAGTTTCATGTTTTATCTAAAAGGATAAAACAAAGTATTATCAACAGTTCCTGAGTCTCAAGAAGAAGTAATCCAAATTAGTTACCTGTGATTATTGTGAGAAAGCATAGTATTGTGTAAAAGTGAATCATCAACGAAATTATAAAAGAATTAAATTGAAAATTGCCAACATAGTTAAACACACTTTTGGATATAAACTAAAAGTAAGTTTGTTTATTATATTTCCATTGTAGTGTTATTTGTAAATCTGAAAGAAAGATTGTCGTTTGTAATTTTGTAAACAACTATTAATATTGAATAGTTTTGAGGTTAAAGCTAGTTCTATGCTTAGAACATAAAATAAAATTGTAAATTAGAAACCCGAGATAATTAGAGTCATAGAGATTTAAATATAGAAACTTTTTAACATTCAAAGAATATTGTGTTTAATTCCATAAAATAATATAAAAAAGAAAAGGATCATTATTATTCAAAATAAATAAATAGAAAGCTAGCCGGAAGAATTAATAATAATTCATAATTAAATAATAAAATCATAAAAGAGTTTAGTTAATAATTGTCACCACAACGTGGGGCAATATAAACCAAAAGACCAATTCAAAAGAGTTTTCTTAATAATTGTCGCTCAAACGTGGGGCCATTTGAAAAAGGGAAATAAAAAGTCATTCTGAAAAGGAAATTCAAATAGAACCGCGTAATCAAAGTAAATTAGAAAACTAGATTAATTAATAAGAAAGTAAAAATGGAAGGAGATAGACAGAGGACTCCAGAATTGATAGGATTTGATCAAGAGGGTGAAATGATTAGTGCAGAAAGACCACCAATAATAGATAGTCAATCACAAATAATGAGATTGCTTGAAAGTTTAAATTTAAAAGCTAATGAAACGAATGAAACAAATGCTAAAATTGAACAAGGTATGAGTGAAATAAGAGATGAACTTAAGAGAGTGAATGATAAATTTGATAAAAGAACTGAGGAAATTATGAGAATAGTTGAAACTGAGAAAAAGGAAATAAGACAACATGTTGAAGAAAGTATAGATAATAAATTAGAAGAATATAATAGCTTTGTAAATAGAAAGTTTAATAATGTAGAGAAAGAAATAGATATTATGGAAAATAGAATGAATGATATGGGGAAGAATATTGAAGAGAATGTGAATGTGAATGTACAAAGTATGAAAGAAAATCAGGAAAAAATGATAAATGAACAAGATGAAAGAATAAAAAGAATTGAGAATAGATCCGAAGAGAGAATGAATATAGAATACAGAAATGTAGGTCATGAGAATACAATAAAATTTAATGGAAACATAAAATTATTACATCCATGCATTTTTGTTAAAGATTTGAAAAATGAAATACAGTATGAAAGGAATATAGAGAGAATGAAAAAATTAATAAGAGAACGATTGGTTGATGAACCTTTGTTGTGGTTCAATTGCAAAGAAAGGGAATTAAATAGTTTAGATGAGTTTATAGATGAGTTTTTAAATAATTTTTGGGGTGAAAATGAACAATCGAAATGTCGAGAAAGGTTATATTTTAGGAAGTATATAGAAGGGACTAGAAAAAGCATGAATGCTTATGCACTTAGCCTATATAATGAAGCACAATATTTAGAACCTAAAATGAGAGAGGAAGAGATAGTTTTATACATTTCAAGACAGTATCGAAGTCAAATATCTGAGGCAATAGCCATTGCAAATATTAAAAACATGAATCAAGTACTATCATACTTAAATAGAATTGATAATAAGAATAACATAGGAACTAGGCAAAAAAATGGATATAATGATAACAGGAACAATTACAGGGGAAATCAAAATTATAATAATAGATTCCAAAATAATAATTATCAAAACAATTTTAGAAATAGGGATAATAGAAACCAAAATTATTATAATAGGGAAAATAGATATAATGGAAATAATGCTAATCAAAATAGAAATAGATATAGGGATAATAGAAGTCAAAATAATAATAATAATAGAAATAATAGTAGAAATGAAAACAATCAAAGGGAAGTAAACTGTAGTAGGATAGAAAGTAATAGGGAGAGGGAAGACTCTTCAAGTCAAAATAATCAACAAAATCAGGATTTTTAAGAAAGCACGAATACCACGTTAATGTATTATATGAACATCAGAGGGAATACATTGACTACGAACAGCAAAGGGAAGAAAATGAAAGTATAGGTTTAATTAAATTAAAAGGTTTTTTAAAAGGGAAAGAAGTAGAAATTATGTGTGATACAGGATCAGAACTATCATTAATAAGGGAAGAACTATTGTCTGAAATAAAATTAACAAATCAATTAAAAATACCAAAAGTAGAATTAGTAAATATTAGTGGAAAGAAAATTACTGAAGTATCAAAAATGATTACTGAGCATGTTATAATAGGGAAGTCAAGTCTAGAGATGCAATTATTTGTAGTGCCGAATATGAAATTGGATATTGTTATGGGAACTGATGAATTAGAAAAGCATGGAATTATTATAGATTACGAGGAAAAGGAAATAAAGTTGTTAGATGAAATTATAAAGATAGGGAAAGGGGAAAATGAAAATATTGACAGACCAAATGAAGGTTGCAATATAATAAATGCGGTCGAAAGAAAAGACTCAAGCAAAAATTTAAATGAAATAATCTCGCAGATGAAAATATCCGAGAAATATAGGGGAATAATATCAGAAATAATTTCACAACATAAAGGTTTAATAATTGATGAAACTCGTATAGCTAGTAATTATATTCATAAATTCCAAGTCAAAAAAATTGAAAATTTTAAATCCAAGAACTATCCAATCCCATACAAGTACATAGAAGATGTTAGGAAAAAAATCGGTGAAATGCTAGAACAAGACATAATAGAAAGAAGTAAAACAAAATATATAAACCCTATTGTTATAGCAAAAAAGTCAAATGGTGATATTAGGTTATGTTTAGATGCTCGAACATTGAATAGATTGTCAGTACCACAATATGAAGCTCCTAAAAATATAGAGTCAATTTTTGGTAGAATAATAAAGGCACAAATTTTTAGTAAAGTTGATTTAAGACATAGTTTCTGGTTGATTCCTTTACATGAAAGTTGTAGAGATTACACTGGTTTTATGATAGATGGAGAAGTGTATCGTTTTAAAGTTACGCCTTTTGGTATTCAAAGTGCATGCAGTGCGTTAGTTAGAAGTATGAATCAAATATTAAATAAATTTGAAATTTTTGTAGTTCATTATATCGATGACATATTAATATTTTCTAGAACAGTAGAAGAACATAAAGATCACATAAAATTAGTTTTGAACGAATTAGATATAGCAGGTTTAAAAATAAATATTGAGAAATGTGAATTCTATAAAACAGAAATTAAATTTTTGGGTTATAAATTAACGAGGGAAGGTTTAGAAATGGATGAAGATAGATTAGATGTAATTAAAAATTTCAAAAGACCCACTAATCTTAAAACTTTGAGGGGATTCTTAGGTCTAATAAATTATTTCAAAAGGCTCATTCCTGATTTAAGTCAGAAGGAGATTCCATTAGTAGAATTACTTAAGAAAGGGGTAAAATGGAAATGGGATAATGAAAGGCACGAAGCTTTCCAAAATTTAAAAGATATTTTCATTAAAAAATTAAAAGTCTATCATGCACAATATGATAAACCTTTCATATTAAGAACAGATGCTTCTAAACAAAGATTCAGTGGTGTTTTATTACAAAAACAAAATAATGAAGAAGTGCCCATAAGTTTTGTGTCAAGAATGACAAAAGTTCATGAAAAAAATTACAGCGTTACTGAATTGGAATTAGCAAGTATAGTTTTTTGTGTAAAGAAATTAAGATTTTATTTGTTAGGGAATAAAGTAAGGGTAGAAACTGATCATAGTGCATTAACAAGTATATTTAAAAACAAGTTTGTAAACAGTAGGATTCAAAGATGGATTTTGTTATTGCAGGAATATGATTTTGAAATAAAACATATTCCAGGAAAATTAAATATAATAGCTGATACTTTAACAAGAGAAGAGGGGAATTTAAAAATTGATAAAAGGAAATATAAAGTAGGAGCAAATATTTTATTAGAAGTAAGGGGTTTATTTTCATTAGAGAGCATTAAAAACAATCAAAGTACTTTATCAGAGAAGGATAAAAAGAAATGTAAAATCAAAGAGGGAGTTTATTTACAAGATATAGGTAGGAAAGAATTATACAGAATAAATCAAGACCTAACTTTAAAAATTTTAAATCATTTACATAGTGAATTCAATCACATAGGAGCAAGGAAAATGTGGCTCATATTCAGAGAAAATTATATAGGTAAAGGAGATTACCAAATTGCAAAAGAAATCACAAAGAAATGTGACATATGTCAAAGAGCAAAGCCTAAAAATATAATTAACCACAATTTAGCAAAGAGTATTATAGTAAAGGAATGTTTAGAAATAGTAGCAATAGATTTTTTAAGTGAGTTAATAGTAACAGAAAAAGGAAATAGACATATTTTGGTTGTAGTAGATTTATTTTCTAAATATATAAAATTATATGCTTGCAAAACGACAAAAAGTAGAGAAGTAATGCATAAGTTAGAAAACTATTTTGAAGAAATTGGTAGGCCAAGAAAGTTAATTACAGATAACGCAACATATTTCAAAAACATACGTTTCAAGTATTTTTGCAAAAGGAATTTAATTTTTCATCAATTAACAAGCATCAGACATCCTCAATCCAATCCATCAGAACGTTATATACAGGAAGTAATAAAATATCTGAGAATATCTTGTGAGGGTAAACATCGTCAATGGGATGAATCAATATCCAGAGTAGAAAAATGTTTAAATCATTGTCCAAATACTACAACAGAGAAAACACCTGTATTAATAATGAAAGGCGAAGAACCAGATAGAAAATGGTTAGATAAAAATTCAGTAGAGCGAAATGAAATTTTGAAAGATATCAGTAATAGGTTAGAAAGAAATGCAAGAAAGTATATGAATAGGGAAATGAGAAAAAGAGGAAGGTTAATTAAATTTGAAATAGGTGAATTAGTAATAGTAAGAGCAATGAGAGTAACTAATAATAAAAAGAATATATGTGGAAAATTATGTTTTGCTTTTGAAGGTCCATATGTAGTCATGAATGAAAATGCTGAAAATAGTTATGAATTAATGAATCCTGAAAACGGAAAGATAAGGGGAATATTTAATATTGATCAAATATACAAGTATAATTATTAATAAATTTAGTTCATGAAAATAAAATCAAAAGATAAATAAATTTTAAATATTAATGTGATTAATATGTTAAAATTGATTTAGGGGAATTTGTTATGATTTCATTTCATAGACAATAAAAATTTAAAAATAATAACTTACCGAACTTTGAAAATTAGAAAAGATCAAATAAAAAACATTTTATGGAATTAAAAACAATAATAAAAGCTAAATAATAGTTAGGATATTAATATTAACAATGTAAAACATAATAGACAACGATGTAATAGAATAAGAAGTGATAAACAAGAACTTCAGTGAAAGTGAAGAAACGTTCAGTGTAACGAAATCATAAATCATAAGTAAAGTGATTACAAAACTATCATGAGATAGTACAAAACATTGAATAATGTTATAGATATAAGTTAGGATTAGTAAATTTGAGTTATGTAATGTTAAAAGAATGTTATTGATATAATATGGTATGTATTAGATTTAAGAATAAGTAACTGTCAAGAAAACCATAAATATGGGAATAATCATATTAATAATAACCCAATCATAGGTTATATTATACCAAAGTGTGGGGAAAAATGTAGGCAATATTAATTTAAAAAGAAGGAATCACTAACAATTAAAATAAGTTGAAAATCTCAAATAATTCAAAAAGTAAAGAATACTAAATTCTGATTGGTCAATAGGAATTTCCAATGTCAATCTGGTAACAATGAAGACTTGTGTCAGTTTCACAACAATTAGCTTGGCATGCTTGATTTGAAAAGCAATCATCTCATAGGTTGTTTATGACATAAAGTAGCGTCGGTTTTGGAGGCCTATAAAAACGAATCTGAAAGTAAAGAAGTGCAGTTTGCCATTACATCTGTAGACTGAAAGTACTCCTGCAACTCACCAAAATTTTATAACCTATAAAAAACCAGTGAACGAAAGTGTTCCAAACTTCGATAGGTTCAAAGAAACCAAAGTTAATAAGTTTTATTAAAAGTCAACGATTATTCCAAGTATCTGAATCCAGTAAAAAGGCTGTAATAACCTCCAATTAAGAAGTAGTATCCAACGATTGCCATTCATCAATAATTTCAATAAAGCATCGAAAAGTTTCATGTTTTATCTAAAAGGATAAAACAAAGTATTATCAACAGTTCCTGAGTCTCAAGAAGAAGTAATCCAAATTAGTTACCTGTGATTATTGTGAGAAAGCATAGTATTGTGTAAAAGTGAATCATCAACGAAATTATAAAAGAATTAAATTGAAAATTGCCAACATAGTTAAACACACTTTTGGATATAAACTAAAAGTAAGTTTGTTTATTATATTTCCATTGTAGTGTTATTTGTAAATCTGAAAGAAAGATTGTCGTTTGTAATTTTGTAAACAACTATTAATATTGAATAGTTTTGAGGTTAAAGCTAGTTCTATGCTTAGAACATAAAATAAAATTGTAAATTAGAAACCCGAGATAATTAGAGTCATAGAGATTTAAATATAGAAACTTTTTAACATTCAAAGAATATTGTGTTTAATTCCATAAAATAATATAAAAAAGAAAAGGATCATTATTATTCAAAATAAATAAATAGAAAGCTAGCCGGAAGAATAAATTATAATTATTAAATAAATAAAAACTCAGTAAGAGTTTACTTAATAATTGTCACCACAACGTGGGGCAAAATAAACTCATAAGAGTATAATCTTAATAATATATATATATATATATATATATATATATATATATATATATATATATATATATATATATATTCTTTATTGATATTCTTGAACCATTTGTAATATTTGTATGCTTTCTTGGTATATTGGTTCGTATATATACTGAAAATAAAATGAAATAAAAATTCTTTCTGACGTTTCGACAATGTTTATTGTCTTTTTCAAAATGTGAATTAGTGTTTCCATGTAATTTAGAAAAGAATAGATGATTTCGATTGATGAAATGCGTCTGCAGCCGACTTGTGTTTTAAGATCCAATTAAAACTGCAGAAAACATTGGATCGGTTGTGTGTGAAAGAGTAATGTATGGCTAATTATAATTTGAAATGGATTGAATTTGATTAAATACAAGACATTCTAAGATTGTACAATTATAAATATCTATGATTATTGTATGAATTAGTTATTCTATGATAAACACTCTATCTACATCTATTATAATCAACTATTCAAGTTTAAGATAATTCTATGGAATTTAACCTCGAAATTGTTACTCATAGTGTCATAGTTAAACAATACGTTATCTTTTTTGGGTTGAATTTTGAATAGACATTTACAAATGTCAGATATTAAGAGGTTTCAATACTTTCAATTGAAATGTTTCCTTGAATTGAAGATAAGCATTATCTAAGTACTCACTATTGAGAATGACGTGATTATCATTGATTTTTGAAAATTTTGGTATTATTCTTAAACTTTGTAGTCGTAATAAGTATATTTCCCTATTTTCCCTTCTGATTGGCAAAAGTATTCATCATCTTTGAGAACGTTTTCAATAAATGGACGGTGTAGAATCCATAATTTTCTTCAATTTTCTTATAAAAAGCCATGATTCTTATGATGTATGTATATTGATGTTGAGAGTAGTGTATTCACGACTAAGTTACATGGAAACACTAATTCACATTTTGAAAAAGACAATAAACATTGTCGAAACGTCAAAAAGAATTTTTATTTCTTTTTATTTTCAGTATATATACGAACCAATATACCAAGAAAGCATACAAATATTACAAATGGTTCAAGAATATCAATGAAGAATAATTTCGCCTGGTGAAATAGGTTTTTTATTTTTCAAGAATACACTACTCTCAACATCAATATACATACATCATAAGAATCATGGCTTTTTATAAGAAAATTGAAGAAAATTATGGATTCTACACCGTCCATTTATTGAAAACGTTCTCAAAGATGATGAATACTTTTGCCAATCAGAAGGGAAAATAGGGAAATATACTTATTACGACTACAAAGTTTAAGAATGATACCAAAATTTTCAAAAATCAATGATAATCACATCATTCTCAATAGTGAGTACTTAGATAATGCTTATCTTCAATTCAAGGAAACATTTCAATTGAAAGTATTGAAACCTCTTAATATCTGACATTTGTAAATGTCTATTCAAAACTCAACCTAAAAAAGATAACGTATTGCTTAACTATGACATTATGAGTAACAATTTCGAGGTTAAATTCCATAGAATTATCTTAAACTTGAATAGTTGATTATAATAGATGTGGATAGAGTGTTTATCATATAATAACTAATTCATACAATAATTATAGATGTTTATAATTGTACAATCTTAGAATTTCTTGTATTCAATCAAATTCAATCCATTTCAAATTGTAATTAGCCATACATTACTCTTTCACACACAACCGATCCAATGTTTTCTGCCGTTTTAATTGGATCTTAAAACACAAGTCGGCTGCAGACGCATTTCATTGATCGAAATCATCTATTCTTTTCTAAATTACATGGAAACACTAATTCACATTTTGAAAAAGACAATAAACATTGACGAAACGTCAAAAAGAATTTTTATTTCATTTTATTTTCAGTATATATACGAACCAATATACCAAGAAAGCATACAAATATATATATATATATATATATATATATATATATATATATATATATATATATATATATATATATATATATATATATATACATGTATTCTTTTATTTATATTCTTGAACCATTTGGAATATATGTATGGTTTTTTGGTATTTTGGTTCGTGGATATACTGAAAATAAAATGAAAATTCTCTTTGACGTTTCGATAATTGTTAGTTATCTTTATCAAAATTGTGAATTAGTGCTTCCATGTAATTTAGAGAAGAATAGATGATTTCGATTAATGAAATGCGTCTGCAGCCGACTTGTGTTTTAAGATTCAATTGAAACTGCAGAAAACATTGGATAGGTTGTGTTGGAAATAGTAAAGTATGGCTAATTAACAGTTTGAAATGGATTGAATCTAGTTAAACATAAGACATTTCAAGATTATGCATATATATATATATATATATATATATATATATATATATATATATATATATATATATATATATATATATATATATATATATATATATATATATATATATATATATATATATATAAGAGATATAGAATTAAATTTTCTGAATTATGAAGATAACTTAGATAATTTAACATAGGATTATAAAGATGAATAAACGTAAAAGATTGAACCATAGGCGGGATTCGAACCCACATTTCTGGATTTCTAGTCCAGGGTGTTTACCAATTACACCACTTCGGTCCTATTAGATTTTCATATTTTTGTAAATATAAACCTCTGAAAGGATAGTAGATCATTGATGAACACAATGCGATTCGATGCCCTACCATAGATCAACTATTCACGCATATTCATCTAAAGTTCAGTCGTTTTTTGAAGTAAGGATTGTAGGTTAGTACTGCTATGGTTGGCAGTTACTTGACAGTTCTTATTCAAATGACAGCATCCCTGGTTCTTATATATTTCAATAGAACTGACTGAGAATTGTTCTGGTTAATTATAAACAAGTTTAAAGTTTCTTTGCCTAATTGGCCACTATCGTGTATGTAACTTAAGAGATATAGAATTAAATTTTCTGAATTATGAAGATAACTTAGATAATTTAATTCTATATCTCTTAAGTTACATACACGATAGTGGCCAATTAGGCAAAGAAACTTTAAACTTGTTTATAATTAACCAGAACAATTCTCAGTCAGTTCTATTGAAATATATAAGAACCAGGGATGCTGTCATTTGAATAAGAACTGTCAAGTAACTGCCAACCATAGCAGTACTAACCTACAATCCTTACTTTAAAAAAACGACTGAACTTTAGATGAGTATGCGTGAATAGTTGATCTATGGTAGGGCATCGAATCGCATTGTGTTCATCAATGATCTACTATCCTTTCAGAGGTTTATATTTACAAAAATATGAAAATCTAATAGGACCGAAGTGGTGTAATTGGTAAACACCCTGGACTAGAAATCCAGAAATGTGGGTTCGAATCCCGCCTATGGTTCAATCTTTTACGTTTATTCATCTTTATAATCCTATGTTAAATTATCTAAGTTATCTTCATAATTCAGAAAATTTAATTCTATATCTCTTAAGTTACATACACGATAGTGGCCAATTAGGCAAAGAAACTTTAAACTTGTTTATATATATATATATATATATATATATATATATATATATATATATATATATATATATATATATATATATATATATATATATATATATGTATTCTTTTATTTATATTCTTGAACCATTTGGAATATATGTATGGTTTTTTGGTATTTTGGTTCGTGGATATACTGAAAATAAAATGGAAATTCTCTTTGACGTTTCGATAATTGTTAGTTATCTTTATCAAAATTGTGAATTAGTGCTTCCATGTAATTTAGAGAAGAATAGATGATTTCGATTAATGAAATGCGTCTGCAGCCGACTTGTGTTTTAAGATTCAATTGAAACTGCAGAAAACATTGGATAGGTTGTGTTGGAAATAGTAAAGTATGGCTAATTAACAGTTTGAAATGGATTGAATCTAGTTAAACATAAGACATTTTAAGATTATGCAATTCTAAATATCTATGATTATTGTATCGATTAGTTATTCTATGATATTTCAAATCTATTACTAATAACTAATCATTAAGATAATTCTATGGTATTTAACCTCAAAATTGTTATTCATAATGTCATAGTCAAAAAAGATAACGTGAGTGGGTGGTTAAATTGACTGTGTACTTCCTATTGGCAAGATTGTGGCATTCAAACTGCAAGAAATAGTAGATGGGGGAAAAAAGCTGGTCAAGATTTATAAAAGTTCTTTTATCATGAATTAGCGTTGGGTGATAGTTCCAATTTACCAGACTACGTCATCGCGGATGTAATTCTCATGACTATAGGTGACGAAATGTTAAGAATAGGTGTTAAATCAGCGGGGAGTACCTCAACTGATAAGGTGCTAGTATATCTAACGGATATAGCCGCACATTTCAATAGAAGAATTCCCGATTCAGTAAATAACGAATTGAATCGACAAAACCATTTAAACATACTCGGACTCTTCATCATGGTATTTCATGTTTTACATGTAATCAGGTCATAAATCAGTAGACCGTGTTGAAAATTTTGCTGAAAAAATTAAATGTGAGCATTGCCACAAGGTTGGACGTTGAGGCACAATGTTTTCTGTTGCAAAAGAAAGTCATGTGTATATCAGGTAAAAAAGACGACGCTTAGTATAACATAAATGTTATGGTGAATCAAGTAATTTTGGATTCATATTTGGATCTTGGTAGTGGTTGCAATACTATTTCGTGTTCTTTAGACAATGTTAAGTGCACTGATCAAGTTATAAAAGGTTATGGTGATGCTGCTGTCGTGCCATTGGGAGAGCCTAATCTCGATGTAGCTGCCATCGTATCTGTATTGATTGTACCAGATGAAATCCAGCGTACTTCGATGATCATGACCTTTTACCGCATGGGGTTATACCATGACTAAAATACCAGGGAAAATACATTTTTGGAAAATGTAGATTCACCATTGCAATTAGCAGGATTAGATGACCACGAAAGAAAAGTAAAAATTAGATGGTGCGCAAATTTTCCCATTCCGCCTAGATCGGTCCTTAAATTGCCTATTATTGTGAAGGATCAAAATTTAGTTAACGTGAATGTTTTAAAAACAGAACATTTCAATCCAAAATTTGAAATAGATATCAAACAAGGAGTTATTTTAATAGAATGTGAAAGAGGTTCCGTTACAGCCATAAATAAATCCAATTCGGTAGTTAAAATTTTTGTGAGCAAATTTGTCGCTAGAGGAAATTCAATAGATGCTATAGATTACCACAATGATGTGGTTCATCATCACGATGAGCTACTACAATCAATTTTGGATCGATTCAAATATATTTCCAATGATACGAGTAATATTTTGTTAGGCAATACTAAAATTCAAATGAAGATTGAACTTACTAGAACTATAAATATAGTTTCTAGACCATATCATTTGTCTTAGGCTGAATGAGCAATAGTTAGAGATATAATAGAAGATCTTACTTTACATGATATAATTGAATCCTCCAATTCATCTTACACAAGTCTCATACTTTTGATCAAAAAGAAGTCCGGAGAAAATCGAATGGTCGTTGACTATAGACGTCTTAATTCAGTAATGAAAAAAGATCATTATTCTTTCCTTTAACTGATGACTTGATGGATTGTCAACAAAAATATTTCACACCCTTAGATCTTGCCTCGGCTTATCACCAAATAGAAGTATCAACAAAAAGTAGAGGAACTTGTAGCACAGTGTTAGTATTTTTAGCTGCTTATACAGGGAATGATCAGAATGATTGGGATCTTGAAGCAGATCTAGTGCTAAGCGGATTAAATACAACAATTATTAAAACAACTAATAAGACATCAATGGAATTAATATATCGTTATCGTCCTCGTATCGGCAAAGAATATAAGCTAAGAGAAGAGGCCAAACAGAAATGTGATCGAAATTCTGAGATGATTGAGGAATCGTACGATAAGAAGCGAAAAGTGGTTCATATGTATCGAGTAGGCGATTAGGTTTTAGTTGAGAGGAACATTCTACGAAAAGGAATCAAAAGTGGTAAATTATGATCAAAATTTGCAGGGCCATACAAGATTATCAAAATTTCGAGGCTGTTAGATACGAGGTTGGGCGGTGAATCCATGTAAGAAAGGTGGAGCGTATACAGGTGTTGTAGTTTATGATGGACTGTTAGGTTTTGAGTCGGAAGAAACTCCTAGGTTTCGAGTTGAAAGAAACTCTTAGGTTTTGGGATGAAATAAACTCTAAGGTTTTGAGTTGGAAGAAACTCCTAGGTTTTGAGTTGAAATGAACTCTTAGGTTTTGAGTTGAAGGAAACTCTTATGTTTTGAGTTGAAAGAAACTCCTAGGTTTTGAATTGAAAGAAACTCTTAGGTTTTGAGTTGGAAGAAACCCTTAGGTTTTGAGTTGGAAGAAACTGTTATGTTTTGAGTTGAAAGGAACTCTTAGGTTTTGAGTTGAAAGAAACTCCTAGGTTTTGAGTTGAAATAAACTCTCAGGTTTTGAGTTGAAAGAAACTCTTAGGTTTTGAGTTGAAAGAAACTCTTAGGTTTTGAATTGAAAGAAACTCTCAGGTTCTGAGTTGAAGGAACATTTTTGATATTATATTAAAAGAAACTTTAGGGTAGTGAGTTGTTAGATACTCTTAGTTAAACGAGTTGAAAGAAACTCGATATTATAAGTTAAAATTTTGAACTGATGTGATCGACACGTTTTCTTGTTAAACCAATTTCTTTCTCGGTGTTTCAGAATCGAGCTAATTTCCGAGTCGGAAATTCCACAGGATGGCCGAGTGTGAGATACATCGCTACACGCTGTATGAAAGGGATTACCCGATGCCTCATTTGTTAAGAGAGCGTAAATGAATGAGATCAGAGTGATCACGATTCAATGTTTTTTAAGTTGACATACGTTTTTGAGTTTTTTGATGTAATGATGATGAATAAACTTCTCTTATAATATTCTCCGAATCGACATGCCTATAATTTAACCAATCCCTAGCAATATATATATTTTTTTCTCAGCTCTTCTGCTATTCTACTCTTTTTTTTGTTAGTTTGAATAGTTCCAAGAACTTGCTGTAGCCTATTTAGTCTATTGGGTAATTCTGTCGTGGTAAGATACTGATATGTATATAGAAAACACAGTGACATTCCTGATTCTGGTGTCATTTCAATCTTGAGTAACTGAACTATAGGTACAAATTAAGGAAATGTTATCATAATAACTATTGAAGTACATAACCAATTAGATAAATGTCCATAATAAATTAGGTTCTTCTCCACTTCAATTGATCTTTGATATGAATAGATTAACATTCAATGAATATTTCTTAGCTTTTTCATATAGATCCCTACCCGTCACACTACAACGATTCTGTATAGAATTATCGAATTATCAAATATTTGTACCAACTACGAAGAACGAACTGCTAAAATCAATCGCCTTAGGATTTGCTTTGAAGCTATTATATTTAAACGGAGAATCGTGGAGCGAGCAAGGAAATATGTAAATTCGGTATTGAAGAGTAACTTACTCCGGGACATATCTTATTAAATTCCACTTGGAGTTTCCCATTCAGCGTAATCTTATATCTTCCAAGTAAACGCGATCTAGTGTTTTTTCTACTGTAGCAATTTCACATCTGGCGTTTCCTTTTTCATCAGAATATACATTATGAAACAGAGATTTTGTCAACTGATTAGAGTAATCAAAAAGCACTTACTCAGTTGTTAAGGAAGTTTTCAATCAGGAACATGAATGCGTTGATTTTCATCACGCCCATTATATTTATGAGTATTCAGGAACGTATTTGAACAATATCATCATATTATCCAAGCAACGAAGCTACATATTGGATTATTTCTAATTGATACATTTCGAAAATGTTCATAACTACCTTTGAACAAAAATTCTGGTGCCGTTTTTGATCTTTAACCATCTTTCAGTTCATCCATCTATTTGACACTAAGTTTATAGTGTTGACAGATCAATGAAATGTATGTTAGGCTGATTCTAAAACTTTCCCACATGGTATTTATAGTAGGAGATGTCCGAGACACTCCAACAGGAAGAAGCTATGATTTACCGTGAATAACGCTTTCGAACTCCGCGCTCTTGAATCCCTAGACGTTTCAGTACATGGACTGCACCTTCCCTATTCTTCCGTAAAGCGAGCAGTTTGCAAACATCTGAGGTGATTGGCTGGGGTCAGCCAAAGTTGTACAGCACTATGAAGTCCATCGATACGTTTCAGAAACGTAGTTACAATTGTAGAAATTGTATTAATATGTAATCAGTTATTGGGAGTTTTATAACAAACCAGCATATTTTTCAGCAAAGCATACAAAATAGTGATGAGCAAACTTAAACTTTTTTAATAAAATAATCACTCCCCATTTCGAAATTTGTTCAGTCGTTATGTTATGCCTGAACTGCATTGCTCTCACAATAGTATTGTCTAAAATAATTGCAAAGACGGCTATGTCATGATCGGTTGAGACGTTTTTGTGATCAACATTTGTAGGTAGATGTTAACAGAATAACATGGACCTTGTTAAAAACAGTATAGATATGGCACTATTTCTCAAGGCGTACAGCCTAGATATTCCTGGCATACCTGAAGAACAGTCAACTGCAAAATGACATTTCATGGTGACAAAATCTTGATTACATACTGCTAGCCACGTATGTTGTGCTGTTAAAATCGGCTAGTCGGGGGAAGATATCCAATAATGTGACCTGTATTCTCTCCTAATTATGTATAACAAAACAAATTATTTGTAATCTTGAATGTAATTCCCAAACAGTTGTAGTGCTTACCAGATGTTCCTAGGAAAAATTGACTGTATGTAAATACTTAAAATAAGAGGAAAGAACATTGGATATGCAACGTCCTCCGAAGCTAGATCTGAAGTGCAGTGTTATGTGGAGTCATTTAGATTGTAAAATGTGAAAGATTCATTTATACCTCCAATTTGATAAAACAAGTAGCTCCCAAACTATAAACAGGAACTGATGACCCTTATTATCTAATAATACTGTTAAATTAATGAGGTCTCGAAGTGTTATAGTGTATCCACAGCGTGAACTCTTTTAAGGTTTGAGTAGCTCCTAATTTTCATTGTGATCTTAAATAAAAACATTTTATTTCGAAATCAGAATTGTTAGGCCATATGCAGTTTCTTACATATCGTTCGAAGGATACCAATAATACAATAATTATTTGAAGCCGAGATATAATCATTAGATAAATATGAAGTTCATGACGCACAGCATCATATTTCAGCTATTTGCGATGTTTCCAGTTCATATCATAAATACCTATTATTTGTAGAGTCATAATTACAAAGACGGTTAGCAATTGTTGGAATAAAGTTTTAACGTCGCACAATTTCCATCTACCCTTTGAGAAGTCCTGAAAATCAATAGGATATTATTGTTATTGTTTGACACTATTTCAACCTTCATTCATTTCAATAGTTCAATTATTCACATCATTACACCACAGAGTGAGAACAGGAGCTAAAAGCTTCATTATCCACTAAAAATACTATTTGTACTTGGACCTTCCAGCTACCAAGCCATCATCATTGGATATCAAAATGTGCCTGTTCAAATACTTTTTGGGTTTAATAATGCAAATCAGGGGTTACCCTCAACTGGAGATGAATAGTGAATAAAATGGCTCTCTTGTTTATACATTTCCATCTCTTCTAGATTACCTAAATAGTTCCTTACTTTAAAAGTGAGAAACTTTCCTTAGAAATGATGTGACCTGTATTTAGATTATGTTTGGCATACGCTAATATTTTCCCATTTCTTTTCTTTATATGTGCAAAATGCTCTTTATGCCTAGTTAAAATCTGCCATCTAGTTTGGCCAACATACCATTCTGAATACACTCACAATATATATTTCGTAAACCCCAGATTTTTCGAGGTCGGAAACTTCATCAAAGGTATTAAACGGTTATTTATCTTGTTCTCACATCTATAAACGGTAATTTATTAATTATTACTGGATGAACGACAGTTTTGGATCTTATTGAACTATTTGAAGCTAGTGGCTCTAATTTGGATAATTATTTACTTTCTTATGTCCTTTTTTGTTTAGAAATCAAATTATTGATTAAAGAATTCTCGTAGCCATTGTTCAATGTTATTTCCTTAAGCTTCTCAACTTAATAGTAGAAAGTGGAATGACCATTAATTACTCATCCGCTTGTTTGTTTAAAGAATTTTTTTGTTAAAAGTGAAATAATTTCGCTTCATCCATAAAGGCGTAACGATCACGTATTATGTGCATTTTGTAACGGCGATATTGATAGTTGATAGTCTTTTCTTCAGAATGTTTATCGACTCAGAGATTGGGGTATCGGGTAGTGAAATGAGATTATTACCAGGCTCAAGTTTGAAATCTTTCAATTTTGCAATTAGTTCCGAAGAATTTTTCACAGACAAACTTTGTGCAGCTTAGACGTTGCTAAAATCCTCAACTAACAATTTTACTATGTTACATGTGAGACAATTAATGTTTGAAATCTAATGTAGTTACCCGATTCATAAATCTTATGTAAGCAATACAGTTTAGGGAGATAAGGATTCGAAAGTCTACCTTTGTATTTTAAATTATCGAGGGTGTAATAGCAGTAATATATTATCATCCTCTTCGCGACAAAGTCGGATGAGTATAATTGCATTTTAACTATTTCTAGAACCGTTAAAAAAGTCCTAGAGGAAAAATTCTCACAGCATAATATTTTTCATCAAATTTTAAGCAACTTTTGAAAAATCCGTCTGTTTGTATGTGTCTAGGTGTCCGTCACGAAATTTGTCCCCATGATATCTCAAAAGCGGAAGGGTCTTTCATATTCAAATTCTGATAAAAAATGGTTTGCTTTTTGATGACGGACTCTATTGCTTTTCAGGGAAATCGTGTGATAAACACTCTCTTTTCAGGTGGGTTGGAAAAAAATCATAACTCACAAAATATACATTGAATTGATTCAAAACTTTTACACTAAATTAGAGTTAATTTAAAGCTGCTTTGTTCTTAGTCGCGGAAACGAAGCACTGAAGTTCGAAAAATTTGAACAGTAAGACGGATTTGAATGCGGTTTTCTGCATTTGATTCGTTAGAACTTCAGGAAACTTTGTGACCTAAATCGATTTATAAGAAATTAAAAATATGCAATTTGCATAAATAATATGCATTTTATAATTGCATTTTAAATTGACCTCAAATACTAAATTCACAATTCGGTTAATATTAATGATCATGATTCCAAACTCGTCACTCGGGATTTTTGGGGTCGCTGAACACGAATATCGCGACAGAATTGGTCTTCGAGGTACCTGGTGCCCAGGGAGAACGGAATCCCCGTCGTCTCCTGGAGTTTTCGAGAAATTCGTTATATGATCAGTCCAAACTCGTTACTCGGAGGTTTTTGGGGTCGCTGGAAACGAATATCGCGACAGAATTGGTCTTCGAGTTATAGCTAGATGCGTTACATGGGATTCAATAGTGGATACATTTTCCAAAACTTTCGCGGCATTGAGTTCATTCTATTGCTCCAGTGTACCATTTGACTCAGGTACTTCACCAGAAGATCTAAATTGGCTAGTTCATATGCATCAAAGGAATGTATGCTTCCCTCTATTCTTGAGAATTTTTCGTTCAATGGACTGATGTCTTGCATAAGAATCGTTTCCCGTCTTGTCACTGTTTGAAAGGCTTCGGTGCATAGCTGAAATAGGGTTCGTGCTTAGTGTAATTTCAGGGTGGCATTGCATTTCACTGACTTAGCAATTAGGGTGCCTTGGGTATTTTTTCATAGAAAGAATACCATCAGCCATTGTAGTTATTTAGTTCATCATTTTACTGAGCTGTATCCATAATAGCTGAAGAATGATCATTCAAATGGTATAGCACCTTTTTTTGTACTTGAACAGGTGACGCGCTGCCCTCTGAATTGCTATGGAGAACTCTGCAGTTTTGATTGCATATTGAGCATATTGTTGTTTTGTTCTTTGATATAATTCAGATCAATGGTGTTTATATTGACACAGGATACATGGAAAACGTTTTTGCATGTTTGGCACTGTATTTTTGCTTCATTTGCGAGAGGTACATTTCAACAGATGAGGCAGTTTCCAGGCATATTGATAACCAGTGTGTTCAGGCACGTATGTGGAGTGGGTATGCTGATGAACTGAGAAGTTTATTGTATATGAGAAACTGTGATTCCTAGTTGTTTTTACATAGAATACGAGAGACGTTTAGCATATGTTAAAAGAATTAACAGTATAGCCCAATAGACGAGCTAGCAATATCAGTGAGATATTTGAGATAGCAAAAAAAAAAATAATAAGATTGTAAACTTACAATTGCATAGCGTTATATGCTTGTAAAACTAACCTCAATAGGCTGAGTAAAATGAACAGCCAATATCACCATTTGGAAATAATAAAATACATACACTTGTAGAAGGAATAATTAGCTATCAGCTGATGTCTTTCACTCAATTTATGTTCAGTAAGTTCAGTAGTGATGAACAGTTTAATGCTTTATGTTTCCACATACCGTTGCTCTCGAATTGCCACACTACTGAATACAACTATCCATTTCATTTAATAAACTGTGTTACAAACAATTTAGGACTTATTTACTCATCATATCGAATAATACGAATCATTTGTAATTTTTAATTTGATTCACAATTTGTTGTAGTATTTGCCGAATGCGTGAAGGGAAAAAAGTAGTTGCATGTAATTATTTAAGATACAGAAATGAATTATCTGCTCTCTGGTTCTGCTTGCATCGAATTCAAACTCAATAGTACCAAAAAAATATGAGTTATGGTTTTAAAGGAAGGAGAAATAGAGTAGTGAATGACAAAAAGTCGAGAGTTTACTTGATAGATTTTGGAATAAAACTGATCCTACACCTGAAAGATTAAGATAAAGATGAAGAAAATAAACTTCCAGCTTCAATTCAATATTATTTATCCATATTGTTATGTCAAAGTATGGGGAGAACCACTCAAAATACCCGATTATCAAAATCTTCAAATCAATGCACGCTTCCCATATCTACTTTCGATGATCTCAGTAACACTATTGTAGCAGGATGAATTTAATATTCCGACAAATATTCAAGTTTGTCCATTTCTGGAGCTATACAACTTGGAATAATATATTTCATATTAATTATAATAAATAAAATAACTTTCTTTCCATACCACTTTTAATAATTAGATGAAAACGTTACTATAGTTTCAACACCGAAGTGCCATTTTCAAAAATTATAATTTCGTATATGTTTGATAATGGTACTTCGGTGTTGAATTCATAACAACGTTTTCATGTTATTATTAAATGTTAAATAAAAGCAAAGTAATTGTTCTTTCATTTAATCTTAATGATGAATTACCATGAAGTAACGGCTTCTATTGCCGATTTTTTATTCATATTAATTATGTTTGGTTATGTTGACGTGTTTTCCACTTTCTGTTGCATACTTATGTAGGTACTAATGATACTGATATAATTAAATTTTGTTGAACATACTATGGAATAAAGAGCTTATTCACTTTTGTAGGATGAAATGAAAACACATTACTTACGGTATTGAATTCTCTCCTCAGATGAATCAAAGTGGAGTGAAAGTAAGAAGGTATTTTCGATTAAATTTCTGCCACATCTTGTATAATTTCTACGAGAGGATCTATTCAAATAATTGAATACAGAAATGAGAAATTAAACATATGAATTGGAAGCATAAGTTCAGCTTCCGATATCATGTATTTGTAAAAAATTTCCGATTGTGAGTATTGAAATTGATATTGTAACCCAAGGTTATTGCAGAAGCACAGCAAAATAAAACATATTTCTCAACCATCTGAAGCAATATAGCCCCTTGAAACATTGTACATTAACAATAATTCAGAATTATCCAAACTTATCTGCTACATATTCTGGTTGTGGCTTATTCATTATGTACAACATCAATCTAACAACAGCAGCTCACATTTCTCAGGGGTATTTGTGGGCAATTTATTCATCATTCATAACGATGGTGAAGGGTTCTTCTAAGTTCACCAAAAGTTCAAACCAATTTGGGAAATTGTTTTGATCCGTTTCATCATAATAATCAAAATTTCCATGCAATTTTTTCAGTTCATTAGGCTGTACACGCTTCACAGTTCATATACCAGAGAAGAATTCTTTCTGTAGTTTTGAAGTTTAATTTTATCAAAATTTGGATTCATCATTCATAATAGAATATTATGAACTGTCAAGTCAATTAGATACATCAAAAGTTTATAACGGCAACTTTGTAATGTGTTGCGAACTGTTGGAATGAATGATTTGACAAAAATAGCGCGGATTTTATTTAGGGAAATTCTTGAGGTGCAGTGGTTGTCACAATAACCAACTATGACTGAGTTGAATATCCTGACTTTGGCTAGTTGGTTGCAGACTGTATGCTTGTTAAGTGAATACTTCACCTTCCGTTGAAATACATGATGCATATCATATTACTTACCTCGTAATTCTCTGAAATAATTCAATCTTGTTGAGTTAGATATAATTATTGAATAATGATAATCATTGTTCTATTCGCAGCTTTGATTTGTATGTGGAGGCACTAGCTCATCTGCCTAGCTGAAAAAAATCACCCAGTCTATAGTCTTCAAAAATTGAAAGCCCTTTCAGGAACACCTCATCAGCTCGAGTGAAATATTCAATTTCTATACGTATTGGATCTAGGCTGCTTCGGAAATGATTAAATGAATCATAGAGTGTCTGAGGAAGATCCATATGCTGGGCGAAATAGAGGAAAAAAGCACTGCCTCACCTACTGGAATATCCAATTACATATGGATGATTCTTTGCGAGTTTTAATAACACAATTTCAGAGAATCTAGATGAATTTAAAATCTGACAATTTCACAACTGAATAATATTTAAATTATTGACGTTTTGCAAGAAGATGTACAAAAACAAATTTTCAGCTCCTGGGAATCGAACCCGAGTCTACTGAGATGAAGCCAACTGTCCTAGCTACTAGATCACAGCGCCATTTGTTAGAAACTGTTGAAGAGTTAAGTTCACTTCTAGAATCGTTTTGATTGTTGTTGAACGATTTTATTTAAATTTGGATGTTATTAGTTTTAAACTAACATAAGTTTACTGTAGAAGTTTTGAATTAATTGAATCTACACTTTAGGTTTTTTTTTGAATTCTCAACCATTCAGAAAAGGGTTCGTCAACGAACTGCAAACGATTTTTTTCAATTCAAATATCATAGGACCTTTCATTTTCAAATTATCGTGTAGACAATTTCTTACCGATTTCAAGAATAGCTTGAGTAAAATCGACATTGTCTGCGAAAGTATAATAAGAAATTTAGAGTTCACTTTTGGTATAACCGGGAGTTGCTGGCTCCTCTATATATTTCAGATCAAATCCTAAATCGTCATGTCACAAATTTTCAGGTTTAGTTTATATTCCGTCCCTCTAAGCCGTTTATTCGGAACGCGCGGAGAATCACCCTATACATTCTATCTGCATCATATAAGTGGTAGGTAGATATTTAAATAGTTGGTTTCATGGAAGTCATGCAACTTAATCGGTGTTATTAAGTTATTCCAAACGCTCGTGTAGCAGCAAAATGCAAAATAGAAGCCACTTATAAACAGTATTTTGTAAACATGGTATGCATGAAATGGACTATTAGGTAGATAATGTTGTTTATGTATTCTGCGTATGCTGACGCTGACCATCGTTCGCTACTCCACTAATTGCTCTTGGGGCGAATATAGCATCCGCCACCGCGATCGTACAGGTCATGGAATAATGTATGACCGACAACATTCTACGCATCATCTGTAAAAAATCGGCTTTTGAATAAAAATTAAAACGGAAAATATAGCCTCCCATTATTTCGTTTTTGTTACATCGAATATAACTCAGCTTACATGATTAATGGATATTTTGTTTTCTCCAATTATATAGATATCGTTCGTGAAGTTATGATCTGAATACAAATAGTAATTAATCATCCTTCTCCAAAAGTTATTCATTTTATGTACATGGTGATTAAAATGCCATCAGGAAAATATGATTTCAACTTCTATAACTTAGAGTTTTCTATATATTCCATCATTCTGTTTCAATGTGTGTAAGTTCAGAACGGTGACTAGTGTGAGGCTATCCATGAGCAGAACTCCAAGATTCATTTTTAGAATACGAGAAGAGCATAGAATCATGAACTATTGATATTTACTTTCATAATTTATTAATCGTATACAACATTGGGATATTTTTCAGTATCAAATTGGAAATTAAGCAGGTAAATCTCCAACACAACTCATTGGGGTTCGTAAATTGCCTTGATGGCATTTTCAAATCATGAGCATCACGATTACAACAAGTGTAGAAAGCAAAAAATTTAGATTTCAGAAGGAGAACGGAAATTGTTGTCGAATCATATCCAATATCGAAAATAATGAAATAACAATCAAATACATAGTGTTTTTAGAATGAACCTTTCGTTCATACAACTTCACGAAACTATTATCAACAATTATTGTAGTGCATATTATTCGCTCATGCGTTTTCTCTATTGCTATCGAAGATGTACATCAGTGGGGGCGGAATATATGCAAGACAAAATGATAATATATACGCATATTTATGCTAGCCTTTATTGAAAATATGCCCATATTTTTTAAACATATGCAAACATAATAGAAAAATGTGAGAATCCCTGCTGAATAATGCAAAATCGTTTCACCTTAGAAAAAGTATCGAATACCCAAAAATGAATACTAATTTCTCTGAAGAACAGAATGTATTGAATATAAAGAAAAAGACATTTTTATATTACACCAAATTGCATACAATAAAATACAATCTTCAATTTAACCTAGAATTTAACATATAAAATGAAAAATCAAAATTATTCCGTCACACTATGTAAGGAAGTTACGAGTATCAATACATGTTTTTCAAAATTTTCAGTTGAAAAGGAATGTCTTTCATGAGTTAAAATATTTTTATACAGCGAAAAACTGCGTTCTACATCAGTAGATGTTATGGGACAATATTTTAATTTGTGCAATATATTGTACTCCAAATGCTGATCAAAATCGTCTGATATTATTCCACCTAGAAATATTTTAGATATATTTGTAAGATATTTATAGTCTGCATTCTTTTGTATCACGTTCTCTAGTTTTCTGAGAACTCTACTTCTCATAGTTCCTGCGTTATTTCTAAATACACACATTGGGAAATAATAACAATGTCTAAAATAACTTCTTTCAAATTGTCAAAATATTCCGCATAAAAAATAACATCATTCAACCAAGTTCCCCACCTGGTCATAAATGGTTGTGGGGGTAAGGGAATTTCTGGTAACTTATCTTCAAAAAGTTGCACCCTCAAAGGTGCCTTGATGAATATTTTTTTTAATATTTGAAATTAATTCATTAACTGAAGAAAATTCGTTTCTCATAGTTTCCGCTACTCCGTTGAGATCATTTGCTAAACACCGTTACATGTCTTAAATTTTGAAACAAAAATTTCAAATATTTTCTCTTACTTTCAACATATAAGGTGATGCATCTGATAAAAATATCATAATTTTTTCTGCTAGTACTGCATTCGGCAAAAAAAAATTTTGTTAATGAATCTTGGACGAAATGTGTAACAGTTAAATTATCTGTTTTGTCGAGTTACTTTGAAGCTACTGAAGAAGATGTTCCTGGAGCTCTTCCTGAAGTGTTCCTATCATCAAAATCAAATCAAAGCCGTTATATATCGGCTACAGGCGTCGATAGTTTTGTCAACGATGATGTAGAAATAATAATCTGCAACAACTTCTTTGATTTATTTCAAAAACAGTCTTGTAAACTGATTTAGCTGCACTTTCCTGATTGTTGATTCATCGGGTGTATTGAAATTGCAATAGTTTTGCAACAATGATTTGAGCTGTACGTTATTTAATTTTTTTATTGGTATATCATCTGAAACTGAAGCTTGGCATGAATGTTCATTAAACAGATTCTGAACGCTCTTTTCAATGCCCTTCCCAATAGACTCCCTTAGTGACATCTGAATAGGGACTGATTCCATGTTCCGCACTTTTGCGACGTGCGAAGGAGTTCTGACATGTTGATCGATTCTAAATTTCTTTTCTCTCGTCTGATCGGCAATGAAAATATATTGCTCGTATTAAGGTCAAACTGAAATGAGTACCGATGTATCGGATTTGTATTTTTTCATTGGGTATCATTTTAGTAGGAAGAAATATTTGCTTATATTTCAGAAATTTAAAAAATGTTAGTAATAAAATAGATACAAGTTTTTACAATTTTGGAACAGGCTTTGGTGAATATACGAAACCCTGGGATTTACCCAATCTACCCATCCAAAATTATGCCAATCGTAAATCGGTACTTGACCCATTCTTAGACCTTTCTGAGAATTTGTGAATGGTGTGATCGAAAACGCTCGGTCAGATGTTCGTTTGTGAATAAAGTAGCAAGTTTATCTTATATATGAAATTAGAAAAATGCAAGAATAAATGAAATAAATGCTATAATAAATGAAATAAATGCTATAATACGCAATTTCGGTTGAAATATACCGAAAATTACAATTCTGCCAATTTATGCAAAGTTTGCATATACATGCATGGTGCATGAAATACGCGCCTTATAAATCAGCGATGCAGTGACGGTATGGTAGGGCGACATGTGAGACTGAATTATCAATAACATTTTCAAATCCAAATATTCCGATATTTTGACATATATTTTTGAAACTATCTTTAAGGTCAAATGATGATTCCTCGAAATCGTCAAATGACGTAACGCTGGGCGACCGCCATTTACAATAAATAGCTGTGCTTCCGTTAACTTGCCATGAACGAATATTTTGAAATCTCTTCGAATAATAGAATCAATCATGTCGTATGGTATATCTTTTGAAGACTTCCGCATCCTCTGAAAAATTACGTAAGTTGAGTTTTTTCAAAAATTTCCTCGATTCTAAAGGATAATTGTTAATCTCGTCTTTCCCGGAAATCGTGGATTTTGTTCACAAACCAATTCCAACATAGTTCAAACTGTACCGTGAAATTATTTTCAATATCAAAATGTCGTGTGGTATCTATTGCTTTGGCAATATTCATGATAAACTCACAATGTGGAGAAATATTGTTTATGCTCCTGTTATATTTCTCTAAAGAACGACATACATTTTTTATGTCTGAATATCACGTTCTCCATTAACACTAACTTTCGAAAAATGATTGTTTCAATAATTTATTTCCTGTCAGTCAGTTATATTTTTCATACCATGAATCAATGAATGTACAATTTCATTTGCCTGTATTAGTCAAATTATTAATCAAATGTGGTCGGAGTCGTCCTAATTGTTTTAGTTACAAATTATGCAGGATGACTAATAAGTAATAGCCCAAATTGTAATTGTACGGTAAGAAGGCGAAAGTAATGATATTTCAACAACATTGTGTTCAATTCTGCTCCTTATTGAGATACAGTACAATAAGCTATAAAATAGTTCACGCTGTGGATATGTTACGGGCAATGTAATTATTTAGGTCAGTATTCATGATGCTTGGTTATTATTAATAATGACCATCAAAATTGGGCAATTTGATGAATTTGAATTACTTTACGATAATTTCTCACATTGCTCGGTCATTATAAAAACCGCTATTATTTCTTTGGGCACTTTGATAAATTGACAGCAATGGGACAACCACGTGCGTGTGTTGTGATTCTGGCTGGCCAATCAGCATTCATTTTCAGTCGCTTGTCGCCTGTGCCGGTACCTGTAGCTTGCTTTGCGATATTTACGTTTTCCGGTTGTCTTTGGATGTTATTTAGATTATGTGCGACAAATGCTTATTGATGTATGTCTTAAATTGACTTTGGGTTATGTTTATTTAGTGTTAGTGATTTTGCTATAAAATAAAATGCACCAACAGTTAGTAACTGATGTCAGTGACATGAAACATCGTTTTAATGAAAGTCTGGATGAATTATGTTCATCAAAAGCTCAGAATACACAAATTCTCACAAAGCCACAATACTTGGACTTAATAGAAAAGGTTAAAACATCTAGAAGCAAAGTGGTAAATGAAAAACCCGAGGATTATCAGCGTTTACGTAGGTTTGACATAATGACTATTGGAGAGAAGGAAAAGTTGATAGTTCCTGTAGAGGAAGGTAAAGAGCAGATAAGATTTTACGTACATCGGGAAGAGATATTTCAACTCTTACATGATGCACATATAGCAATTGGGCACGGTGGTCGAAACCGTATGGAAAAAGAGCTAAATTCAAAGTATAAAAACATTACGAGGGAAATGATTGTTACATATCTAAATTTATGTATGACCTGCGAAAAAAACACAGTGTGCCAAAAAAAGGTTTAGTTGTTAGACCGATACTAAGTAAGAATATGGATTCAAGATGTCAAGTTGATTTAATTGACATGCAGTCACAAGCTGATGATCAATATAAATTCATACTTGTATACCAAGACCATCTTACCAAATTTATTCATTTTCGACCTCTTAAAAGCAAAAGAGCAGAAGAAGTAGCTTATGTTCTTTTGGATATTTTTGCAATTTTTGGTGCGCCCAGTATTTTGCAAAGTGATAATGGGAGAGAATTTGCTAACAGTACTATTAGCGAACTATGTAGCATGTGGCCCAAGTTGAAGATGGTGCATGGGAAGCCCAGACACTCTCAAAGTCAGGGTTCCGTAGAACGTGCGAATCAGGAAGTGGAAAATATGCTCTGTTCGTGGCTAGAAGACAATAGCACCAGGAAATGGTCAGAAGGCTCACGTTTTGTACAGCTAATGAAGAACAGAGCTCATCATAGTGGCATCAACTGTACTCCGTATGAGGCAATGTTTGGGACAAAGTTAAAAGTTGGTCTAAAAAGTTTTTCACCCACAGACGTTCTGCATAATATGAATTGTGAAGAGTACTTAGAAGTTCTAGTAAAAGATCAGAACAATTTACAGTCTGTAGAAGAAGGTCCACTGCAAAATAAACCTGAGTCACATGTGTTAGCGGAGCTACCAGGTCCAAGTCAACATGATGAGGAGGAACTACTTTCTCTTGATAGTTATGTGCAAACTTCAACCAAGACCTGATTTACATAATAAAGAATTTCGAGAATCTTTCGGGCATGAAGATTCCTCGGAAGAACACTATGTGAAAAAAAGGAAAGCCGACATATTAAAAAATAAGGAAGATTTCAGCAAGCAATCTAAAAAAACAAGCTGAAAAAATGGTTCAAACTTCTAACTCAAAATAACCTGATGCTAAAAACGGTGACACAGTTAGAGTTCGAGTCCCAGATGTCGACAGAGGTCGCACCGATGGAAGGAATATTTTGGCATTTGTTCTTGAAGTAACAGATGCTAATCTGTATAAATTAGGCACGAAACACGGAATTCTAAATCAACTTTATGCCAGGAACCAATTTACAATACGTAATGAGAAGTTTATAAATGACGAAGATATTCCACAGACGGAGATTTCAAGAATGTGCAAGATTGTCATCCAAGACAGGTAGCCAAGGCTATAGTCGATGTGACTGTAAAGGTGGCTGTAAATCCGACAAGTGCAAGTGTCGTAAAGAAAAAAAGCTATGTAACTCGAAATGTCACCAAAGTGGAAGCTGCTCTAATAAATAGATCCTCTATGTATTGCTACTTATTGGCATTTTGTGTAGATATAAATTTGTAAGTACGTACATATCTAATACATCAGATATATTTGGAGTTAAGTTTTGTTTGTACTTATTTCATCGCCACCGGTTTGTTTGTCAGCATGAGAAATTTTATTTGTTATTTTTTGTTTGTTACTTTGTCAGTTAGGTATGTAAAAATTTGTTATTTTTATAAGAAATATGAATAAAAATGATTTTTAAATTGCCCACTTGACTTTTAGCATTGTACATAATGACCTGGCAATGTAATATTTGCAACATAATTTATCATTTTGTCATATTCTGTTGGGCACTTTTTAAATTGCCCGAGCATTATAAACAATGCCCAATTATTTACATTGCCCTTAACAGATATACTACAACTCTATAAATGAGTAAGAATAACTCATTCTGATGATGGCTACTTGGTATTCGAAAAGGTATAATAACAGTAGTTTTAGTGGATAAGGCGAGTTATTCCCCTCATTATTAAATATATCGATCAGACACCACCATTTTTTAGAATAAATTTTGTTTAGACAACTGATTTGATCTCTAGACCCGTTTAATCGCTGTTAAATTTTTGTCCTCCATAGTGTTGATCATAAAAAAGTTTGTCAGAAAATGTTAAAGTTTATTATCCATAATATTCTTTGTGGTTGGCTTTAATCTAAGTTATTCAGGAAATAATCTAGCCGTTACCACTAGACCTATAAATTTAAATGGATTGAACTATCCAAATATGTTTTGCGTAATTGTGCTTCTTGGCAAATAGTATCATGCACAATAATTTCAAAATAATAACAATAAGCAAATGCATCCAACTATGTTCCAAGCAAAATCATGCTCGAAATATGTTGAATAGTTTAATCGATCCCATTATTAGATCTGGTGATGTGATATTTGAATATTTCCTATTTTCTGTAAAATACAGGTTGTTAAACCTGAAAAAATAAAATACAGTTTTATTAATAAATCATACCTTCTTATAGTCATGAAAATTGAGGTAAAACTACTACTTCTAACGGCAAACGTGAATGTGTTATTAGATTTGAGTTAACTCATAGATACCGCCACATAATGCATATTATAAAAAAGAAAATAGCTCCAAACGATTAATTTACAATATACATATTTCATTCGGAAAGCCTTATCATGTCTGTATAAAAACTCATACTACTTTGATATCCATATATTGACCGTTTTCGAGATATTTGAATTTTAATAATTTACCGAATGGCCGCCTTAGGTGTCTGCTTTATATTAATTATCATCTATTATTAATATTCATCTATAAGCATTGCTCTAATATCTCTATTTCACGGGATGTTTCAAAACGATGAAATTAATTTTGTTTAGAAATGAGCTGTATTCATTTACGTGAATATTAAAGTTAAATGATACAAAATCGTGAAATAGTAATACAAAATTTTATTTCAATAAAACGTGAGCTATGTACTTAACAAACCAATGATGGAGGTAAAAAATGTGGTTTTTTATTTTAAAATAGAAACTAAACCATTTCAATAACATTAATTTTCACTCTAAAAAGATCCCATCTAAGGCGTTTCACGAATGATCTTGAAATTTAGTTAGCATCAAGTTAAATCCCTACTGCAAACTATTCTGAACATGCCACCACCAGTTCTTATATACATATTTAACCGTTTATTCAGGGATTATAATATTCCATAATCGATCTCATGTGTTTGAAGAATTAGGATAGAGGAATAGACCATAGATTTCATGTAGCCCCACACGTGAAAATTCAATGGATTTAGATAGGGGCTGCGAGGTGGCCATCGAAATTTGCTTCCACGAGCAATCCGACGGTCTGGGATCAAACTACTCAAAGTGAGACTCGAATCATAAAAGCCCGTGGAGAAAGCTGTCAGTACAAATCAAATTATGTATATAATGTGAATAATTTCGACAGTCAACCTGACAGCAGGTGTCAAATTATTAAAAATCTTAGTCGGCTTGTTCTTATTTTCAATTAATCTAACCCCTCACCTTCGATATAAGCGAGAAACATAATTTACAGAAGATACTTAATATGATGAAATTTTTGTGTTGTGAATCAATAAGTCATAAATATGTCGGGATCAGGCACCATTGCATCCACTTGATTGGCTGTAGTTTGCCAGATTCATTATGCCATAAATACGAACATACGCGCTCCGCTCCTTCTTTTCTATGGAATACTGTGATACATCATCACATGAATGAGGAGTTGATCAGATTACATTAGAATCCATGCTACTGAACATCAACGATTCAAATCATATTCCATTTACTCAATGTGAATATACTAACAAGTTCAATTAAACTCCCCTAGTCTGAAACAGTGTGACTGTGTGTTCAGCGTTTTCCGCGTATGAGACCAAAATGTAGATAGAATTTATTATTTCATATATATGTGCCGTGCTGCAAGTAATCAACGGTAGAGCATTCCATAAATAAACGCACAGGCTTTATGTTAGACTCGATTTCAAGTAGTATAAAGGTCTGTCGTTAGATTTATCTGCCAGTATTGTTAAAAGGCTTTTACGTTTTAATTACTAGAACATTAATTTCCTATGATTATGGTCCTTAGTTAGTGCACCTGCGAAAACTCTTCAATTACTCTCATTGTATTTCTGTAAACAACCTGTCATTTTTATGTCAATAAGTATAATGAAGTGTAATTACCGAAAGCTCCAATTAGAATTGAAGGAACATTTCTTACTACGATTTAGGAAATTTAATGCTCAGGGAAATTGATATAATGAATTTTAGGGCCTAGTCGCTAATTCAAATAAACTTATATTTATGATCCTCATTATAGACTTCATTAGCCTACTTACCCTAAAGCACTGATATAGCTGATGTCATAAGTTGCAAAATTAGAAAAATAGCTTGTAGTAGTGTTAGGTTGAATAGATTTGTTTGAATCTGTTGTATATGAAGAAGACAAATGCTACTCACCCACTAACTGACTGACTCACTCACCCATCACGAAATCTCCGAAAACGTAGAGCGAAACTTGGCAGATGTGTTCTTTATAGAATGTAGACACCCCTAAGAATGGCGTTTTCGAAATTTCAAACAGGGAGGGAGGGATTGGACATATTCTGACATTTTTTACAGCTAATATATGCGAGTACAATTTATACATGGTGTTCCAGGTTTTTCGTTCATAACTTCGGCAAACGATAGAGCTTCTGAAAATAATAGGTGTCTTTCATATAAAATGTTTCTCTAAATCACTCCGTTTCCGAAATACAGGAATTTGAAGTTATGAAAAATTATTACATTTTCTCCATTATCTTCCAAACAAATGAAGATTTTCAGTTCAAAGTTGGTGAACCTAAGATTTACTGGATGAGATATCTTTTAGGTGACAAAATGTTTCTGAGACAAATACAGTAGCGTAGTTATGGGGTTTTGTACTCATTTAACCCCTTAAACTTCTACGCCAATGGTTGAAAATCATTATTGTATACAAATTTAAAAACTTTGATCCATTTTCTATAGAAAAGTCTGCTTATTAATTTCACCTAGAGGCTTTCTGTTCGATCTATCTTGAGTTTTCTAATCAACGTTATCTTATGGAATTTCTTTTGAACGGTTATTTAAAACGTGAGAAAATATATAAATACCTGTTTATTGGTAAGAATGAAGAATAGTTCATGATAAATGCTCAAAATGATCCATTTATGATTTCAACGCAACGCCGACATACATTTCTCAAAGACCTTCTTGTCCAAATTAATATTTTATTATTAATTTTACCACAAGCTCTTTGAATAGGATTAAGTAGATCTTATCTCTATTATGAGCCGGAGTGGCATGATTTTATCTTTCAAATTTTCCCAAGAAAAGAAACGTATGGGCCAAAAATATTGTGTTTGTAAATGCCAGACATTGAAATTGGATTCTTCTTGAAATTTCCTAAATCTTATATCATGACCGGTTTTCATTTGCCCATAAGAAACTAAACAAAAACGAAAACTTTCTCCAGCAAATATTGTGGACAGATGAAGCACATTTATTATGTATTTATTTATTTTCACAATTTACGTTTATGAACAAATGATGGTACTCATGGTACAAGATCTAGGAATTTCCAAGAAAAACTCAGTGTCAATGTCTAGCTTGGCATTTACAAGAACAATATTTTTGTATTTTTGGCCGATACGTTTTACCAGACAGACTAACAGCCGCTGCATTTTTAGAATTTTGGGAAACTAATCACGAAGATACCTCACAATGAAGGAACAAATGCACGGATACAATTGGATGACTGTCCTGTTCATTTTTGCAGACAAGTACGAGAATGCCTGAATAGAAAGTACGGTGAGAGATGGATTGTTAAAGGTGGTCCAGTTGCATGGCCTCCTCGATCACCTGACCACAATTCCTTGAACTCTTTTGCTTGGGATACCTCCGGGCGGCACCTTTGTATACTGCGCGAGCTTCACAATACGTTGATCCACATGGTGACACGTTGGAGTCGCACTGAGGGGCTGAGGGTCAACCATGATAAACCGAAAATCGTACTATTCATCAGGAAACGCAAGCTAGCCGAACTTCTGTAAGTTTCTTTCTCTGGCAGTGTCTTGAAAATTGAGGGGTGGGTGAAGTTTCTGGGAGTGATCCTAAACTCAAAATTGACCGAGATAGCATATCTCGAATATCTTGTGAAGAAGGCTTCTGTGTCCTTTTCGCTTGCAGAAGAGCTTTCAGTGACACATGGGGATTACAGTTACAGATCCTCCATCAGATTTTCACGGCCATGCTTAGACCTTTGATCACCTATGCCGCAGTCGTGTGATGCGGAGAGGCGGGAGAAACTGCCTCCCACATCCTGTTGGGATGCCCAAGTTTGACATTCCTCAAAAATCGTTACCTTAGTGCTACAAAACAGCTTCCAGATGATGATGATGATGATGATCACTTTTTAGACTCTCTATGCTTTGACATACAACAAGACTTGTATCACAGACAGCTGATACATTGACAGCAAAATGATGTCCGTCCTAGACCATTCCTTATCATAAATTCTTTTTCGAATAAACCTCCACATGACATAGAGTATAATTTTACGTTTTCCCACGCCGTTAGCTGTTTCCACTTATCCGAAATATTTTTATCAAGTTTCGGAACAGCCGACGATTTCTATTACGGTTATTAGCAGTTTCTGCAGGACTAGCTCGTGGACAACAGCTAGTTCATAATATAACGATCATCGTGCTAGGTTCGTAACATTTGATCACGGATCTACGAATTATCATATTACGATAGTTTTATGGAGGAAGGACACGTCCAGTCAATATAAGTTCGAAAATTGATGATTTTGGTTGAGTCATAATAAGCGACTTTTATGAGAAGTGCATTTTTATGCAAATCGCATTCTAAAAACTAGTGATGGTAATAATAGTCGCCATATTCCAGCAATCGATTATTAGTAGAGGAGGAAGAGGTTATGATGGTCAGTTGATGGAAAAAGTAAGTAAATTCAAAATTTGAAACGATATATTCATTTGAATGAACATAACACAAAGTTAAGCTAATAATTCACATTTTGAGTAATAATTTAATGGCTTTGGTAGAATAATATTAAGGAGTTGTTGCAATTGACAACGGAAATACTTTTGACCGTTATTGTCCACTTATGGTCATGTGATGGTGGTCGAGTTGTTGCCAATGATAACCTAAGCACCTATGGAGATTTGACATAGAGCTAGAATCAAAACGACCGGGATATTGAAAATTAATAATTGTGATAGAGAATCGACGAAGATGAGGATAACATTTCCATCCACCTGGAATACAATAGGGGTGATACGTGATTTATAACGAGCATATGACAGTGACCAATAAGTCTCGATCATTCCTGATTCCTTCTTAGGTTCTTACACTAGCTAACATCTGCTAACAATTCAATTTATATGACTTAAAATGTGTGTCAAGAAATCTTGAATAATTCATTTATTATTGTTTGGCTAATTCAGCTTCAACAAACATTGGATACTTTCGCGATGTCTAGAATCACCGAATGGTTGTACAATCTCAGGTCTCTCGCAAGTTACTGACTTCGAGACTCGCTCATACTAGGGTAACTTCCATTTCCCTTTTGCACAAATTGTTTTTATTGTCTATCTTATTGAACAGTACAAGTCTCTAGGTCGCATAAACTTTCATAAGATTATTTCCATACACCGGTCGATTTGATGGAAGCTGTATCATACACAATGAATATGCCCAGTGCCAGAAATTGCAGTTGCAACCATACAAAATTTCGCTATTTTTTCCGAATTCATCGCATATTATGCACTTATTTCCTGGATCCTACAAATCATCCTCATCGTCATTACATATATCCGCTATGTTAATATCTGACTCTGAAGTTTCATTACTCTCCTGCAAGACTTGGCTCTGAACCTTTTCAACGCCTGTGAAAGCTGTGTTGACATTTTTACCCTTGGGTTTACCTCTGCCCTTGCCTTTACGACGTTGAGTTAATGGTAATGCGGGCGACCGACATTTACTTCAACGTGTTTAAGATGATGTCTATAAAAAAACAAATCTGTATATTAAAATTTCATAGGAATGTCTCACTGATGTCCAAACAAAGCTTTTGAATAATAAGCAAGTAATAATAGTAAAAAATTCGGTAATTACCTCCTAATTTTATTACAAAAGCTGGAGAAGAAAATTAACATACATCTCTCCCGATTATATTGCGACAAATAAACGAGGATTCGCAAATAAACGTTACTCTGACTCTAGAGACAGTCATTACTCTCTAACCTTCATCACACTTTTTTTTCGGAACTAGATATGCCAATAATCTCCTAATCTAATAGTTATTATTATCAATGGGGGTCTTTGAGTATCCTTGATGCCTAAGCTCAAGCCCTTCGAACCCCGTGGTACGTATCACCTAGCGGAGCGATTGCCAATCTCGAGTATCCACTCAGCTACCAAAGGGCGGTTCTCACTCGAGAGTATTCACCATGCTCTCTCAGTCGACCTAGCTCTGAAGAGCTTAGGACCGTCCTCCTTATAAATTTCATTTGACGCCGGCCTATTACTGATGTCGAGAGGCAAGCTCACCTGGAAAATTTTTGATTATACCCATGTACAGGTAGGGATCTTTTAACGAGCGGTTAAATCGTACAGCACATGGGACCTAGTTTTTAACTTCCAATCCGAAGAAAGGTACGTACAGTTAAATATTGTTTGCCTAAAGAATATCACCGCCTTTTGCCTGAGATATGTGAAACATCTCAGTCGTCATCCGGGTACGGAACCGGGTCGCCGGAAGTGGTAACCTAGGCGGTAATTTAGTGGTTGTGTACTTATAAATGAAACATTTCTACCAGTGGTGGCTCCTCGAAGGAGGCTTAGGAGGCTCAGCCTCCTCACCAATTTACCTTGTTGATTTTTCTTCATCTTATTTCCTGTTTCTCTAATAATTTTTTTAATTTTACAATTAATTCCATGTCCTCAGTAGTTATTTTTAATCTGGCAACAGTGCCCTGAGGCTAGACTCTGAACTGTAAACACGTGCTGCTCAACACAGTTGCCGTTTTTCCGACCAGTTCAATTGCTAAATACCGTAAAACATAGCTGAAACGGCAGCACTCTCAGTAGGCTAGCCTGCCGCCCGACTTCGAGTTCAGTACGGTCGGTGTGGTACGGAATACGATACATGCGTGTTGCGTCGGTGCTTGTTTTGTTTTATGCGGGTATAATAGTTAAGTGACGCCACGCGCTATAAGGTTAGATTAGAATTTGTCTGTTCAGTGAATTATTAATTGTAAAAAAGGTCAACTAGTGGAAAGATAGTTCGGGAAGAACAGCGGTCAATTTATTCAATTTTTCAATGGAAACATTTCAACGATTTGACTTTGCGAATAATTCAATTGCACAGACTTACGACGGCGCATCTGTAATGGCGGGACATTTAAACGGTCTTCAAACAAACGAACGTAAGTTTTAAATAACATAGTAGGAAACAGAATTCTCTGTAATGTTTCAACTCGATGAAATTTCACATCACGTGCAGTGTTTACCATCTATAAAAATAGAGACAAATTAATTGAAACATTTTATTTTATATTAAACAGTAATGACTGTCCAACAGACCAGGTTTCATTGAATGCTGCTGTTGGTTTAAAATCTTATTTAGAAAATGAAGAATTTTTGTTTTCTCTTGATACTTTTAAATTGATATTTGATCAAACTGATCTTATCTTTCAAATTTTACAACATAAATTCAGTAATATAATTTATTCAAGAGATCGTTTGGAACATCTCATTGATAAAATTTCTAGTTTCCGTAATACAGATTTTCATTTTAACATTTTATTTGAAAACTTTTCAACTGATGAGGCTCCTCCCGCTAAAAGGAGGAAAACATGTAATTTGGTAGACAAGAGACTACATTATAAATAACTTTTTCATGAAATTTTAGATACTATTAAAGGTCAAATTGAGATTTCCGATTTACATGAATTGAAGTTTTTCGACTTGACGAATAGGAGATTTTTCGAATCTTTTTCAAAAGAGTTTCCCAATACACTTTTAGATAACTTCTCTCAAACAAATCAAAACATACATGCGAAATACAATGGGCCAAAATCGTTTATACAATGTAAGCTCAATATCTATTGAAAAACAATTAGTTAAACACTTAAAACATAATGATACACTTTAGATAATATTATTGATCATTTTTCGCAAATTAAAGACCGTAGAATTCCGTTAATATATAAAAAAGTTGATGAAATCAATAAAAAAAACAAAATATGAAAAATTCCAAAAAAAAGAATGCATATTAAAAATCCAAAAAAAAATAAAAAACAAAAAATGAACGAAAAAAAATTTGTTGGCAAGAGAAACTCTATACATCTCCTTGCTGGGTAACAATTAATTTTGTCACTGAAGTAGCTGTGCAAAGGTTAAATTAATTGGCTGAATAGAGTATATTTTCACAAAAACGTTTTATGTCCAGCCTCCTCTCTTAAACAGTTCACGAGCCGCCACTGAATTTTCTACTTAATTTCGACCACTATTTTTTCTTCAATAGAGGGATTCATTGGCTTCACCTGAGGAACGCACAAAGAAATAACAATTATTTAGTTGTTACTGCGGGCAGGTGTTCATTTCTCCTTTTTCCGCGTTATGCTCTATGACTTTTAATGTCGATATTGACCTAATCTTCACGTTTATCTTTTATCTTTCTTTATTTTGAATTGACTCCGATAGAAATGTCATCACACCTCCACCACTCACTGTTATAAGAATGTCAGTAAATTTACAAATTTTATCACTCTATGAAATAAGAGCTAGAATGAGTTCATTTTCACCTTCTTATATATGTTATATCTTGGTATACTCGGAACATCTGGGAATGTGATGAGATAGGCTTGCTTCATTATTTTTCAACAATTGAAATTGAATATAAATCATAAAGATGATTCCTATATCTACGTTTGCAAATTGCAGCCATAAAAAATATCCAATGTTGTCAATTTCATTCTTTTTCTATTCACTTTCGCAATGTATGGTTCAGTTTCAGTATCTGTACACAGGTTGAGGTCAAATCAGCGGTTTATCTTGTCTTGTGAGTTAGATCGAACCAGACGCATGATATGGTTTCACAAGAGAATTATTTAAAGCGCTATAGTGGGTTGTATCTAACAATAAGATGCGCGCTAGTCGACTCCCACTTCATTTACGGCAGTAACTCGCGACAAAAGGACGGTTTTAAATTGATTCGAATTTTAAATCTGTTCAAGGAATATTGGAATATATTCACAGTGTCTACTCCGATTACATAAATCCTATTGATCATACAAATTTAAAAATCTTCAATCAAGATCGAAGTAATGGAAATTGTTTCTGAGCTCGGTGACCCTGTTCCTATTAGTACTTTTGATAAGCATCTTCCGTTTTTCAAATAGAATCTATAGTACTTTTAGGATCATTATGACAACAGTATTCATCTGGTTATCGACATATCACAAGCATACATTTAACTTGCAGGAATAGTCGAAATCAATATTTCAAGGGCTTGAAAACTTCATCCAATGAGTTGTTGGGGCTGCTGATTATAAGTACGGTGTCCAAAAATTGGGAAACTAGGACAGCGAGCATCAAATGTTGGTTTGGAAGATAATTAAATAAATCTGACTAAGTATATTACTTTTATATTGACTTGATTACAATGAAATTTAAATTTAATTTGGTTATAAGTGTTTTATAAAAATTATGTGTGACTAAGTAAATTTTCATATACTTCAACAATGACATTCATCGATTATTTCCTTCATGTAATAGTAATGACAAAAATAACCCAAGTACCGTTCAATTTGATTTCAAGAAGTTGATTAATTTTTTCGCTGAACAAGTTTAACGCAAACCTGACGTTACCATTTGAAGCAAGATGTACTGTGTTATTATGAACATCTCGCAAACAAGAAAACATTCTTGGATGAGATGCAACGAAAATTTGAGATTCAAAATACTTCTTTTATTTTCTGTGCGATTGCTTTTTAGAGTTCACGCACATTCAAAGTATTATTGAAAAAAGTTTTTCGAAGTGGAACCTCTAGCTGCACGTTATTCTGTGCTAGTGGATAGTGTGAGAGATCCGTTCGTTTTTATTTATCAGCCGTTGTCTACGTGTTGAAAACACAGAAACAGCTGATACCTGTAGGAACACTTAAGGCGTCACCTCTGACGTCGCGATTTCATTCCTCAAGTTTCAAGACTTGATCACAGTTGTTGTACGCAACATACCTTCGTGCTTAAAACTGTCCCGCTCTCTATGGTCCATCGTAGCTTTCAATCGTCTTTCTCGTATGCGGCGTTGACACTTTGAGCTCATTATATGAAGTTCTCCTTTTGGAAAGAATATAGGACACCTATGTTGGATAGTCCAACACAGTAACACGGATTGTTCAATAAGAGAGTGTTACATCACTTATTTACACTTACTCAACAATATGACTCTCGAGTTTTTCATTTACCCGCACTTAGGGGTTGAAAACGAGGTGGCGTTCGCATCTATTGCTCGGCGCGGCTTGACTTGTCTACCGGATCGATTAGCGTAACATAGAACAGCATATTCGTAAACATCATGCTGTGTTGGAGATTGAATTGGATTGTTTTTCCTTCCATTCACTGATACTTGTCTTCCCTCCTTTCGTTTGGTTACAGTGCTTTCTTATATTAGTTCTCCGATGTCTCCGTCGGAATCGAAGGTATCTAATTACAATGCCGCATTATTAATTTTCGAAGCTCTCAGGGTATTTCTTTGGTAGGGAATGTTATCTGGGACTACTGAAAATGATCTTAGTTCTGAACTCTCGTTCACCACTATACCGAATTTGTTACTTTGGTTATCCACATACGATCGTTCATTCTTAGATGGCAATCAAATCGTATTCTATGGCGTTTAATATAAATTCCAGTATATTTCTGAATTTCGAATTCTCTTTTCGTTTATTTTCTTCGATGTAAGTTCATATTGGTATCAGATTGGATATACACGTTGGTAAAGTCTACTTCTCGGAAAACTCAAAAGTCCTTATTCAGGGGATTGAGTGATATTTTTTTCCTACTACCCCATTAGAAAATTACGTTTACGGGTTGGAAAATAGCATATTTCCTCCCTAGGGAGGTCAGGTAACTGAACCTCCCCTTGGAGAGGTTATTTAGTTTTTTCTTCGCTATTTTTTGAAAAGCTAGTACTCTTTCCCGTATCTTTCACGACATTTAACTCAGAGAAGACTTAGCATAGATAACTTGTCTTGAGGAATACTATCCTCAGCTTCATATTTCATTTTGCATTGATATTTTTTATGATTAAAATAAAGAAAATCTGTTGAAATATGTCAATCACTATGTTAGATGCAACGCCTTGGCAACGCCAGTCTCTGTGTATACCAACTGATTCCAAATGTTATATTTTAACAGAAAAAAAGGATATAAAGATTATTCTTGAAAAAAAGTAGTAGAAAAAATTATATACATTCCTCTTGAGTAAAGTGTAAAGAAGTGTAGAGTGGGGAGGAGGCCTTTTCCTCCCTTGGTATGAGAATAACTATTTACCGTTAACTGCTATCTCGACTTAACCGTTCGACCTTGAGTTCAATAGACTATTGGTGACGTGTTTAAGACCATACTTGTTCGCAAACTTCCTAAATGTGCTGCTATTAAAACAAGGTTCATTGTTCAATCTCAATATTCCGGGAATTATCCCGCGTCCCATGAAGGGTATGAGTTCAACAAAAATCTCGTTTGCTGTTTATAATTTCAAAACTGGCTACCTCTATATAGCGAGAGAAAGTAATATTCTGCAGCTAGGGGATGTTTGCCTTCGCTTTCACTATTCACTTTTCACTTCTTTTATTTCCCAAGAGTAATCAGGTATCCCAGATGGGTTTATATGCTTAACTGGTGGTGTACAAAATTCGATACATTTATAGCAGTTAGTGATCCTGGTTTCGATGTGTGAGTTGATCTTAGGTCACCAAATGGTCTCCTGGGCTCCACTGCGACATTTCATAATTCCTAAGTGTCCTTCATGTAGTCTGTCTATCATTGTTGATCTCAAACCTGATGGTACATATATTCTGTGTGTTCTTTTTAAATGTTCAAATTGTTTCTATTTTAATAGAAAATAATTGTTCTAAGTTGACGTTTTCGATTGATTGTTGATATACGTATGTATACTGTATATAATATAACGTAATAATGTGAATATTGAGATACATGTGTATATTCTGTACATACCATTTTTCTTGACAGCATTTCCAATAGATTGAGCATTCTGAAGTCATATAGCTGCATATGCTAATGCAATAATAATAGTTCCAAAAACCATTAGACAAGTGAATATTTGCGAATTCGATAAGCTTCACTGTGTCAGGCAAAACCGGCCTTACCCCGAAACGACCTGCGTTAAAGTTAACTCGCGCCAAAAAGGCCGCGACAAAGCGGTCTCGCCACACAGTCACGAAACCTTATAGAGGTTTCATGTTCTTTCACACGAGTAGCTATATCTGCACTTACGTAACATTAGTTTGACACGAATCATCAAATCATTTTCGAAAAAACTAAAATCCAAGCCTGAGCCCTAAATTTTTATCAGCGAAAAATCCGTGAAGCGATAGAAATCCTAAATATCCAAATAATTCAAGCCGTCACCTAGGCTAATACTTTCCCAACATTTGGAAACCCATCCTTGAAAATTCCACTTCGCACATGATCACACAACGGCAGGGTGAGGTGCCAGAACGGAGTTAACCACCGGAATTAAGTCAGTGAACTGTATAGTGTGAAAGTATTCTCCCATATTAAATACCGCTATAGAAACCAGAAGAATCAATTTCAGTTGAAACCTCAAGCCTGCCCTGAAGATGCCACCTGTAATGGTTGGCGAAACTACGGCATCAAGTAGTGCTATTGTCATGCGGAATCCAACCGGAAGCCAAAAATGTTCATGTTTATCTATCCGCGGAACACTAAATACTACAGTTGATGATTAGTGCCATGAGCCTTCCCTTTCTCCTAGATGATGGGACAAGACGTCATCACATTGGAAATTTTTCCAAATTGACGAGTGTCAGTCGATGATAAATTTTTTGAAGAAACGTTTAAGAATCGTAGAATATTGGCCGACATCTGAATGACTTTCATATACATGTAAAATAACATCGATACATTCAAGAGGATTTCGAATATACATACCCACCATACCAGAACTAGGAACAATTTCATTTCATTATAAGAACTACGAGAACAGCCCAATCCACGGAGGCTCATGGTATCTTAATCAATTACCAAATGCAATAGAACGTTCACCAACAACAATCATCATCAAGAGAAAACTGGAAACGTTACTCTGAAGTTATTTATACAATTATGTTACCATGATAAGATCATTCTAGTCTAGTCTTACAATAATTATGTAACCATCAGTAGATCATGAATATTGTATACTGTAATATCTAGATACTATACATATATGTATCCCGCCCTTCCTTTATTTTTAAAAATATTTTTAAAACCATATTTTAGTGTATTTTATATAAATAATTTCTACTTATTGATCGGACTTGCCTTATTCATATCTATAAATATAGCTTATGGATTGAACGTTGACAAACCCTATTCTCTTCTATTCTGATTGGTTGTATTTCCAATCCCACAAAACAGAATGGAATAGAAGACTCCGCAATACCAAGATAACGAGCAAAACAATCTAACTTACGTAGATATTTGAACATTACATATAATTAGAATCCCTCAAAAGTAAAATATTTCTATAAAATGTTGTCGTTTGTTAGGTATTTCCGTTCTCCAGCTTTATGTGAAAAGATAAATTGAGAGACTATTAATACTGGTTCTTTCCTCGGAAAAGCAACAGATTCTTCTTTTGATGGAATTATATAAGCCTTGGCTCCGAATCATATTATTCAAAAACATCAAATTCAGCAAAAGATTACCACAGCGAGGAGGCTGGATGTAAAATATTGTTATTCATTTAAATAAATGTGCATATTTTGTATTTAATCATTCCTACTTGGAAGATTAATTAAAAGGATGAGAGTAATGTAATCCTTCATCTAAATCTGAACTTAAAATTAATTAAAATAGCACACAATAATTATTCAATATCTTCCCATTTCCGTTTATACAAAATATGAATGCTATATTCTCTTATATTAATTTAACAAATGCAATATCAATAACTTCCCCCACTCTCCTTTTGTTAGCATAATTTTTGACTTTCGAACACTTCTGCGAGTAAAATGTATGTTTGTTATATATATTCAATAGCTTTCTTAATAACTAACAAAATTTTTGTTGAAATATTCTAGGAAACGATGATAGAATATTTGCAGTCTAGATCTATCAGTAACATTACAAACTAGTAGTTGAGATTAACTGTTTCGCTATCTCAAGCTCATCAGCGAGTGATAGCCTGTGCACTTTCCAGGATATGAATAAATTGACAGAATGCTAGAGAAAATCATAATATCTAACATCTATCGAATGATAGTAGATGTCCCATTAAGATATCCATGTTTGTACAATATTGTCTGATCGCCATCTGGCACTCAAATGGTTAACATCTACTCTCAGTTAGAAGGCGTTAGCTATTAGCGATTTACAAATTCTTTCAACATCATTCACATTTGACCCGCAGGTGTCTCCGAGAGCTATTTTCCTATCAAAAGTGCGGCCACGTGATCGATTGATGTTAGTAATGGATTGTAGTCGTAGTTCAGGGGATCTAAATTATTTATCTCAATCTATTCAATTTGTTCTTATATTTTGGATATATGAGAATAACTGAATTTGGATTTTGCAACAAAATTAGATACAACGAAATAATTTAGGTTATATTTTTAATCTCAATTGTAAATTGTAATTTACTTCAGGATGAATTTCAAAGGTACATCACATTTATTGCTATTCCTATTGACGAAAATAGATAATGAATACGATGTACTATTCCCTTTTCTTAATTTATATTGCGCTCCAATATTAAAATGCTTTCTAAATTGCTTCACTAGGTTTATATAATTATTGATCCTGCTGTTGTTGTTGGTGCATCTGCATAAATTTGTACTCCAAAGTCCAATCCACTTTCATATTGAGATCTAAATAACACATAGATTGAAAAAGAACCAACTCCTCCTTCGAAAACAGAAGGATAACCTCCAGAACCATCATCCTTCAGATCTGTAATCTGAAAAATGAGTATACATCAATAAACAAAGATGTATTCTTATGAGTTCACATGATATAATTTCTTTATTTTTACATTTCAGACTGAATTTATCAACATAATACTACTGATACAAATGCACGTTTTATAAACTATAATGAAATCTTGGAGATATAAAGTTGAAGAATAAATTGGCAAATGTACAATAGATATTTTTCAAACTCATGAATTTTTTATTCTGCATTTTGACTAAATAAGTACTATTTGTAAGTTTAAAAAAACTTGATAGGCGTTTTATAAACTATATATTGATAAACAATTACTATATTACGACAACTATTATATTTTATTGTACGTATAGAAATGAATTCCATATATCAAAAAATACGAATATCACAACAAAAACTGACCTTCTGCGAGTTCGATCATATTACTTATACAGATATTTATTTGATGCACAAATTTTGTAAGTAATAACAATTCTTATAAGATTATTTAATTTTATTGTATGTAAAAGGTGGAGGCTAGCTTCTATGATAGTATACGTATATATACTATCATAATACCTTCCATTCACAGGTAGATAGGAAGAAAAAGAAATCATAAGACACGCACAGTAAATTCGAGATGGTAGTACCTACGAGGTCGCATTTTTGGATTCGAATTACAAAATTTGTCAACTTTCCAACGGTTAGCGTGATTTTTTCCGACAGAACCTCAATTGAGCCCTGGGGAGGCTCAAACACATTTAATTCAATTTGATCATCCAAAAAATGTCTAACCGCAAAAATTTCCATATTTTCTGTTGTCCCAAATTTTAAAAGTTGTCCTACATTTTTTTCATGACCCAAATCCTGCATTAATAGATGTTTCAGATAATATTCATCGGAATCTAAGGAATGCATTTTGTTTTAAGTCGATAAGTGTATTTTTTGCTTGCAATCTCAGTTTTACAGATTTTAGAAAATGGCCGATTGTGGCGTCAAAATGGAAGATAAAAAATTTGAAAAGCTTGAAAGAAAGTGTATAATAAGTACCATCTTTCCATCTGAACATAATATGTTGTTGGTCAATATTCGATTTGCAAAAAAAGATTTTGCATTGACCCCAAAAAACACTAATTCGCTCATATCTGGAGACCATAACCTTTTACACCAGTTCAAACGACGCGTTTTCACCTCCTATACAATTTTTCTCCACACATGTTTTCCCAGTTGAGTCATTTTAAACGCAAAAAACATTAAAATCGTCTTTTTTCGGTCCAAAAAATGACCATAACTTTTGGAGCTAACTCGTAAGAATTTTCCCGCTATTTTTCACATTTTCATCGCTCCGAAATACATATAAAAACAACCAAATTTACATCTTTACTTTCTGAGCGAAATGCGCTGCATTTCGTTCCTCTAGCGACTGTACTATACAGAGTTCGAAAGCGGACAGTGTGAAACTCCACAGAATAGCTTCGGCTCATCCAGCGACAATGCCAACCATATGGTTGTTAATTCTGTAGGTAAGGCAAAAATGTTGATCCGTAATAAATGAATACTTCGAAATCATCTCAGCGATGGAATATCAAGGTAGAAACTGGCAGCTTCGAAGAGATAATATTACTTTCAGACATTAACGAAGAGGATATACATGTCGTGACGTTGTTAGCTGAAGTAGCTTAGATATCAGGTACGATCAATTTGGTACATTTCTGTTAGATTTGTTTAGATATATTTGGTTGAAAAGCTCAACCACATTGATTAAATCGTAAACGATTTATATTTCAACAGATTGGAATGAAACCAGAAATGTTCTATACAAATTTAATACAAATGATCCACACAAGGTCGCAGCCGAATGGTTCTAAGCAATCTTGATTCGGCGTTCCGAAAGGCTCATCCACGGGCCGATACCATCTGAATATAGATGGGCACGTTCATCAAGAAAGCGCCTAATCATTTCTTCGGAATTCTTGCCGCCTCCCGATTCCGAGCGTAAAAGTGTGCGACAAATCAATGCACGTCGCTCATATGCTTCTCAAGACTTTCAAGTTGTTCATGACTTGAATTGAAGAGGTTATGTACACAGTTGTCAGTACAACACAAAATAAAATTAATGTAAAATTAAAAATCTTTCTCCGATGTACTGAAGCCGATAAGTTAGTAGCCGAAAGACGTATTTAGGTTATTCAGAATTACTATAGTTTTCGGGTTTTCATGGAAGTACTTACGATTACACACGTAATTCGATTACTGTTGGTAGCGTTGGTGCCGACCTCTGGATATGTCACTTCTTCTCTTACAAATCCGGATATTCTTTCTGGAATATGTATTTCTTGTTTCAGCAGCAACAGTGTCCTAGAACAAACAAATAGCAATATGAGGTCACCGGTATATTCATGACTTGTGCATTCCTTCTTTGAACAATGTTTATTAGAAAATATCTGAGAGCCTCCTGTTTCAAGCATCGCAAAATATTTGCAGACGAGTGACTGGTGTCGGGCAGTTGTCCATTCAAGCCAAACCCCGTTTCGTTCCATCAACAATTTTGTCAATCAATTCGTAGTTGTAAAATCCGTTATTTAACAAAATAATTACCAAAAAATGATTCCTCTCTCAATCCTTCAATAATATAGTTATTATTGATATAGTATTATCATTAATATTTGGAGGAGAAGTTAATCTAGGACGAATCCTTTTACAACACCTCTTATCACTTAGCGAGACGACGCACTCTCCCCCCCAGGAGTGTTTCCCAGGCGCCCAAGTTAGATTAGCAGTCTAAAACTGGATGTACCTATAGATAAGTGGTTTAGCACAATTCTCGTTTCAAGTTTCTCAATTTTCTTGATCTCGCATAGCTCTACATAGAGTGATTTACGTCTGAGGAATCGAGGGAACAAAATGTTCATTGCGGTTTCGATGTTCTCCTTGCTTGAAAATGTGGTCTAAATAAAAGTATATAATAACGTAACAAATATGTTTTTTGAAGAATTCTCGGTAATAGTTAAGAAATCTGAACTAGTGACCTTTTATTTAAAAAAAATGAAAAATATAAAACGTTGGAATGTCAGGAATTATTAAATCTATCAACACAAACTAAAACAAAATTTGTTAACAAACTATAGCATCGAATTAGATGAAATACACAAGAACTAAAGAAATAGTATTGAGAATGATGAAAATGATCCGAAAAAAAAACTAATATCCGAAGCAACGGATGAAAATTCACGAAAATAAAATGCTCTATTCGTCTTACCCATAAAAAAAGCCTCAGACAGGCCTCCATATAGCGCAAAATATTGGCGAATCTTGTAATTGTGCCGAAGATGAGTTTGAATACAAAGAGAACAGACAATCATTGGTCCTAAGCCAAGTGACTGAAAATGGAATAATAAAACATATAAATTAATAAAAAAATAATACTGCTCCTGGCGTAGATGGTATAACTACAGGAATTATTAAAATATTCAGGTATTGTACCAAATCATTTCAAACTTAGTATAATGAAACCTATTCATAAATCCGGGATGAAATCAGATATCAACAACTTTAAACCTATAAGTTTATTATGTAACTTGACAAAAATATTTGAGAAATCTTCAAAGGAACGATAAGTCACTTTATTCAATAATAACGACATTATTTCTTCCAATCAATTCGGATTTTGATCTGGAATAAGTACAAATGATGCTATATATGAGGTAGCCAAAACCATAACCAATATCTCAATAACAAAAAAAAAGTGTATAGTTATATTTTTAGATCTTGCAAAGGTTGATACTGTTCCTCATGTAAAACTCATAGATACGCTTGAACGCTTTGGAATTAGGGGAACTGTCAAAAATTTCTCAGAAACGTACTTGGAAAATAGGTTAAAAATGGGAATCATTCCAGCGAACGAAAATCAGTGAAAATCGGAATACCTCAAGGACCTGTATTGGGTGACTTGTTTTATTTCTAGCATATATAAATTCATTAACCAATTCAAATACTGATGGTATTACCATATCATATGCAGATCATATCATCAAATGTCAAAAATTACTCCTAGGTAAGTATGTTTTGTAGCTTCATGTATTTCTATTTTCTCTCCATTAATGTTGAATCCTATTGTTTGGAAATACGGTAAGCTGTTGGCATAACAAGAGGAAGGTGGGTACACAGTTCTATTCAGATTAACCGTGAGTCGGCTTTGTAAAAACCAATTGAATATTTTCTTTACATCTGTTTTCACTTTATGTTTTAGCTCATCCCAAGAAACATCTCCATAGAACATCGCCGGTTCATCCGCAAAAGCAATAATAATACCTTCGATTGGAACGCTGAATAACTCATCTGGATAAATATCAAGAAGAATAGGCCCTAACACAGGCCCTTGCGGCAGTTCACATGTTATTTCTAGTAATTTACTCCGGGATAGCTGTATCCTGAATTTTTCTTCGGGTGTTTTGATTATTGTAGATACTCATTCCCTATTCCTATGAAAAATGTATTGAACATATTTGCTACCTCATTATTATCCGTTACCAAGGTAACATTTTGAGCTCTAATTTTTTGTGTTTTTGAATGTTCTTCAGGATTATTATTTGTTACATCATTAACGACTTCTCACAAGGATTTGGAGCAGTAACAATTTTTTTATAATCTTTGTCTGAAGTACTTCGTTTTTTCCTTCTTCATGAGTTCATGCAATTCGATTTCTCTATTCTTTTTATATAATTCATCATTATTATATTTCATTATTAATCGAAGTATTAGGAATAATTTATATAGGTATCTAAGATTGCTGAGGTGAAATTTAGTTACTGTGTGAACAAACAACGTGTAAACAATCTCTCACCGGCTCATCACATCCTTCTCGGCTAGTTACAATCCAATATTTGCATCGGCACTTCACTTTATTCATCATTTAAGTATCATTCCTATTCATGCATATAACACTTCCGCGGTAGCGTAATAGTAAGAATGATTTACAAATAGAATAATGATGAATATATGTAAAGAAGTTAGATCGTAACACAAAAGTCCATCCCAATTTTTGACTGCTTTCCGCGATTCCGCCGTTTCCGTGGACTACCTAACTGCTTTCTTTTGTTACCTCACACTCTGTTATGGTGCAGACAGTGCCTTTAGGGGGACTTCCATCGCAATCAGTTCATCGTAATTTCAAGAACGACCTGTGGACATGTTCTTAAAAACGAATTCGATTGGCCGAATTAATCACCATGAACTATTGACCTGTTATGAATTTGGCTAGCTGGTTGCAGGATACTGTACTGTATATCTTCTGAATATATGATACATATTTGAATATACCTAAATTCATCTCGCAATGCTCTGCAATATTTGAATCTTGTTAAATACGACAGAATTATATGATATTTCTTGTTGTCCTATTCGTGTGGTTCATTTATATAGTGAGGCACTGCCTTCCCTGCCTACCCGGAGAAGCCGCTACTAACCAGAATCTCATTTCTAAATGAAATGTTATGACTTTACAAGAAAAGTGGAAACTCTAAAGTACAACTACAATATTTCTGATAATATGATCAATAGATTTTGAGTTCAAAAAGACCTGGGAGTAACACGTGATACTAATTGAAGACTGCGAAGTTGTGATACTCTGCCTAGTGAGTTCTTTCCTGGTGCCTATAATCTCCAAACTTTCAAGAAAGATTCCAATACCTACCACCTCATTCAACATTCCATCGCTGGCTCACACAAACTTCTACGAACATTATAGATTTCTCATGTTAAAAATTTGAAAAAAATATTCAATCATCAATATCTAAGCATATTGAGGATTCAATCTTTCATATAATACTGTGTACTAGTGATGTCGCGAAAGGAGACGAGATGAAGAACTTGTCTCGTCTCGACTTATCTGGACTTTTATACTATGCTCTTCATTCACTCAGTAGTAGTGACGGATTCGAATATTCTCCAGTAAAATAATGCTGCTTGATGAATCAATAATTTGCATGGAGCCCGGTATTGTGATTTTTTACATAATCTGCAATCCCTCCTCATTTTTTTTATCAACATCATATAATCTATATGATCATATTTATCTTATTTTGCAGTTTCTACTTGAGTCTCATTCTCAATATTTGTTTTTTTTTCCAATAAACAAAAAAACAAAAATTGTATATGATTTGTCTACATGATGTCTGAACCTTATGTTGGTTCAAATTGATAGATCCTTGATACCAGGATCATCGTCGGGTGATTAATTAATTATCTTTCTGGTGATAAATGTACAACATCATAAAGATAGTTGAAGCAATTTTAAATTGCCATAGAACACATGACAATTTTATAATTATAGCATTTTCTTATGAGAAGAGATATTTGAGAGATCAAATACAAGATTGATTTAATCGCATCTGAAAATCGTGTTAGACAAATCAGTGAAATAGGTTTGAAGAAAACAAAACCTTGATTGACTGATATCTGGGTTGAGCGATGTGAATTCTGAGATGTGGAATACGATGCGTGAAATTACGTCATCAATTTTATCCTTTTCCCACCAGGCCTTGCATTTACAATATTCACGATCATGCGAATAAAGGGATTTCTTTTGATGCGAAATGTATTTCAAGAAAACGAAATGAAGTACTGTATGATCATGTGGCTAATACTCAAGTATACAAGATTTACAGTGACGTAATATGCCGCATCTCAACCCATCGCTTTAGCTTCGCAATATGCACCATGGTAATATACCCATCCTGGCAGTGAAATAACTTAGCCATGTTCGCTGTCGGTGATAAACTTTATAGTTGTAATAAAGCACCCTACACCGTTGACAACGAATTGGGAACCATTAGTCATTTTATTTTGACAAGAGAAAAAATCGAGTCTCAAGACGGCGTCTCAACATATCTCGTCTCGTCTCGACTGATTCTACCTCTACTCATGTCAACCTAATATTCGAGATAAAATCCAGGCGAGAAGAAAGGGAATATAGGGAGACGAAACTAGATGCCAAATTTGTATCGTCTCGTCGGCATCACTACTGTGTATTGAAAGAATATTTGACTTCATATTAATTCATATGTCAACAATTATAATATTGTGAATTTAATTTTTCATGAAATATGCAACTCCTATTCCTGGAATTTTAATTGAAACTCTTGCTGTTATATTTATACTTACGCAAGAGATGGATCACGACAGTTTTCATAGTTGTGTGATGACTCCATCAATTTGGTGGGTGTTTCTAAGATTTTTGGTTTCCCATCGCATAATGCGAAAACTATCAAAGCATACACCAAACTCACTTTTAAGTACGTCATCTTGATAATTCGGGTAAACTAGAATTAACTGTAAACGTAAGTTTTCTACTTTCATATTCCACTATCCATTATATGATACACCTTTGTTACAAACCCTTGAAGTGAAGAAGCAGATAAGATAACTCTCAAATCTGTTTCTTATATTTCTAATGGAACAATAAATTGATGATCGGTGACTAGTTATTGCAGAACATTTCATAAGTGATTAAAATGGCACGTATAGGTTACACAAGTATAGTATAAGAATTTGTCTATTCAAAATTTCATATTTACCAGGTTTTTAGGTTTGTTTATATGGTTCATACATGGCTATTCTCATCCCAACAAAAATTTCGTGGGAATCAAGCCCTAGTGTAGTGACCCCTCCTTGGCTATGGCCTTGAATGATGAATAATGAGAGAATATAGTTCTGCCTGAAGTCACAATTATGTGGTTTTAGTGTTACTTACATTTAACATACTACAGAATAGTATTCAATTAATATAATGAAAAACTTTTCACGTTGTTTCATATAACTTCCATTCAGTGTTGACGCTAGGTTCTGAGATTTAGGGTGACCAATAGATGCCGTGAAAATCATTAAGGGCCGTTTATTTTTTCATCAATTCAATCCAATATTTCTAATATTTGCTCACTATTTATTACACAATATAGAGAAACCATTAACATATCTTCAGTTACAATTTAATGTTTGTTTCTCAACCTGTTTGGAATTTATGAATATGCCATTTTGAACCGCTTAAATCTTTGTACTAAAATTATTAATAATTATGATAGTGCTGTATAAAGTACGAATGCCGATTGCCGACATATTACCGAATACCGAGAACTACAGACAATACCGAAGTTTGTAATTGTGATTCATTTCCCATATTTTCAATTGATATTACATACATCATATAAGTTGACATTGTCAGTCATTCGTCATCGTTTGTAACATGTATGGATTCCGATTCCTTGTTGGGGAAGAACGTATTCCGCGAACTCGTTTCATACCGAAACGTGAAACGAAAATATGAAGATTTATCTGGCTGAAATCTCAGAATTTTCTTCCTGGCATTGCAAAAATTCAAGCCTGCCTATTCTAGTATCACCGAATATTATATTTGTACTATAATTTTTAACATAACATAATGATAATAATAAAACAAAGCGAAGCTACTAACCCTTGAACTTCTTACAATTCGACTGCCATGATAGTACGTTGTAAAGATATTTAAAAATTCAAGAGACTGTTCCTATAATTTGGGGTTTTGACCACCACACAACAAAAAAAAAGCAATCATTATCAAGTTCACACAGACCCTTGCGGCACTACACATGTTATTTCTAGTGATTTACTCCTGAACTATCTGTTTCCTATTTGTAAGATAACTATTTTCCTGAATCCCATACTTTCCATTTTTCTCAGACAGTAATACAATTTTTCAATTTTTTTAAAAGAATACTGTACCTATATCTCCTGAATATATGATGCATATTTGACTATACCTATACTCATTTCGCAATGGTCAGCAATATTTGAATCTTGTTAAATTAGATATAATTATATGATATTTCTTATTGTCCTATTCATGTGGTTCATTTGTATAGTGAGGCACTGCCTCCCCTGTCTACCCGGAGAAGCCTCCACTAACCAAAATCTCATTTCTAAATGAAATGTTATTACATTACAAGAAAAGTGGAAAGTCTAAAGTACAACTACAATATTTCCGATGATATGGTTGACAAATTTTCAGTTAAAAATACCTGGGAGTAACTCTTGATACTAATCGAAGACGGCGAAGTTGTGGAACTCTGCCAAGTGAGTTCTTTTCTGGTGCCTATAATTTCCAAACTGGACTCCCACACTACCTTGTGGGATGTTAGAGACTCATGAGGAGCCCATAAATGGTTTCAACCACCACACAACAACAAAAAAAGCAGTCAACATCAAGCTCATCCAATCCCTACCGGGCTCCAAAATCGTGAATGACCGGCAATTTGACTTTCGTCAGCAGAAATCAACAGAAGATATGCTTGAGTATGTAATACATACAGCTTGAGTTAGATTGACCGAGGGTAATGAAAGTTAATAACTGCGATAAAGAATCGGCGCAGATGAGGATAGCATTATCCCCAACCTAGTAGAGAAGGCCACCGTCAATGTTGAGTGGACAGAAGGATCTAGTGGTTTTTCCGGGTTTGAAACTGCAAGCGGCAAAGTCATCGCAAGCTAGTTTGTTAAATTGTTATTGAGTTATTTTCCTAAATGTTTGTACTTCTTGGTTTTGCCTTGCCAATAAACACATTTATCATTGAAGTGCATGTAATTCATTGACGTTCCTTCTTTATATATGCTCGCATCTTTTATGCTTTTATGCTTTCATGTCAATAGGTCGCGGTGGCGAGTGTATCTGAGAATCCTTGTAGAGTGGACCGCCGATCACACTTTCCTTTTCATTTCGCATATCTTTCCTTGTCTATCTGTTGAAAATATGGTGAAAATTGTCACACCAGAAAAACGTTCCAAAAATTTGAAAACATTTCCGAATATACTGGAAGTGAATGGGTACCCAAGAATATTTTCAACATCATTATTAAAAGAAAACTAAACAAAATATACAATGATACGTCATATATAAATGATAATAGTAATGAAGATAATTCCATACATTCTGGAGACCTCGGAGAAAATTGAGAAGTGTTTAGAAAACTATGATGAAAAATGCATAAACCTACTAACTGTATTGGTAAATATTTTTCAAATCATAAACTTTCAATACCAAAAGATAAAGAAACCCACATGGTTAAATTGTTCAGATTGCGATAGGACTTAATACAGACAACTTTTTCCTCATGAGCCATAAATCTTTAACATCTGGTTCGAAAGTGGGTACTTGAACGTATATGAATTTGTTTTGTAAGTTTTATTCTCAGAATACATGAAAAACTACTTTGCAGGGTTTTTTTGATACATATTCATATACTTGAACAATAATGTTTCACAATTTGGCGTTGCAGACAATTTTAATTGGAATTAATGCGATAAAGACGCTTTGTGCTTAGTACAATTAGTTTTAAGAAATCCAGTTTTTCATAGTGATTACTTTTATATCTCCTGATAATGGTCGTGAGACCGAAACGTACGTATTGACGAAAATATATTGAACATATTTTCCCCAGAATTTACATACGATAGCCATTTTCCGATGACACGTAGATACTCTTTGAGTTCTATAAATGCGAGTTAATACCGAAAACAATGATTCGCGTAATGATGTGCTGCATCCACATGTACATATTGCAAATAATTGGTATGTATCAGAAAAAGTTTATTTCTAGTCAAATATTTCTTTCTTCAACAACATTGCTGTAAAGATAAAATATTTATTCATAAAAAGTAATTTACTATTAAAAATATTGTGTTTCTATAGAAAAAATATTATATATTCACGTATGTACCTATAAAAATGGTGTTATCCCTAGTGCCTTCAGGTACTCAAAAATTTCTAGACATTGTTTAAACAAATTTTTTCAGGGAGTTCAGAAATCTCCAGGTGGGCTGAGCTGACCATAGCGCTACGGCCCTGCACCAAATATTTTGTATAGGAGAAGAAATTTACATCGGTTCTCATGATAATTTATGACAGGAAATGAGAATAACCGCCCCCAAAAATATTTTTTTAGTTATTTAAAGATGTCATCTGATAGTTTTGATGAATTTGAATAAATAAAGGTCAAAACTTTCCTCTGATTGATAGATATTATTGGTTTGAGTAGGTTTTAAGAAAATCTAAATAACATGAAAAATAGCCTGAATTTATAATCGGCCGTTGTTTTCTATGGCAGTCAGTACTATCACAGTACAGTCAGCAAAAGTCACTAGTTCCAAAGAATATCCCTACGTTTTTGATTAAAATTCAAGACAATCGGATAGTTTATTTTATATGTATGAATAGTGCTAACTGTTGAAGTAAACTATTATAGAGTTCTCATCTCAATAGGAACACTTATCAAACATTCAACCTTGAGCTTCTCCCTTCTTTTGTTAACTTGTTAATTTAACTGTCTGTCAATAAATAAATAAACTGACGTTACGAATTGTCTGACTGTTTCTAATTAAAGCGTATTGAGAGAATCCACCACATGGTAGCAGAACGTGGTTTGCTTTGAACAATTTGGATATTGCGGACAAAACTGCAGGCGCCTCTCGAGTGGAATTTTTGCACTGAAGCATTTGTTAAGCGTTCAGGTTTGGCCTGCAACTGCGCAGAGGAAGCAATGGATTTCCATGGGGTCGAGAAGCTATGCGGCGCTGAAAACTGGACAATTTGGAAGTTCGCTGTCAGGAATTTGTTGCGAGCAACGGATGGAGCCTATGAGGTATGTGCCGGAGGACTTACAAAACCGAATGCACCTGGAGGAAACGCTACGCGGGACGAATTGGCAGCGCATGAGGTCTCTCTCAGGACGTGGGATAAGGCCTATCGAGTCGCTTGTCAAGTCATCGTTAAATCAGTGGAGTCAAAATTAATGGCTCTACTGGTTGCCTGTGAAACTTCACGAGATTTGTGGCTGAAGTTGCATGTGGTATTCGAACAGCAGACGAAACTAGCCAATCATGCGGTCCAGTCTGAGTTTTTCAGTTTCAGCCTAGTTCCAGGTGATGACATGGTAACGCATATCGCACGTTTCGAAGGCTTGGTTCTTCGAATGCAGCAACTCAACGTAAAACCGGATGAAGGATCCTTGATGGAGAGGCTTTTGGATACTCTACCCGAGAGCTACGAAAGCCTTCGACAATCCTGGTGAGCAAGAGCTAATGATCAACAAACGCTGATCAACTTGGTGGAAGTGCTGACATCGGATGAGAGGCGACGAAATCTGCGAAAGGGTCAGCAAGAGGAGTTGATAGCATTGATGGTGTCAAAGGCTAGTATCTCAGGTGGCAGTACTGGAATGCGAGACAAGGCGAAGAAGTCCGACAAGCATGGAAACAACGCGTCTAAAGGGAAGTTCAGATGCTACGGATGTGGAGGTCTGGGTCACATAAAACGAAACTGCCAGAACTCCAAGCAGAACAAGAACGGAGGATCAACTGACCATCAGAGGAAACATGAGAAAAAGGGTCCAGTGGAGCAAGCCTTTGTGACGGAAGTCATGAACATGGAAATTGAAGGTGACTCCTGGATCATGGATTCTGGAGCGACTAATCACCTGACCAACAGAGGCGACTGGTTCTCATCTTTCACATACTTCGAAACACCAATGAGAATTCTGATGGGCAACAACTCGACGATCGACGCTCTAGGGAAGGGCACACTCAAGTTCGAGTCCTGCGTAAACGGAAGCTGCTCCCCGTGTAAGATGGAGGATGTTCTTCACGTTCCAGAAGCTCGAAGAAACGTTTTCTCCGTGACAGCTGCTTTGGATAAGGGTCTGACTCTTCAGTCAACGAACAATGAGTGCAAGTTCTTCGCAGATAGTGTCATGAAGGCGTGCAGTGTGCGCAGCGGGATGCTGTTCAAGATGATGATCCGAATGAAAGTATCAGAACAATCCTGTGTCGTTGAGGCGAATTTGATGTCGAAGAAATTGTTGCAGAGTTGGCATGAACGTCTTGGCCACCAGAATAATCGCTACGTCCAGAAGTTCCTGAAACAACGCGGAATTGACGTGGAACTGGATGAAGATTTTTGCGAAGCGTGTGTCAAGGGGAAGCAGCATCGAGAAATCTTCAAGTCGCAACATCAACGGGCAACGCAGCCAGGGGAAGTCATCCATGCCGACTTGTGTGGACCTATGGAGACCACGTCAATAGGTGTAAGTGAGTATTTCATCAGTTTCACCTGCGATTTTTCGAAAATTCGCATGGTATACTTCCTTAAGCACAAGTCGGAGACAGTGGAGAAAATCAGAGAAGTTCTAAAAATCGTCGAAAACAACTGCCGACGTCAACCACAGGTGTTCCAGTGCGATGGTGGCAAGGAGTTCGACAACGCTGAGGTCAGAGAGCTTCTGAAGAAGAACGGGTGCAGTTCGTCATTACCAATACATACACCCTGGAGCAAAATGGGTGTGCTGAGCGAACCAACAGGACTGTAGTGGAACTGGCTCGGACTATGCTGTTGGCGCAGAATCTGTCGAAAGGATTGTGAGCAGAAGCAGTGAGTACTGCGGTGCATGTCCTGAATCGCACTGGCTCTAGTCGTGTAGACGGGAAGACACCCTATGAGGTGTTTACGGGGAAGACAACGAATTTGGACAAATTCCACATATTCGGCTCCAAGTGCTATGTTCTGATTCCCAAGGTGAAGCGATGGCATTCATGGTGTTCGAATATGGATCGAGTCAGTACATCGGGTGATTCGCAGCAGAGATGTAGTATTTAAACCTGAAAAGATTGGAAGATCGTTGATACTGCATCCGATTAAGGCTGACGACGGATCACGATTGACGATGGATGAAGGTCCTGTAAGCGAAGCTGATGGTGAAGAGTTTGAAGATGCTGACAGCACTTTAACAAGTAATGCAGGAAGTGATGAAGAAACCAGTCCACCACCGAGCTGCAGACAGTTGCGAGACAGACAAACTCTCAAGAAACCAGAGCGCCTGTCGGAGATGCTGTTGGCTGAAATGGGTGAACCGAGAAGTTTCGCTGAAGCAACCCAATCTGCGGAAAAACACCATTGGAAGACGGCTTTGCTCGAAGATATGACGTCACTGGATGAAAACGAAACGTGGAAATTAGTGGAGCTGCCAGCTAGTCGTAAACCGATAACAAATCGCTGAGTTTACCGAATCAAGCGTGATGCTGATGGGAACGTTGCTCGTTATAAGGCGCGATTGGTCGTCCGTGGCTTCAGCCAGAAGCAAGGCGTTGATAACAACGAGACGTATAGTCCAGTCGCTCGATTTGACACCATTCGGTCTTTTCTGAGCGTGTCGGCCAAGCTTCATCTGCACTTGTTGCAGTTTGATGTGAAGACGGCATTTTTAAACGGCATTCTACGTGGAGAGGAGGTATATATGGAGCAGCCAGAAGGATTTCAAGATGGGACAGGCAAAGTTTGCAAGCTCTTGAAAAGTCTTTATGGCTTGAAACAGTCGCCGAGATGCTGGAACGAGTGTTTCAAAGACGTGCTAGTCAGTTTCGGAGTGACAGAGAGCAAGGCAGATCCGTGCCTGTTTTAACGACGGAATGGCAACGAGAAGTTGATGGTAGTACTCTACGTTGACGACGGACTGGTGGCGGCAAACCCGAAAACAAGAACAGTTGAGTACTTCCTGAATATCCTCATAAATTGCCACGAAGATGGTTCGATTGCTATTGGCCAGAAGAGGTATGCTGAGGATATACTTCGACGGTTCAAGATGTCAGACGCAAACCCAGTCACCGATGGAGCAGTATCTACAAACAGATGGATCATCGAACTGCGGTTTGACAAACGCTTCATATCGCGAAGCAGTGGGCTGCCTAATGTATTTGGCAGTCGCCACGAGACCTGACATTGCATTTGCGGTCAGCTACGCATCTCAGTTTCTCGAAAGACCGGAAGAGCGACACTGGGAACTGGTAAAAAGGATTCTGAAATACATTAAGGGTTCTACGACAACGAGCATCAAATACAAGGCAGATGACGACGCGACGAGGCTGCACATCTACACCGACGCCGATTATACGAGTGATCCTGGGACTCGCCGTTCCGTCAGCTTTATGATTGTAAAGTACTGCGGAGCAGCTATCATCTGGGGTAGCAGGCGACAACAATGCGTGACGCTGTCAACTACGAAGTCGGAGTATATTGCAGCGTGTGAAGGGGCACGAGAAGCCGTTTGGTTGACTCGACTCTTCGATGAGATTTCTCCACTGGATGGCACTCCGGTTCTTCTTATGGACAACGTAAGTGCCATTAAATTGGCGAAGAATCCGGAGTTCCACAAACGGTCAAAGCATATCGACGTGAAATATCACTACATCCGAGAGCAAGTTCTAGGACGGCGCTTGGAGATTCAGCATGTTCCAGGCTTAGAGCAAGCAGCGGACATCCTGACGAAGTCTGTTTCGCGTGTTACATTTGTTCGTCTTCGATCCTTGATAAGGATGTTGTAAAACTATAACATTTTAGAGGAAGTGTTGAAGTAAACTATTATAGAGTTCTCATCTCAATAGGAACACTTATCAAACATTCAACCTTGAACTTCTCCCTTCTTTTGTTAACTTGTTAATTTAACTGTCTGTCAATAAATAAATAAACTGACATCACGAATTGTTTGGCTGTTTCTAATTGAAGCATATTGAGAGAATCCACAACACTAACAAATCTGAATATGATTCATATCGCATGTCGGATATCGTAATTGTGAACAAAGAGTACCCTTTGCTCTAACTAATTCATCATATTTTTTGAGATACAGAAACATGTCTACTGTACAGAGGCTTACAAAATAATTTTGTGAATATATATATATACATATATCATTGAGCCCAAGGACATTTCGATGTATCACCGTGCAGTCTACTTGCATCTGTAAAACTGGAAAAAGGTTACTATATTTTTTTTTGTTATAATTTATATCCTGTCCTAGAATGGATAAATTATTCAAGCTTCACCTACTAGGAGATAGAAAAAGTCAATATTTTTGTTTTGGTTAGAAATCCAATTTCCGTAGTTCATACGGCAATTAGAACTCATTTCCTAAGTGAATCCATAGATTGAAGTTAATGCATGTATCATCTATCTATCATCAGTCGGAGACAATCCAGTTCTGCATGTGAACTAGCGTTCATGTGTAATGGCCTTACGACGAAGATGCATGCGTTAAGCATCTTGTCGAATTCATATCGTATAAAGCCAGATTAGTTTGATCACCTGTTTTCAAGAGCTGTATCAATACGAAAATCTTTCATACTAATACGTTAGGTTAATTAATTAATTAATAATTGGTTTGTATTCATAATTTAACAATTACCAATAACCAATGCCAATATCTCTATTGTGTCATCTTAGTGAAAAGTTTTGCAATAGGGATAACCCATTTAGAGGGCTGTATACGCCGATATAATCATGTTAAAGTCAGTCAGTAATACTATTTGAAAATGTATGAATGCTCACTAGTTATAGAGATAATTAACACCTCTTCAATTTCATATATAGAAAAAGAGAAATCTAAACTTGACTTCACTGGGTTAAAATATCCACAGATTCCATTAATTGGAGAATTACATAACATTTGAATTTGCTCGACATAAATGAAAATAATCATTTCTATTTGAAATTCTTGAAATTGGGAAAATTTAATTTTGCTGTCAAGTAGGCAAACTGAACATTATTGTAATAAGTTATATAAAAAGTGGCAACATAACATTCTAACATGCATCATTCTAACTTGGAACCTATACATATTTATAATTGAGAGATGAAACAGTCTGAATTTGCGTTTTATTCACGTTTGATTATTCCATTTATCATTTGTTATTGGATATCTTCACCTACCTCTGTACTGACTAGAAAAAATGTATATCTTATAATTCATTCTAAAATTAATTTTATAAGTGAAATTTTCACACTAATATCAATATACCTACATTGAACTATTTTGAAATCTCACTTTAGTAAGGACCATTTCAACTGTTCCTTAGTTGATTGAAGTACCTATAATGAATGAGATTTTATATAATCTTTGTTAACCCAAAATAAAATAACAAACATTACTCCAAAATATATTTTTTGATAGAAATATAGTACAGAACTTAATAATTCACAGTTCATCAACTTGATTTCAACGATACTGCTCCATAAGCAAAATCAGAAAGATTTCAAAAAATATTTGATGCAATAATATAAAAATTCACATATAAATAACTCATCAAAATATCGAAAGTATTGCATTAGTTTGTTCCCCTAGCGGAATATCATCGTTTCACAGTGCCACACGTGACACTAAGGAAGTTGAATCTGCATTCATTATAATTTTCAAACAATAAATATGGTTCCATTAGTCTGGTTAATTTTCATTGAATACCATATTCTTCAATAAAAACACACACACTCGACGGGGCAAGTTCCCCTTCAAGATCTTAGGAGTGGTGATAATACGATTACAGACTGTTTGTTGCTGAATATGAAGAGCTTTATTTGAGGGTAGTGTTCAGCCTCCCGTTACCCGAATGAATCCCGGTAGACGTAATAGTCTAGCTGGTAATTAATACACCAAATTCAATTTTCATTCTCCATGCGGCTTTATATTCTTTTGCATCCAGTAGCGTAGGTTCGAAACGTTATCGCAGGCTAGTTAGTTCTTTTCAATTTTTTCCAGGTTAGTTTCATCAATTCAATTCAATATATTCAAAAGTTTGATTTTGTCATCGAGTGATTTTCCTTGCTCTTGTACTCATATATACGTCACAACAGTTTCTACCGGGATTTGATCTGGTACCTGTAGGCTGAGCAGAACGTTATTTATATCTATTATAAGCTCTTGAAGTTGGAGAATAGAAGTCAAATTCACACAAAAACATTTAACACGTAATTTCTAATTGATGGCGACAAATTTTTTCACCACACTGATATTCTCAAAGCTTGGAGTTATCAACTAAAGCTAAATATGAAAGCATGTTCTTTAATTTCAAGCAATCTTGATGTGATACAAATTTAGGGATGGATTGGACAATGGTTTGAGTCACAGTGTATTTGCAAAGTTTTTGACAAGTGGTGAATTATAGGTATCGATTTCGTCATCTAATAAATATTGTGTTGCTATTCAGGCCCTGTCAGCAGATTTCCGTCAAATATGCATTCCTAAGATATTTAGTTTGTTTTGCAGTTAAGAACCGTCCTTGAGCGGCGATTCTAGGCTGCTTGACTGTAGGACATGATGACTGTGTCCTCCTTCTTTTTCCCTCTGTTCAGATTGACTTATCACCATCTCTCAACTGCATAAACTTCCGCTTGAAATATATTGGTGTATTAATACACATGCTTTCTGAGTATATGGTTCTGGACGCTTAGACCCCGGCCTCCGTATCTTCTGCTGTTCTGGGTACATCGATATAGTTACAGATTGCTCTTGTCCCGTCACCACTCTTCTTTTTGAAAATCTACAATTTTTTTATATATCTACAAAGCTTTTAATGAAATCTGGCACCGAAGCTTTTTTGTGAAACTTCCATCACATGGTTTACCGCCTCAACTTTGTCGTTCACTTTCACACTCGATGTGATGATTGATGGAGATTTCTGCGATACAATGCCTAATAACGCAGATGTTTCAAAGGGATTTGTCTTGCCATAAACTTTGATTCTGATCCAAGTCAACGATTTGTTGGAAGTGACCTCCTCTTTTGTCTACAGCATTGCAGATGATGGTACACTTCTTACTGTCTTCTTATCTAGAGCCCTGATATCATCTAATAAAGACAGAGTAGCGAGACAGAGACAAGTCTACGGAATTAATGAAGTTCTGGCAACGATTTTGGAATGGTTATCTGACAATCTGCAACCATAATCGAAGCTTGTATTTCCTCCTGGAAAGAAGATCTCACAATCCCTATTATGATGATGCCAGGATAAGTCTTCCGTGATCATGTTCTGATCATCATACACTCTCTCATGGAATGATCATGTGAGGTACACTGCGAAAACAGCTCCCCACACAACTTGGATTTCTATTCCGTGCCAAGAACTACTTTACATTCGAGAAGCCCCTCATAACTTCTTCCGACCAGACTTACTATCGAACGTCCATTAGTTTTGGGAGTAAAATTGAGTACATATCTATTGTAGTAAGATATTGTGATTCAAAAGTCATATTCTAGGTTGGTATTACATGAATATTGAACAAGTTGTTCTGAAACAGTTTGATTTCAAATTAACTCGAGAATGTGACCATAATTCTCGTGCTCATCGTCCAATAATGCATCGAAGTGAGGCACATGGAAGGAAATCTGTTTGGAAATGAAAATAGTTCAAGCTAACGTTTCGTAATGCGCAACCTACCTACAAGATCTGTTTTAACGATAAATGTACCCAATTATCATTCTGTGAACTTCAGTTTCTGTCAATACTAAAACCTAAGGCAATCTTTGGTATGTCATTCATATTTTCATTAAAATGGGATGAAAAAACCAATGCTGTTTAATGAAAAAATTCACAAAAATTCTCGTTTTTCAATTTTGAGGTGAAGTCACTAGAATTTGAAACTTCATCTTTCAGCCAGGTTTGGAAATCAATCTCATCGCGATGTCTATTCGTATTCGTATTCGTTTTGCTTCAGGATGTTTAACAAAATGAGTAGAGATCCATCACGTTTTGTTACCTTGTTTTCTCTAACAATATCACTTTCAGGAAAATGTTCAAAACATGGTTAACGGAAAAATTAATCAGAAAAGTGGCTAGTGTTTAGAAATGTTTAGTAAAATCTATACCGAAGCGGATCCAAGTGAAGTGACCAAAATAAGACACACACAACAGAAGATTTTTTAGTTATTCTCAGAGCGATGACGAAAACCAACAGAGTGAAGCTTCAAGAAAAGTCATTCGTTTGCTAGAAAATACAATAGAACTTAATAGCACCATAAGTGCATTGTAAAAATTCATCGTACTATTGATAACCATAAAATATTCTATTGCAAAATTTTCGTGTTATTAACAATAAATTTATTTAAACTTGAAATTATATACACCCTTCAAACTGATTTTTAATAAAAATTGGACTCTTGGAATAGATAATGTGTTTCAAAACAAATCGCTTAAATATGTCAATCACTGGTTGTCAACTGACCAATGATAGGTAATAAGTTTCCAATCACTAAAAATGTTACAAATCGCTGAACTTCCCTCATTAAGCCCCTAATTTTACAAACGTAAAAAATGATTAAGAAAATTAAGTTAAATGCAAGAAGTACCTGACTATTCGCTGTGTAGTTCACCCTGTTCAATGTAATAATGAACAAAATGTAGCAAAGAAGAGACAGCAAACAACAGCTCCAATAAACTAATAACGAAATTTGATCTTCACTCCTCTTGTTCGTCAACATCCTGTCTGCTACCAGATAGTAACATTTAGAAATTGTGAAATTGAATTGGAATACACTGCAGCAAAGTAACCAAAAGGTCGTCCTTTTTTAGGAAATGCATTTGGGTTCTTGAGAATTTCAGGGATTCATTTGTTGTCCTCTTTGCTCTACAGAAACACTGTTTCGGATTTTTTTTTTATTGAAATTGGTTTGCATTGAATCATATAATGTATGTTAATCATCGCGAACCTCCAGTCATACGGCATTTGATTCTGTGATTAATTTTCTTATCAAAGTGTGATCTCCGATGAGAGGAGGTACATTTCCAAACTTTTTAAATCGCTGATGTTCATGTTTGAAACAGTGGCACCTGAAGAACGAAGAAATTGTTGCCAGTTTCTAGTCGTTGGATTGACATATTCTTCCTCTATTTCGTTATATCAGTTCATGAACATGGTCGGGCTCCATGTGTGAGTGCCCTCGTAGGGGAAAAGTCTGCTTCGTGGTTTTCAAGAGGGGGCATGTTTCCGAAAGACAAAAATAATCCATCATCTTCATAACATTATCAAATTTCATATTTCGCAATGACAATCACCAGAACTGCCTATTCTAACAGCGCGGAATAAACAATAAATATTTATTTAAGTTGCATACAGAAACGATTGCCGTTGTGTCAAGTACTATTGGAGGGACTTGAAATTTAAGCTAAATTCAGTTAAGTAATATCTGCTACTTTGCCCAAAAAGTCGCTATCTCGACTTGATGTACTTCCTCCCCTCCAGATTTCAATTTATATCTACAGTCTACACATCTTATCTTAATTTAACATTTTTTTCTCTGTTTAATTTCCTTAACAAAGTGTGATTCTTGTTGAGAGAGAGTACAACATCTCGACATTATTCAAATTGCTGAAGTTCATGTTATAAACAATGACACCCGAAGAGCGAAGAAGTTGTTGCCAGTCCCATTAGGTTAAATTTGACATATTCTTTTCATATGCTGTCCTATGAGTCCATGAACATGGTCACCTCCAAGTATGTGTGCCCTCGTAGAAGAAATGTCTGCCTCATGGTTTTCAACATTGGACACGTTTTCGAAACTGAAGAACGATTCAGCTTCATTATAACTTCAAATTTTTTATTTCAGTCTATACTTATTTTCTTAATTTAACTCGGAGCCCAAATATTTTCTAGACGTACTCTCTTGACTATAATGGCTGTAATTGCTTGGTACTGATTTAAACTTGTTAACAGCATCCAAAGCATATTTACATGAGTTAACACTTATTTGGATATGGGTTTAAGCTGAATTATATTATATTACATTCCTCAGTAGTCCTCATATAGTAGTTGTCACATATCTATAAGCCTGTGATGTCCACTGTTATTATTTCAATATATCTTTCTTGCAAGACTTTAACCTTCTTGATCAATTTACAAGATTTGTATTATGTTCCATTTGTCCTCTGTGTAACCTTCCATCCTCCAATATTCCTTATTCTTTTCCATTTCATTTTTTCTCCTCAGCTCTCTCTTTTGCATTTTCCAAATTTTTCAATTCATTCGCTTAGCAATACCTGATAATGTTTGTTATAATTGAGAGTGAGCTGAGATTAGGTATCTTATTTTAAACTCTGCGTTGGGGCTTGTTAATGGAACCATAATATTTAATATTGTCATTTATAGTGTTAGTTGTTTGTTATTCAGGAGACTATATTTGTTTAATATTTTGAATATATGAATGGCTGTGGCCCATACTATTTGCTCAAATAAAATAATGTCTAGGGGTGTTATAATTATTATAACGTACATTTATCCCAATAGTTGTTTATGCTATAATAGTCAACTATCAAGAATCTTTTGTAATGAATAGGAACCTACTATTTTCATCTTTCTATTCAGTAAATCTTTTACATAACAATTATAACGTCACTGAATTATTCCTATTTGTTTCTGTTTACTGATATATTATACCTTTCAAAGGTGTGAAAATTGGAATAAACTGATCTGACGAGAATGTGTATTATGTGCAGAACGCTTACATTTGTTCAAGTCTAATAAAAAATATCGAATTCATGAACTTTTGATCGATTTAATTGCATAAAAGATGGAGTATTCTCAAAATACATTATATCCTTATCAATCACTGAAAGATGAAACCGGCTCCTATGGTATACCTATTCCAAAATTCGTCTCCATTAACTTGACAATGTAGCTGTGAATGCTATTATGTGATGAATAGCCATTACAATCTGTAAAGTTTTGGAGGAACTTTTCGTGTCTCTGATGATCCCAATTAGCTCACTGAGATATTTCACACTCGTTGCGGTACGTGCCCTTAGATTATGAACAATTTTTACCGTCCTTGAGACTTGGATGGCTTGGAGGGAGTGCTCTGCCAAGAATTCACCTCTACAACAAGGCACGGGATAGAGATGAAGACGTCTAGTTCGTTCAAACCCTGAAAAAATACTGAAATATAGACAATACGAGTAATATCTTGGCCTCAAGTTCAAATAACTGGATCGGCAGGAATAATCAGTGTAATCTCATAACTGATTATGTTATCTTAGATAATAGTTTACTGAATAGAGTTGCTCCTAAATGAATAATCTGTCCAAGCAATATCAAAAGGTTTACACTCATAAAGCAGTAAATGAGAATTTCGACTCTATTTAAGTTCACTCAGATCAATCATTATTCCGTTATCTCACCATGACCTAGCCTAAAGATACGTGTTCATTACAAATTTATCATGAGGAATTTCAAAGCAAGGGTGAAACGGAATACTATGTAATTGTAACCACGTAGATCATTACTAGATCGAACAAGCCATAAAGAACGATATGAACAATTCTGACTATTATCTTGACAAATTGAATACGACAAGACAAGAGGAAGAATATAAGGAAATGATTATCTAATTTAGATTCCAGCAAGAAAAAGCGATCTTGTGTGTATTGAAAAATATACACGTCTACTACAAATGGAGTTCTGCCTATAATGCACAATTTCAAAAACATAAATAACGTATTGATAATGAAATCACAGAAAAATAGAAAACAAAACTCTGTTGCTAATGAAGGCACTCCACTTACTTACACAATACGTCAGCTACTGAAAGCTATTCTGATAACTAAAGTGAGGGAAGTTACGTGATCAATTGATCACAGCTTTTTCTCATAATAACCATTCCTTCCTCGAAATAGACAGATCACATACACTATAAATAAGAAACAACACTCTTATCCTCTAAAATAGTGTTAAAGAACTGAGGACCTCTCAACTAACAAGTAGCCATCATCAGAGTTTATTCTGACGTCGTCTGCATATCTTATTGCTTCTGATGGCGTAACGTTATCTGAGTTTAGTTTGTGAAAAATTTTCATATTTTTGGGAATACTATGTGAGTGTTATTTGGAAGTTTATTCTTGTAATTGATTCAATTTCCTTGCCTTGTAGACATGGAAGACTCCAAGCGGCGACGTTATCATTATATGTTGTCTGCATTACATTATTCTTCGTTTGTATCATTTACTTCACATTCTTTAGTTATAATTTCACTGATTTTTGCTTTTGTTCAATTGCTTCCATTACTGATTTCGGTTGAGTATCTGAAACTGTTTACATACTGGTACACATCATAAACTTATTTAGGTCTCATGCATTGGCTCATGTAGGTTTCCGTGTTAGGAAGTTTAAAAAATGAAGCTACTTTTGCTAATATGTTAATTCATATATCGTAAGAACATGCGTCTTGGTATGAGGTATTGAAACCAATAAAAAACTAGCCTTTAGCATGTAACGTTCAGGACGTTGAGAGAGTTATTCATTGGTAATTTACTATTCCGATATTGTTGTGAGATATTCAATCTTAGGAAGAGACAAGCTCGACCTCTGTAGCTTGAAAGCTGAAGCAAATATGTCAATGCGGTAGCGAGTGACTGGAGGAAGAGAAGATTGACGCAATAAGTTACACTTTTCGCGACATTCGGGGAAAGGCTGAATGCTGATGTAAAAATGGGCATCTTGAGTGTGAGTCATGACAAAGTGAGATCGCTGAAAAAAAAATTTTATTTCATAATAATTTCCTAACTTTAAAGTTTATATAGTTGGAGATAGATATTATTATGATATCTTTATTATTCTAATTACACAATATCAATCTGATATTCATTACTTGAACTTTCAAATATTCGCTAGTTACGATATACAGAAGGACTGTTCCCGCTGACGCGAACATTCATTCCTAGAAGTAGTATCATGTTATTATCTCTAGTTTATATTTCATCATTCATGTCTTACAAGTAATGTACACGTTGTTAGATTAGTCTTATTCCAACTTCGAATAGATTCACTAGTTGAAATCTTATTAATAAAGTAAATACATTTCTTTTTAAAAAATCAATTTTAAAAGGACCTAACATATTTGGCGCAGTCGGTAGGATACACCGAAGGTAATTTCGAAAATATCCTGTTCGTATCAACGATTAATCGGCGTGTTGAAATTTTGAATTTCCAATTCGAACATAGTTAATGGTAGTGACTGTACACACATCGACATAATCTATCAGAAGCTAGCAAACATTCAGTGAAGAGACCAACTTCGTCTTTTCATATTGAAGAAATCTTAGACTAGGAAGACCTGGGAAGCAGACACACATCGCTGGTCCTGTAGGCAGTAATTTTAAGCAACAACAAATGAAGACAATTTTACTGTAAGTGCTCATCCTTACTAAAATCCTTCAATCACTTTCCTTTGAAAATAATCATAGTAAAACATTTTTATATTTATTCCACCTGCTTATGCTCACTAACGACGTAGAGAGTTTGGTAGAAGTATTTATTGGTTTAAATATAATCAAGGAAAACAAAATTCCCAAAATGTCTTTGAATGTACCATTAATGAGGTATCAAGCCGAAAACATACCTTCATTCGATGGCAACCCTAAACAATTGAACAGATTCATCACAGCATGTGAAAACTTCATAAAAACTTCCAAAATGCTCAAAATTCAGCAGATCAAATCAATGTTATAATTCTCGATACAATCTTAGGTAAATTACGTGATCGTGCAGCTGACCTTATTTACAGTAGAAATGAATTGAATAATTGGGCAACAATAGAAGGAATATTAACAGTAACGTTTAGCGATCAACGTAGCATAGATTGTTCAATACAAGATTTAATTGCATTAAAACCTCTTATTTTCTAAATTAAGTACCGAAATTATTGACCCCGCTGAAAAAGTAGTCAAGATAAAACATTATGATGAATTTGCATTGAAAACATTTATAAATGGATTATCTTACCATTTACAATTGGTTGTACTCAGAAACCCGGATAATATTGAAAAGGCTCTAGCAATTGTTAGGGAAGAGGAAAACTTCATTTATTTCAAATCAGGACAAAATACAAATGTTATAAGCACTGGATATAAATCAAAACCTAGGTTGAACCAACATTTTCAAAATTTGAGACAAAGTTCAATTATTAACCCAACAGTAACTAAACCTTTCTTTCCTCAACAAACACATAGTCAAATTCGTCCAAATTATCAAATGGCAAAATATCCACAATTTCAAAATTTTAATTTTAGACCTCATAATTATTCATCAATTCCAAATTCACAGCAAACTCCATATTCCAATAGAGTCATAAATCCGACAAATAATGCAAAACAACAATGACAACCCTATAACAGAATACCAAATCAAATACACCCACAATTCATGAATCAACGAGCTAACTATAATGTAAATCGAGATTCTCAAACAACAAGGCAAAATCGCCCTGAACCTATGGATACAACTTCAGGCAATTCTAAACCTCAACCACAATCTCCAAATTTTAAATTTCAAGAATTATTTAATCAACAAATAGAGAATACTTCTGAAAATTATGAAATTGAAACTGAATCTGAAACTCAAAATGTTACAGATGATGTTCAGATTAACGAATATAATACTTGTGACGAAAGCATTTACCAGCAAAATCCTTATCAATTGCAATACAATCTCGCATCTTCATATTCACAAGATGCACAAGACTATCGCTTCACTGACCATGAAGTTGACCCTGAAACATATCATATGGCTCATGTGTACAACGATTCAAATGAACAAGATGTAAATTTTCATGTAGCTCCTTATCAAACAACTCGGAAATAATACATATTAATAACTTCAGATTAGATCTACCATATATTTATGCACCTGGAATAATTTTTTTTTTTTGATAGATACTGGTAGCTCTAGATCATTAATAAGTAATGCCATTGCTAATAGATATTTTCAGAAATCTATTACTCATGAAGATTTTTATATTCGCACAGCACATGGACTTTCTCATCATAATAAAATTATAACAATTCCAGCTTTCAAAATTTTCAATACTGATCAACTAGTGAAATTTCATATATTTAATTTCTCTGAAAACTATCACGGTTTAATCGGTGCAGATATCCTGAAACAAATAAATGCAAACATCAATTTCAAATTAGGACAATTAATTATCCCACAAGTACAGATTCAGATGATTTACGAAAGTTCTAAAATACCCAATACTACGACAAATCCAACAACTACTGAAAAGCAACAATATCATAATTATTCATTAATAATTCCACCTCGAACACAGTATGTTACCAAATTACCTGTAAATTTATATGAAGGAACTGCAATTCTCAACTATACAATCATTGAAAGTGGTGTCGAAATTCCTAACTCTTTAGTTACAGTAGAAAATCACTTTGCTTACACTATCATTACAAATTCAAGAGAAAATCCTGTCAGGATTACTGTCTTGGAACCATTAGATGTAGAGGAAATAAATATTGCTGATATAAATGTTTTAGAAAAAATGGAAGCAGACAACTGCCCTTTTGATATTTCATTGGATAACAAACTTGAAAGTAACATACAAAATTTGCGTTTGAATCACTGCAATAAAGAAGAAAATGAAATGATCAGAAAACTATGTCTAGAATATAGAGATATCTTCTATTGTGAGGGAATACCTCTAAGCTTCACTAACCAGGTAACCCACAAAATAAATACAGTAGATAAGAAACCTATTTACACTAAAAGTTATAGGTACCCTGAAATATAATAAGATTCTTGACCCAGTATGAATTATATAAAAAATTCTCGGGAATTAGGTCACATTAACACTCTGTTATAAATGTTCGTCTTTACGTACGTTTCGGTCTCACGACCATCATCAGGAGACTTATTTTGTTAAAAAGGGGTTAACTTAAACTAATTAGCACAAGCGTCCATATCGCACAATCTTCAATCAAAAAGCTCACGCCGTCGAAACGAACAGAACCACGAATAATCGAAAATTGTATCGTTAATATTAAAGTATAGATTTTTTTGTAACAAGAAACCACTGTTAAGTAATATTCTCATAATGTACAAACGCATATTGCTATGGTCTCAAAGCAACTGAAGTTCTAAGCTATTTGTTTGTAATAACACGACCCAGATGTAGATTTATGACGTACTTGGAAAGGTTTTAGACCTGCATTGGAATTTAGTTTACTTTAAGCGTTCTTCCTAAAATATACTTTTAACATTATAAAGACGTATGTAGGAATTTGCAAGAGTTTTAATTAATCAAGTTAGTATAAATCTGACTCTATCCTTGAATATCATTCCTATGATTTACAGAATTTGAATCCCTTTTTATGTGAATCATCTCCATGATAGATCTTTTATAATAATTGGTTTCTTTAGTTAAAATATTAACATTTTTGTAATCAAATTGATGGTTATAATCAAAACAGTGCTTAGCAAGGGCGGTGGAATTTTCTAAGTTATTATTTCTTGTGCTATACTTATGGCCGTACATTCTTTTTTGTAAATATTGTTTAGAGATTCCAGTATAAGTTCCATCACAATCTAAACAATTCAATTTATATACTGTGTGGGTTTGTTTATCTTTAGGTATTACAGGCTTTAGATTTGAGAAAAATTTCCCAACACAGTTAGTAGGTTTATGCGCAACATTTATATCGTACTTTTTCAAACATTTCTTAATTTTTTTCTGAGGTCTCCGGAATGTATGGTAAAGTTATATAATTGTCTGTATTACCTGTTATGTTATTTTTATAAGAAGAACCATTATAGATTTTGTTTATTCTCTCTTTAATGATAGGATTGTAGAAAGTTTTAGTGTAGCCATTCATTTCCAATGCAAAAAAATTGTTCGTAATGCATTGGAAATGAATGGCTACCCTAAAACTTTCTACAATCCTATCATTAAAGAGAGAATAAACAAAATCTATAATGGTTCTTCTTATAAAAATAACATAACAGGTAATACAGACAATTATATAACTTTACCATACATTCCGGAGACCTCAGAAAAAATTAAGAAATGTTTGAAAAAGTACGATATAAATGTTGCGCATAAACCTACTAACTGTGTTGGGAAATATTTCTCAAATCTAAAACCTGTAATACCTAAAGATAAACAAACCCACACAGTATATAAATTGAATTGTTTAGATTGTGATGGAACTTATACTGGAATCTCTAAACAATATTTACAAAAAAGAATGTACGGCCATAAGTATAGCACAAGAAATAATAACTTAGAAAATTCCACCGCCCTTGCTAAGCACTGTTTTGATTATAACCATCAATTTGATTACAAAAATGTTAATATTTTAACTAAAGAAACCAATTATTATGAAAGATCTATCCTGGAGATGATTCACATAAAAAGGGATTCAAATTCTGTAAATCATAGGAATGATATTCAAGGATTGAGTCAGATTTATACTAACTTGATTATTTAAAATTCTTGCAAATTCCTACATACGTCTTTATAATGTTAAAAGTATATTTTAGGAAGAACGCTTAAAGTAAACTAAATTCCAATGCAGGTCTAAAACCTTTTCAAGTACGTCATAAATCTACATCTGGGTCGTGTTATTACAAACAAATAGCTTAGAACTTCAGTTGCTTTGAGACCATAGCAATATGCGTTTGTACATTATGAGAATATTACTTAACAGTGGTTTCTTGTTACAAAAAAATCTATACTTTAATATTAACGATACAATTTTCGATTATTCGTGGTTCTGTTCGTTTCGACGGCGTGAGCTTTTTGATTGAAGATTGTGCGATATGGACGCTTGTGCTGATTAGTTTTAGTTAACCCCTTTTTAACAAAATAAGTCTTCTGATGATGGTCGTGAGACCGAAACGTACGTAAAGACGAACATTTATAACAGAGTGTTAATGTGACCTAATTCCCGAGAATTTTTTATATAATGGTACCCTGAAATTCATCGTGAAGAAGTTATTTCACAAATTAATGAAATGTTAAAACAAGGTATTATTCAACATTCAAATTCCCCTTACTCTAGTCCAATTTGGATTGTACCAAAAAAGTTAGATGCCTCTGGCAAAAAGAAATGGCGATTAGTGATAGACTACCGAAAATTGAACGAGAAGACCCTAGATGATAGGTACCCCCTTCCAAATATAACGGAGATACTTGATAAATTAGGCAAATCCATTTATTTTAGTACATTGGACCTGGCTTCGGGAAATCATCAAATACAAGTAGACCCTATGGATATTCCTAAAACTGGATTTTCCACATTAGTCGGACATTTCGAATTCAAAAGAATGCCTTTTGGGTTAAAAAACGCACCTCCTACTTTTCAACGCGTAATGGACTCTATTTTACGAAGATTACAAAATGAAATCTGTTTAGTTTGTCAAGATGACATAATCATCTTTTCAGTCTCTTTACAAGAACATTTAACACGATTACGACAAATTTTCAATCGACTTCGAGAGTCAAATTTTAAAATTCAGTTGTACAAATCTGAATTCCTTAAAAAGGAAGTTCAATTTCTAGGTCATTTAGTTACATCTGGAGGTGTACGTCCCAATCCTGATAAAATCAAAGCAATCAAACTATTCCCAACACCAACTACCCAAAAACAAATTGAAAGCTTTCTTGGCCTCCTGGGATATTATAGACTATTTATTAATAATTTTGTTAAGATAACAAAACCAATGACAGTTTGCCTTGAAAAAAATTCAAAAGGAATTCATTTCAAAAATCCTGGAATCTTTTGAAACTTGCAAAAATCTTCTCATGAATTCACCTATATTGCAATACCCTGATTTCAAAAAGCCATTCAATCTCACAACAGACGCCAGTAACTTTTCCATTGGAGCTATTTTGTCTCAAGGTAACAGTCCCAATGATTTACCAGTTGCTTATGCATCTCGGACTCTCAATGAAAGTGAAACTAATTATTCTTCAACAGAAAAAGAACTATTGGCTATTGTGTGGGTATGTAAATACTTCAGGCCATATCTTTACGGTAGAAGATTCACGATTTATTCTGATCACAAACCATTAAAATGGCTTTTTAACCTTAAGGAACCAAATAGTAAATTAGTACGATGGAGGTTGAAGCTAGAGGAATTTGATTATAATATCATACATAAACCTGGGAAACGCAATGACAACACTGATGCGCTTTCAAGGATCCAAATTAATGCACTCGAAAATTCAAGTACTTATAATGAACCTGGAGATTCAGATCGTGAAATTGTAGATGTCTTATCATCATTGGAAGATGAAAGGGAGCAATCCGTTAGTGATAAACAGTTACGAATAACTCAATCAAAACCTGATAAACAACAAATCTTGCATGATTTAATATCTAGTACTAATGTTCCAAGTTCATTTCTTGGTTGTAGTAATCAGTCACATTCACAAACAAATAAAGAAAACAAACAGATAAAAATACTACAAGACATTCAACTCAAACCACCTGAAAGTACTGATGACGCTAAAGTACCAGAAACACTCTGTACAATCCATTCTGATAATGGTCAAAATGCAAGTGGAGAAATAGAAATACTTGATGACATTATTAACAATAAGCCAAATCAAATTATTATAATATCTCACGCACTCAACAAAATAGATACCAGAACAGATAAATTTCACAAATTAAATATTTTGGAAGTTAAAATACCTAAAGGCAATAAAACGCTTATATTAGAATTTCTGCGGGAATTCACAATGCCCGGTAAGACCCTTTCATATGTTCTTCAGAGATGAACTGCAATTTGCAGAATTTAATGAAGTATATAATAAGTCATTTTATGGAAAAGGCTTAAAACTAATAAGATGTACGAAATTAATTAACTCAATTACCGAAAAAGAGGAACAGTTAATGCTTATAAAGTTCCAACATGAAGGGAAATGTATTCATAGAGGAATTCAAGAAACATATGAACATCTACGTAGAAATTATTATTGGCCGTCTATGAAACAAGATATCAATAATTTCATAAATGCTTGCGAACTCTGTCAAACAGCTAAATATGCACGAATTAAACCATATTTCCCAATAGTTATAACTGAAACCCCATCAAAACCATTTCAGATTTTACACACTGACGTTTTTATATTTGATGGTCAAAATTATCTCACTATTTTAGACAAATTTTCCAAATTAGGTCAGGCTTTGAAACTCCAATCTAAATGTGCAATTGAAATTTGTAACGCTCTTATATTTTAGCTTTTATGGTGTCCCCGAGAAAATAGTATCAGATTGTGGTACAGAATTCAACAATGAAACGGTGAAAGAATTATTAAAAGTCCATAAAATAAATATTCATTTTACTACACCACAACACCACGAAAGTGATTCACCAGCTGAGCGGTTTCATTCAACAATTTTAGAACATCTCAGATTACTGAAAAATCAACATCCAACGGATTCCAATTTAATGCAATATGCTCTAGTAGGTTACAACAACTCAATAAATTCTGTGACAAAGTATTCACCTTATGAAATAGCATTTGGACACACAGCTTCACGTGATCCACAGGAACTGTTAGGTGATACTTTCTTTACGGATTATATTGTTAACCATAATAATAAACTAAAGGCTCTCTATGAACAAGTAACAGAAAATACTATCAAAGTGAAACAAAATTTACATAGAAAAATCAAATAAAAAGGGTAACACTCAAAATCAATACAAAATAGGTCAAACAGTTTTCAGAACAAATGAATCAAGAAATAAAAAACAAAACAAATTCAAAGGACCATATGAAGTTATTGAACTGTTGGAAAACGATAAGATTAAAGTGAGAAATAAAACTACGCAAAAGATTACCACTATTCATACAAAAGAATTAAGAATTCCTGTTTCTGTTGCAGATTCTTCATCTGTTTAACAACAGCAGAACATTCAATTCCAATCTACCATGAAATAAAAGATAACCCGGGATTACTTCCTTTCAAATTAGGCACAGCACAAAATCAAATAAATCAATGGTCTTGTATTCAAGTGTTCGAATTATCCACAATAATAACTGAATTTAAAACATTGTCAATAAATGTAGGAAGATTGAAATTAGCATTCGGAGAACACAACAGTAATAAAGATTATAAACATGATTTCAATAACTCATATAATTTAGGTTTGGAGGAACAAATCAAAACATAATTAATTCAAATGAACCCCGTTTTAATGAATGTAAATATCAACAATAGAGAGAAACGTGGTCTAATCAATGGGTTTGGTTCGATTCTCAAAGCAATCACAGGTAACTTAGATGCAAATGATGCTGAACGTTACGATAAAGCTCTTGAAACAATTTCCGAAAATCAGAATCACTTAAAATTAATTGTCAAAAATCAAATTTCGATAATTGAAACATCTGTTAAACAATTTAATGAAAGTATCTCTAGATTAGGGTCTAATCAACTTGTTATTGCTAAACGAATAGAAGATATTGAAACCTACATCAATGAAACACACACAAAGTACTCAGATGATTATTATTTTATTGTATTACAACCCACCATTCATAATATAATAGTTGAATATCAAATGATTAGTCAGATTCTTGAAAGTTTAGAAACAGCTGTCACATTTTCAAAAATGAACTTACTACATAATTCCATAATTAAACCGCATATACTCTTAAAAGAAATTAAGAATATAGAACAATACTTACATCCTGATCGCAAATTACCTTTTGAACCAAGACTTGATAATACCATTCTTTTTGAAAAAATTATTGAATTGAAGAGTTACCTTAAAAATAACAAATTAGTCTTCATTATAGAAATACCTTTAACTGAGAAACTAAACTATGATTACTTTCAACTTATACCTGTACCTGTAAAACATCTTGATCTCTATACCGCCATTCTCCTTAAGTCTAAATACCTCATCCTGAACGAGCATTATTATTCATCATCTGTACAGCCCTGCAGCGAGATTACTGAAGACGGATACCTCTGCAGAAACAACGGCCCAATGGAAACTGGTACCAATCAACCACGTGAAGTACAACTCTTACGCTATGAACAAAATCCAACAAATTGTTCACGATTTTCAATCACTATGCAAGGTGTAAAATCTCAAAAGCTAACGAAGAATAAGTTTCTACTTATAATACCTCAGAAATCTATTGCAACTCAGAAGTGCGGTCGTGAAATTGAACAAGTGCCTTTACACGGACCATATATTCTAGAACTTACTCCAGATTGTCAAATTAATTTATATAAATCTACTATTAGTGTTTTTGAACAAGTCAAAAGTAAATACAGAAACATTGCTCTTCCGCCAATACAGAGTGTGTTTACTGATCCAAAGGAATTCAGAATGAACAAGAATCCATTAAAATTGGATCCAATTCAATTAGATGATCTGAAAACGGTTGGAGCCGCATTAGCAATCCAAAATAAAGATCTCAACAAAATACCAGAATGGAACTTGGTTCCTCTATGTATTAATCGTAGGGTTTATATCCTTTCCACTATTCAAATGTTTAACTAAAAAGGGTATTTGCAAATCTCAAATCCTTATCAAGAAGAAAAACTCATCTCCAACCCAAATTGAAGAAATTGCAATTTAATTCTTCACTACATGGTAGTTTTGATTCTAAGAAGGGAAGAGTTACGATATACAGAAGGACTGTTCCCGCTGACGCGAACATTCATTCCTAGAAGTAGTATCATGTTATTATCTCTAGTTTATATTTCATTATTCATGTCTTACAAGTAATGTACACGTTGTTAGATTAGTCTTATTCCAACTTCGAATAGATTCACTAGTTGTAATCTTATTAATAAAGTAATTACAATTCTTTTTGAAAAATCAATTTTAAAAGGACCTAACATATTTCGCTTATCGAACTTATCCTTGTCACATACCAAGGTAATTTTTTCTTGTATTCGGTTGCATTTGATTGAATGCAAAATTATTTTTCTTCCTATCGTAACTGAATTGAGCAATAAATTTGTGAGATGAACTATTAGAATTGCCTATAGCGCTTCATTGCGGCTTGTTTAACCTATCAAATGAATCACGAGGTTTCGTTGTATCCGTAGTACCTTGAAATGGCATTCGTCATAATAAATTTGATACAGTAGCAAAATCTTATGCTGAAGTATTGATGATGTAAAATAATTATTTGATATGGGTGAACATAAATAAAGCCAAATTTCCACTTTACTGCTTTATGGGAGTGAACTTTCTGATATAACTTGTTCATTTAGAAACGACGATATCGCTATTCCGAGTTTTATCCTCCTATTCCACCATAAATATAAGCAGTAAACTAGTAACTAATCATTCTCTTTTAGATTTGAATATTGTAATTTAAAAAATTGTTATTCTCTGCTTAACTAATTTCCTGTAATTCATTCTCTTCAAGACTTTAATTCGTCTCTATAATTTTGAGTAGGTTTACATTTTGGTAGATAACATAATCAGTTGAGTGATTATTTTGATTGTACCTGCTCCAACGCTGAATCAAGTTTCAAGGACGGTAACATTTTTTAGTTAAAATACCCAAATTTTCATGATCAGTTGTTTGGGATCTGTCCGAAATTATTGTTTCAACTACACATTAACTTCCTTGATTCAAAATTTATTTTTCTTATATAAAACTAAACCAGTAATTTCAATTTAATTCAATCAAATTGTAGGAACTCTAATTTGTTTCACTATTTATTTTGTAAGTATTATTCTTTCTCGATTTATTGAATTAAGTTTCTTTGTAAGCCAAGATAATTTTGTTCTCAATTATATTTCCCTATACGAATAGAATGAAATCGTTAAGTTGAAACTTGTCTTTATTTTTTCTAATATGATCAAAATCATCAACTTTTATCCACCTCTTGATGCTGTATAATTTTGATCGAAGACTCTCTCGAATCTTTCCATGAAGCAGTTGGCGCTCAAAAAGGCAGTCCCATTTAATCAAGAATCGAAGGATAGGTACGTTTCATTACGCGCCCTGAGGTTATTTATCACCGTGAGCTAGTGAGGGTCATCAGAGACACAGAAGATTTCTTCAAAACCTTACAAGCAATCAGCGCGTCTCGCAGATTCACAGAGTTTCAGAAGAGAAATTCGGTGTGACGCTTAAATATCATTAATTTTCCTAATAATCAATTCAATTGTGGATGAAACGTTGTATTAAATCGTTTTTTAAATTCTTTTTATCCACTTAAGGGAACTAACCCTTCGAAATACGTTTTCGAGTTTAAACATTCTTTGGTGCATGAAGCGCATCTGAAAAAACACTTACAATACATAACTATTAATTAACCAGTGTTATTACTGTAAATATATCAATTTACATTGCTCGAATATCGATTTACCTTCGTTTAGAACCATCACCGAATTATATTGAAAATTCTTGGATTCCGGATGGATGGAATCTTCAGGGCAGGTTTGAGGCTTGAACTGAAACAATTGAACAGTTTCAGTTCAAGCATCAAGCCTGCCCTTAAGATGCCACCTGTAATGGTTGGCAAAACGTCGGCATCAAGTCGAGCTATTGTGACGCGGAATCCATCCGGAAGCCAAGAATTTTCAAGATTAGCTATCCGCGGGAGTCTACTATCCAAGATACCGAATTATATTGTTACCTTTTTCATCATTTCATATGAATATAATCATCTATCTCATGTTGGCCTTTGCGAGAGGAAAATGATAAGGTCTGTTTAAGCCAGATAGATCAGTATTGATGATCTCTATGAGAATATCGGAACAGCTGTCTAGAACTATAAGTTTGCGACGTTACTGGTTGATCTGGACTGGAAAGACCTCATCATTAATGACAATTTGTAACGTTTCAAAAACATTTCCAACATCTACTTTTTCTTTGACGGCTTTAAATTTCTTTATATTTTCTTGTAAGTATATTTTCTATAAAATTATTATTTTACAAGATATCCATCAAAAACTCGTTTTCTTTCTACATCTCCATTCTCCCAAAGCTAATTCCATGCTAAAGTCAGGTGATCAGGTCAGCGATTTCTGTAACGAAAAAGATAAATTGATAAATCAATTTCAGAAAATGATATAAATTTGCAAGTAAAATTCATGTTTTATACAATTTACGGTTTGGATGTGATCTAAAAAGAGTACATGGAAATTTTAATAACAAGGATGTATGACTACTCTATTTTGTAATTCCGACACTCGTGGTAATTACTACACGACTGCTTGGTTATTACAAGGCTGGAGAGAATTTTAATACCGTCATTTCTTTTTAATCTCTTTTTTATTGTGGCGTAAATCGTGTCACTGCAACAATTCTCATTTTGCTGCATAATAATGTATTTGAACTGGAATAAACTAACTACTTACTTTGAATTTCAACTCACGATGAATGAAGTATCTTTATTGAATCGGTGTTTATTTGAACTAAATTACTATGTAGGATATTGAAATTCAAATCTACACCAACTGCAATGTTTGATTGCTGACAATTGTTCCGTCATACAATAACATTTTCAGAGCGAGTTATCTAATGTTATCAACTGACTCACTTTGAAAATGAAGAGCAATCTTCGCAGTAATCTACAGGATGTCCCAGTTTTGTACCTATAGGCTTACAACGACAGAATAGTTTAATTATTTGAGTTGAGAGGTTTTCGTTTTCGAAATACAGAGAAATTTAGAAATAGCATGGTTTTTCCACTAAATGCAGCGGGGTACAAAATAAAAGCAGGAAAGGGTATTAGCACAAATTTAACGCCAGAAAGATAACAATATTTATGCAAATACCATTAGTGAAATTTGAAAACAACAGCTTTTGTGGTATTTGCAAAAATGGAGTAAACATATTTTGCTTCAACATATTGAGAACGTTGAAAAAGCTGTAAATACCGATCTGGAATGAAGACGTAGCTAAAAAATGAAACTCTGAATCATATCAATAATACATTAAGCATGGTTCAGCATGCATGAAGTGTATACATTGTCATTACAGATTGTCAGTCTTTCACGTGACCATTGATGACCATATCACATTTACTTCAGTTACACTTCACGACTTTCACGAAAAGGTTTTCACAAATTCACTCATCTAGACTTCAACGATCTCGACATATTGCTCCATACCTAAATCAGGAAATATAACTTAAAAGGTGCAACGGGTTGATAGTTGAATGTTTCCACGGAACGCCGCAGGGCGCAGTTTCTGATCCCACTGGTAGGAAGCCTTTTTTCTATTTAAATTATTTCCCTCTTCATCCCCTTGTATATGAGAATAGTATATCAGAAAAGTATTAGTTGAATTTTCCCTCCACATACGGATTGAGTGTGGATGTGAGTGTGTATGAAAATTTCCTCAAATTTGTTTTTATCTTTTGTCTTACTCGAGATACACGTATTTGTACTCCTCTCACTAAACGTAATATATAGAGTAAAGGAACTATTGTTATAGGGGACAAAATGTGTTTTCCGAATTTTCGCGGATATATCTGTTTTGAGCATTTCTAAATCGATCTCGACTATCTTTCACATGATATCAATGTGTGTGTGCACGTGTGTATGTGCGTGCGCGTGTTCTTTCCTATAGCAATAAAGTAAGCGGCAAGTGGAGCAACGCTCAGTTTGCTTCCCCAATGATCAAGATACTATTATCTGGTGGCATTATGATTAATTTGGTATCCGGTGCGAGAAAAAGAAGATTGTATTCCTTCATGAGAATGTTTCCTTGCATACTTCATTCAAAAGTCTAAGGTGCTGGAGTCATTGACCCTATGAAGCGAATAGTCCTTGATGAAGGCAACGTTATTTTGGTAATGAGAACGGATGTTTCAGGAATGTATCAATTTAATTTCGTGCGTTTTTGGACGGTTATAAACTTGAGAAGATTAGAACTTAACTCAGAATGAAGCGTGCAATGACTAGTATCTGCTTATGAAGGTGAACACACATTTTCTTTTTGAATCGATGGCCAGCTGACAACAGGCTATGCTTCATATACTAGTCATATGTCGGACAGTCACAGCTCCTACTTCCGGGTAATATACAGCCTGTACACACTGTCAGTGGTTCAAAGAAACAATATTCACCCACTTACGGGAGACACACATCATCATCAACCTCATCATCAGTTGAGGGGAGGAGGCTTAACCCCAAAATACACTTAGACCACTTAGTTGTGTTCCTCGTGATCAGAAACCTATTCTATTATAGCAGATTTGTGACACGGCAGAAACCTATAATATTGCTAACGTTGGCTTCTATGAGTTCCTCTGTGAACGGTTTTGTTTCGCCGAGGTGACGGTACCTGATGGATGTCAAAGCAGGACATTAAAATAGGATGTGAGAGGCAGTTTCTTCCACCTGTTTATATTTCCTGCATATCATCTGTGTACATGGAGATTTGTTGCGATCTAAATCACAATTCCACTTCCAATGCCTACTTTCGGACAATACACAGGGTGTATTCACTGCCAGTGGTTCATTTACAATCTCTACCTACTTCCGGGCAATACACGGTGTGAACATGGAGATTGTGATGCAGAATCACACAACTCTCTCAATATCTGACACTTCACAATTATTTAATATATTTAAATGTACTTAGGATAATATAGCAGACTGATTAAATCATTTACTTCTTTCCATACCCTAGTGGGTCTCCGTTTTTGCAATTAAACAATATGAATGATTCCAAGATTTGTCAAACGGAAATCTTACCTTTCTGTTTTTCTCGGCATTGCACGAGATAGTCAATTTCTCAGTTTTTCACGGCTGATAGCCCACACACGCTGAACTTATGAAGTGCTGGCATAAACTCGAACTAATTACCTGGATGAATAATCATACTGCCTCCTCTCAGTCTGCGGTCCGTCTATTACACTCATTTCTGGGGTGCTTTTCCGCAGGCGATGCTAGGTGACAAGCTATTATCAACTCATTCCGCGCTCATGATCCTCCACTAATTCCAATATTTTGTGCTCAAGTTTTTATGTATGACAGCTGCTCCGCTATCTTACATTCACAATTTTGAATGAAATTGACTATACTCGGTTATGGAATGGAACGAATGCAGATTTCACCTTCATAATACGAGAATGTCTAGTCGGTACTATATTCCTTTATCATAATCCGCATTTTTGTCAAAACATATACATATATATTATATATATATACTTTTTCCCACGATAAAACCTGGTCGGGGCTGCTGCGAGCTCCAACGACATCAAAGCAGTCGCGCCAGTTACCCTAAAAAAAAGCGCTTAACCGAAGCTACTACTCCTCACCGGTCGGTAAGTCCCTTCAGGTACCTAAATCGTGTGCCCTAAGTATTCTAATTGAACCCAGAATGACTGCCTTTTGCATCCGGTCTATCAAGATCTGCGCCTAGTTCTTACAGGCCGGAATGATCTTCAAGATAATGTAGCAGCTTTGAATATCATCTATCATTTGGTGTCCAAATCATTGTAGCTTGATCAGTCAAATTAAATTTATCCAGAAAAGTATTTTATGATATCAATCTGGCAGAAATTCATACCATATAACTACTAGTCAGGTAATATACGTATCGTTCTTCGATTCCATCTCTCTCATAAATTATATCTGCGATTTCTTCAACTTCATATATTGATCAAGTTTATTACATCAAATGAATCAATTCTGATTCAATTACATTGTTTCTGTCTAGATTTCCTCTCAGTTCCTATATTATACTAGTCACACTCATATTCCTATTCACATTACTTACGATAACTTGCAGTTACAGCTAATATTTTCCAAATAATATACATAGCTAAAGCCACATAGCTTCCTTCGCATCATCCGTTATCTAGTTCACATTTTTTTTTCAAGGCAGCGGTCCTTAATACAACTTGTCTTTTTGATTCAATGCAATGTTTCTACATAGTTATATATAAAAATTCTCGGGAAATAGGTCACATTAACACTTTGTTTTAATTTTATGTCTTTACGTACGTTTCGGTCTCACAAACATCATCAGAATACTCATTATGTCAAAAAGGGCTCATTAAAACTGATTATAGCACAAGCGTCCATATCGCACAAATGTCAATCAAAAAAGCCCACGTCGTCGAAACGAACAGAACCACGGAAAATCGAAATTGTATCGTCAATATTAAAGTATAAAACATTTTTTTTGTAGCAAGAATCCACTATTCAGTAATGTTCTTATAATATTCAAGCGTATGTTGGTATAGTCAACTGAGATCGAAGTTATTTGTTGAGTTCAACATACGAACCAGATGTAAGATTTATGAGTTACTTGAAAAAGGTTTCAGACCTGTACTGGAATATTACTATTAGGCATTCTCCCTGAAATATATTTTTAACATTTGAAAGACGCATGTAGGAATTTGCAAGAGATTTTATTCAATCAAATTAGTATAAATATGACTTAGATTTTACAGGTCTGAAACCTCATAAATCTTACATCTGGTTCGTAAGTTGAACTCAACAAATAACTTCGATCTCAGTTGTTTTGAGACTATACCAACATGAGCTTGTATATTATAAGAATATTACTGAATAGTGGATTCTTGCTACAAAAAAAAAATTTATACTTCAATATTGACGATACAATCTCGATTTTTCGTGGTTCTGTTCGCCTCGACGACGTGGGCTTTTTTTTGGTTGAAATTTGTGCGATATGGACGCTTGTGCTATAATTAGTTTTGATAAACCCTTTTTGACATAATAAGTCTTCTGATGATGGTCGTGAGACCGAAACGTACGTAAAGACGAAAATTTAAAACAAAGTGTTAATGTGACCTATTTCCCGAAAAGTTTTATATATTATAATACTGGGTCAAGAATCTTTATTATTATTTCTACATAGTGAGAAACACGTCTGAGGTCACAATAATATGGATATATAATTCTGACCATGAAGTTTCCTCCAGTTTGAACATATGTGCTATAAATAATTAGACGCATCTAGGTGATGAGATTTTCCAGGAATATTTTTAATTCTCGACAAACACATGAAACTTTGAAGCATGAAGATTTATAGACTAACAACGATAAAACTGTTTCAGAAGTTAGCGACGTTGAACGTAAAGTATACGAAGTTACTATGTTTGTCACTTGGGACACATTCTGTGAAAGTATGCTCCTTACAGTATTAATCATCCAGATCCGTTTAAATAACCTCAACTTGTTCAGCCTCGTGTATCTCACCCTCACTTGTTGAACTTTACTTGTTTAAAACGTAAGATGTTTTTATGGTGACAGCTAGTTGATCATTTTTGGTCAAACTCTTTTATACTTAAATGTACGAGTAGAGCGTGACAAGTAAGATACTCCCAATTTTTCTATAGTACGATAGCAAATCGTTAGTAATTGATGGAATGTGATCGTCACTCGGTAGAATTATATTTAGGAGTGAGTTTATTCGAAATATGAAAATTTGCACATGGAGATAGAATCTCAGTCTGATATTCTTCTTTTAGAGATAATGTTATATTCCGAATCAATTTCATTCCAGTGAGTAAAATGAAACAGAGCAATTTACGATTATCTGGAAAAATATATATTTATCCCTACGAGTGTGCGGAAACGATTGTGAATTGAAAGTTGTTCTTCCACGCAATAGTGTTGAACAATTTTTTCCACACACTAGTTCTTGGAAAGATATTCTCCTCACTGAAAGCTCAAACCTAAGATTTTCCGAATGCTTATTTGTTTCGAATGATTTTTCCATTCATGATGCAATCCTGCCATAGAGTTCCTCAAAAGATTTGTTATAAGTCTACGATATTTATCATTTTTTCTTCTCCTGTTTTTTATGAAGCCATCTTTCAATTTTAATTCTTAAATGAGGATCCAATTGTTGCAGCCCATGTGTTGTAAAATTCCAAAATGTTTAGCAATGTACCTTTATTTCCATAAATCGGAACGGTTTCTTTATTTTGATCTTCTACGACTTAATTTCGCTAATTGGACTGAAACGACTCAATGACTATCCTCTCGAAGGATTCTCATAGTAATAGAAATTTCATTTTGGACAAAGTTTTCTATTCAGCTTCCAGCAGCAACAGTGGATTTCCATCCTCGATGCCTCGTTAATGTAGTGATATTTCCGGAGGCCAGCGTCAACTGAATATGATGCAGAGGATCGTCGGACGCAGTGCCCCGGTGTACCGGGAGATATTTTGTAGTTTCAAAAATACAGCAATTTTTTAAGGAACCGTTCCAATTAATTTCACACCAATTTGTTGATTTGAACACTTGCCCTTTCTGGGCAGAAAAATTTCGATATATTCTTGCACTCGTAGACCTGATTGCAGCATATTTTCCAAAAAAGTGTAAAAAATTCATCTCTGCATTTCCAGGCCCTGAGATAACAGGGGTATTTGTTTGAATCTTGATCTCAGAATAAGGTATTCTTATGATGAACATATGGTCTTCATGTCTTGTATGCCGCTTAGAGTAATATTTTTCCCTCATCAGCATCTTCCTGCTATCTCTATTGTCAGTACAACCTACAATTTAGAAAATAATGAACATCGAATCGAAAAGAAAATAAATGTTCACCTTCATGAGCAGATACTAGTCATTGCACTCTGGAAGGTGGAAGAAATTGCCTCTCACATCCTATTTTAATGTCCTGCTTTGACATTCATCAGGCACCGTTACCTCAGCGATACAAAACCGCTCCCAGAGGAACTTATAGAAGCCAACTTTAGCAATATTATGGGTTTCTGGCGTGTCACAAACCTGCCTCAATAGAATAGGTTTCTGATCACGGGGAACACAACTAAGTGGCCTAAGTGTATTTTGGGCTTGATCCTTCTCCCCTCAACTGATGATGATGATGATGATGATGTGTGTCTCCCGTGAGTAGATGAATATTGTATGTTTGAACCACTGACAGTGTGTACACGCTGTATATTACCCGGAAGTAGGAGCTGTGACTGTCCGACATATCACTAGTATACATAGCCTGGCGTCGGTATACTCTCAAACCGTATAAGAAAATTCCACGTACTCACATGGATAGAGAAGAATAAATCGAAGTTAAATCATCCCGTAAAAGATTGATTGACACTGGACTTCTAATATGGCCCAGGGCTGAGTGCCCGTATCCCGAGATCGATTAAAAATTACTCCGTTATGCTTTCACCTGTACGTCTAAAATTTTCCCGCACCGTAGACTGCTTTATTGACAATCACCCTCAAAATGCTTGCTTCATAAATTGCCTGCTTTATAAACACGGAGTTTTGCAAATATTCAGTAAGGCCGCTTATATTATATCTGTGCCTTGGACTCCCTTGCATTTTTCTCATAGATTTGGTAGAGTAGGTATGTGAAACCAAAAAATAAGTGATATCGGTAAATTTCTTATGATTTAATGCGACCTCTATCTATTGCGAGGAACGGGGAGGTCGGATTAACTTGAAATTTGAACTGGAAGTTCCTTAAACATTGACAATAAAAAGGTTCCAGTTTGGTCTCTTAATTTTCAATAAAACTGGAGATAGCAATTTTTTTTGACGAAATTCTCCTGAAAATGTCCAAAATACCCCAAAATTACGAAAAAAAAGGGGTTGCGGTAAATTTAGGAGGTAAAAATTTTAGACTTTTGTTTTATACACCAAAACAAACACTTTCCGTGGAGTCGCGTTGAATCATAAAAAAATTTCGAAAAATGTTTCACATACTCTACTAATTGTTCTTGTGCAGATAATTCAATAAATAGTCAGTGTTGTAATTTTTTATGAATGAATCAATCGGTGGGTTCCGTGTTCAATTGCAAGGAATTTTGATTTTTGCGACATCATTTAATTACCCGATAAGTTATCAAATACTAATTGCAATTAGCATGCCTAATATCATTCATTCTTCTCAATGGCCCCTGGTTCCTTTTTTCACTAAGACTAACTGGGATGAGGTCATCTGTACGTATCACTGCGACACACTCTGTGGTGAGCCTGGTAACGTTAGCAGAAATCCGCCCTGAGGAGTATACCTTATAAATAATCTGGCAGTCGAGTAATAAAAAGTCTTCTGAATTCAGATCCCGATATCTTGAAGAATCATCAAAACTGTAGTGAACATTGAACGCCAAAAGTGACAAAGCACGTTACTATATCCAATTATTATGGATGTTTATTCTCTCTCTTATTTATATTGAACCTGAACCTATTGTTGCCTACGCTAACACGTTACGTTCCTATCAACAAACTGTATTTTGGTATACAATTGTATCTCCACGTACTTGGTACATTTGTATACCTCCATATCAACTGTACCATATTCATAAGAAATGAAATTATGAACAGAATCAAAATTTCAGACAAACCGGAGAAAAACATATTATAGAGTAGTAAGTAATGGTTTTACTTGATCAACTGATTTTCAATTATAAAATCATGGTTTTTTATCAAATATTGGTGTGAAAACTTCTAATATTATGAAAAAGCAAAAACAAATCGAAAAATGTATTGAAACGTTCATAAACACAAAGTGATTAAACCTTGAACGTAAATAAAATATAACTTTTGGTATTAATTATAATGCTTGAAATGGAATATCAACTTAACTGCTTTTTAATTTCTTACCTTACGTCTGAATCATGTAGATACTAATCAATGCTAAAAATATTTTCTCCACACAAGCTACAGCACCCAAAATTGTTAATATAATATTTAATACAGCTCCTATTTTTGGTACATCCTTTTGAGATTTCTACCACTAAACAGCATGTACGCTGTTCAAAATTTCTTAGCAAAACATTGTTTTTTAGAACCGGTCTATCGGACTAATTTAATCATTAATGGCTATAAGTCTGTAACTTGGATAGACTTCCATAGCGCACTATCAACAGTATCCCATAAGAATCGAATTTTGATATTAATCTCAACTCGGTATAATGATAATTCCCATTATCTACTGCAAGTCCACAATAATAGTACGCTGGGCTAGAGAATTCGAAAGGTGGGTGAGACCACATTTAACTCGCAGTTTTCTAGATTTCGGAAAATCGTAAATTATAATGAAGATTCTTGACACAGGTATGAATTATATATAAATTCTCGGGAAATAGGTCACATTAACACTTATGCTTCATAGCAAAAGTGTTAATGTGACCTATTTCCTGAAAATTTATATATAATAGATAATCATAAATATCTCTGATGACAAAATATTAGAACGTAGAGGGCGATACATTTCTGATAATGAAGGTAGGTCTTAGGTCAATGACAAACGACTCCTTATAGCCAGAAATAATGGAATGGACTTGAACAATATAATGCCAATAATGATCGTCTTCATTAGATTGATAAGTTATACAGGCAAAATTTGGTGAAAAGTTTTTCTTCCACTCAACCATTCCATTCACATAAAACTGAATAACCTGTTTATAATAATTGATCATTGGGAACTATTTCGTAAAAACAGAAAGAAATTTAAACAAAAAGAAGAAAAACTTGTAGCAATATGAAATGACAAAATAACAATGTAATATCAGAGATAATAAGGTAGTAACAAAAATGAAAATATAACGTGATGTACGATCTGCAAAGATTCGATAAAAATTAATGATGTTCAAATGGACAGAAACCAATTCTTGATTGCTTCTTTTAATTTGAATCGTGAATCGCAGTTTTACTACAATCTTCACAGAGTTATATGGAATGGTTTGGCATGTCATGTCACGTAAGAGAACGTTACACTTATTGGATATACAGTTGGACGGAAGAATTCTTTTGAGAAATGGGGATATTAGTTGTTCGCCTGAATAGTGAGATTAGGTCGCTTGATAATCTTGTTGTGAATAAAGCATATATATGTTACTGTGAATGTCCGAAGCGGAGTGTATTTTAAGATACACTGGTGTATGTTAACAATCACCAAGCCAGCTGGTGATTGTTTGTTATTTATTCTGTTCTTTATGTTTTCGGTCATTCACCAGTGAATGTTATCATACACCACGACGACTTGGTTAATCTTCATTATCTTCATGATGAGTTAAATTATGGAAATTTAGCAAAGATATCGGCAAAACAGAAGTTCGGGTCTGATTTGAAATGAACTCACAAATTGTTACAATGAATAAAATCATAGAACTATAATGAATAAAACAAATAGAAATTGTTTATTAATCAAAATCTTAAATCAGTAATACAAATAGCATTACCTGCCAAGTAAGGTAAACAATAACGTACACTTATTATTAATGCTATTTATTGCCCTATTGGTTATAGAATTCAAAAAATATTCATTCGTTACAACGTACCTACTTATAGGTAATTAGGTATTACAGCATTTTTCGCTATAAGAATAGAAAAAAAATATTTATTAGTACATGGCAAACTGTTATGGCATTAAGTATTACAAATAACTCCACGAACTTTACAGTTACACTTTTTGGTGTTGCATTTTTTTGCACAATTGCAACGCTTATATCCTTGTCCTCCAAATCTTGATTCCAAAGCAACAATTTCACGCATTAATATTTTTGTAGAAGAAGTTTCGGATATATTGATAAAATTTTCCTTACAGATGGAAAACTGATTTCTGGTATACATCTGTGATAACGTCCCATGTTTTGTAGCCAATTGATAATAGTCATCATCCACATTTGTAAAACATGTAAGGATATTTCTGGAATCTGTACTACCTCTGTCGACATCAGGAACACGCAACCTTACAGTCTCTCCACATTTTGCAGGAGGAAAATTTGCCTGCCATACTTAAAGCATTTTTTCCCTTGATCTTGAAGTCCAAGTTTCGCTAATTCTATTTTTCTTTTAGATGCCTCTTTGCTGTCGCACAGTAAACATATTTCAGATTCTGATATTCTGTCCTATTAGCGGTGCGGCGACAGGTGGTCGGCGTGGAAAAAATAGAGAACAATAGCACTCTAACTTTCTCACTTAATTTCGAACAAACACTGGCGTGTGTTGACATTCACGTAATTAGTAAATTGCAGTATCTAAGACACACAAAATTGCCTTGGAGTATGTTAACATTCACCGGTCTATGTCCAAAAAAAAAATATTGAAATAATTTCGGACTTACACCATTAATATTGGTGATTGTCGACATACACTGGTGCATCTTAACATTCACTAATATCGGACATTCACAGTAACATATACACAATTGAAGGATTGAAAGACGGAATTCGCCAAGCGAAAGGTGCTCAGTTATTATTTAGGCAAAATAGTTGTACTACCGGTGAAGTCGCGGTGGCCATTTGTTAGATATTCTGTTTCACGCAATGGAGAATTTAACACCAACATCTGAAAAATGTTATTGGAATATCCGTATGATCGGTGAATTTCTTCTTGTTATGATTAAGCACTGTGCTATCTGAAAATAATGTGAACTCAATTTAGGAGAAATACGCAATATGCATTTCCACCGCTTTCTATTTTACATACCCACTGTAATTCCCTAAATGACAATAGGTCTCACAAAATTTGATGGGATTTAATATTTCATGCTTAGTATTCCAAATTCGTGTAAATATTATAGTATCTGAAAATTGCATCTCCAGGAAAAGAAACATATTCAACGCTGATATCGCTTCTAAATTTCAACTTTTTCACATCTATTTCTGGAACAAAAACAAAATTGAATCTACTCGCTTACTGCGAACTACATTGCGAACCTTCCTTTTGGTAGATTGCACGTTTATATATACCTGTTGCAGAGTTCTGAATTCACAATGATATGACAATATTTTATTAGAGTCGATTTGATTTTCTTTATTATCATACACATATATCCGTCTAGAAATTATCGTACGCTATGAACATAGTTATTTGATACTATCTCAATCACATTCGGATGAGACATAAGAAATCATAAATAAATGAATTATTTTCTGAAAAAAATTTTTCGTAGTTAATGATCAAAAATCATTACTCATATTTTCATATCAGACAGTCTGGAATGAAATTTATGTTAATTTCGAATGGTGAAATTCGGATTTCATTTTCAATAGTGTTGATGATTGAACAATTTTATCAGGAATGACTGATACATTCATTTATATCACTGTCCGACGGTATTTCCAAAATCATTCCAAAATTTAGCAATAGTATTTATGCACAAGCTTTGCTTATATAAATACTATTGCTGTAGACCTAGATATTATTATTATTAATTATTATTATTATTGTTATTATTATTATAAATGTTATTACCATTATTAGTGTTAATATTACTATTATTAGTTTAAATTAAACGTAATATTGCTAAATTCAACCAATAATGTAAAATTTGGAGAAATAAATTACTTACTTACTTACTTACTTACATGTTTTACCCACTCTATGGATAATGAATCAAAAAAAAATGTAATTCTGACGAAAGTTTTGCCTTAAGTAAAATCAGCACCCGCGGAACTTTCCTTACCTTAGAAAAACCGATTTTGCTATCAAACTACAATGTAATATAAGCGAAAAAAGGCAAAAAGGCGAAAAAGATTGAAAAGGCAAACTGATCAGTGATGTTGAAGTATGCTGTAAATATTCGAACAACTAATAAATAAAAGGGTGGTTCTTCCCGACCTTTGTTGGATGGAAATACTCTAACTTTGAACAGCAATTTCTGAACTTCTGTCTGTTGTATAATGTTATCCGTTGCATTCTTCTGAATTTTAGATTAAAGAACTAGAAGGTATCTTACCCGATACTGTACACGATTTCGAGTTTGAAGGTTGTAACGTTGGACGTTAATGAATTATTATTCAATGATCTTCAATTATCCCAATACATGTTCTGAGATATTAAATCTCATAAAGAGGCAACCTCTGACCTCTGTAGTTTGATAGCCCAAGCTAAGTATGCCAATGCGGTGACGGATCATTGGAGAAGCGGAGGATTGACGCACGGGGTGGCACGTATCTCGACATTCGGAGGCAGGTTGAATGCGAATTTGAAAATGATTTTTCACATGGTAAGATTGATAAAAATCAATTTTACATCTCATAGTAATTCTCTAACTTGAAAGTTTATATAGTTGTGTATAGATATTCTTGTGATATCTTGATTATTTTAATAACATAATATCAATGTGATATTCGCTATTCAAACTTTCAAATTTTTGCTTATCGAACTTATCCTCGTCACATAGCAAGATCATTTCCACTCATATTTGGTTGCATGTAATCAAATACAAGATTATATTTCCTTTAATAGTCACTCAATAGAATAATAAATTTATCAAGGTAATTTTCAGAATTGCTTACATCGTTTCATTGCGGCTTGTTTACCCTACCGAATGAACCACGTGATTTCCTGGTAATCCGTAGCATCTTTCAATGATATTCTTCATAATATATTTGATACAAAGCGGCACTTTATGCTGAAGTATTGGTGATAAGAAGGAATAATTATTTGATCTGGGTGGACATAAATAAAGCCAAATTTCTCAGTTACTGCTTTATGGGAGTGAACTTTCTAATATTTCTTGGACATTTGGAACCGACGATATCACTATCTCGAGTTTCATAATTATTATTACAGCATAACTATAACCGCTGAACTAATAACTTATTATTCTCTTTCAGATTTGGAAAATATAATTTAATAAATTGTTATTCTTTGCTTAACAAATTTCCTATAATCCATTCATTGATAATGATTCTTCGATCGTCTTCAAGACCCTAATTCCTTTTTAAAATTTTGAATATACATTTTGAGAAGATGACATCATTAGTTGCTGGATTATTTCAATTGTTCCTGTTGATTTAGTTATTTGTTCTTCGAACTTGAGGCCAAGATACTGCCCGCATCGTCTGTATTTCAGGGTTTGAACGATCGAGACGTATCCTTAATTTTGTCGTGTCATGTAGCAGAAGGAATTTCTGGTAGAGAACTTAGATGCAACTCCACAACGCTCGACCAAATTTCAAGGACTATAACATTTCTTAGTAGAAACAACCAAATGTTCATGATCAGGTGTTCGTGATCTCTAGCCTAAATTATTGTTTTCAACAACAATTTGACTTCATTCATACGTTTCATCACAAGCCCTGAGGTTAATTATTACCCTGAGCTAGTTGTGGACCTTCAATCAATCAATCTAAGTTTGGGAAGCTTGAATCAATGATTTACGCATCACAAAATCCCAAAATTTAGGATGTCACATTAACCGATATTGAAGATACTGGTATATAATATATACTATGAATAATGGCGCATACGAAATAAACCATTTAAAAATAATATTCGCCTACAATATGCTCCATAGAGACGTTACTCTTTACTCAACATTGTACCTGAGTTGAGACTCTAACAAGCGAGGACTTTAAAGGTCAAGGAAGTTTTGAATTCAAGATCAACTTTTCTTCTACTTCTGATGTGTAGCTAGGCTTATAGAATAGTTTTCGAATGTCGAAATAACGCAGAATATCTTTGACTAATGTACCCGGTCAACGTCGGCCATAGAACTGAAGAACCTTAAGCTTTAGATTCGACTTTCCCCTGATTTTCAGTGAGAGACCCCGGCCAAACAACATACCTCTTTCTAATTTTAGAGTTTTCGGCAAATCTACAGTCTAGTCCCTTTCGAACGAACGAATCATCGCCCTGCCCTCTGTACTTTTCTCTAACGAACTCCTACGAATGAAAGCACACATATTTCATTCCTTTACTTCCTAGTGAATGAAAATTTGGATATAACAAGAATGAACATTTCCATCATTTTGGAAAGGTGATAACTAATGTCACTGTAAATCTCGATGACACGAGACACATTTTGCTACTGACAGATTTGAACCTAGATTGAAATATTCTTCACGCTTTTATGTAACTATAAAGACAATTATATTAAGGGTGATATCATGAGAGAGCAATCAACACCTCGATTCGATCGCTCGAAGTAAACGCATGTATATTAAAGGTGGCTTGATTCATATCAAATTATCACTAGTTTAATCTTTGTTTAGTTCGTTTATCATGAATAAGTGTCATAAGTGTAGTGATACTCTACCACCTGAATTAGATTACTTAATTTGTAATGGTTGTAATGCGAAGTTACACTATTCATGTGGCGGCGGTGTACGTGAAAATACTTGGAGAACGTACAAATCCGATACAAAATTAGCGTGGAGATGCACCACATGTAAATTTAAATCAAACACAGATGCTCAACCTGATAAAAAGTTTGATGACCACCTTTCACAAGAGATATTATCACTGACCCCCGTAATATTCAAGGAAATGAGTAAGGTAATAAGAGAAACAATAAAAGAAGAGAATGCAGAGAATGTTAAAAAAATTAATGATTTTCAATCGGCTATAGATTTCTATAGTGAACAAATTGATTCTTTTTCAACTTCTCTCTCATCAATAAAAACCACTCACTCAATACTTCTTAAGGAACACAAAAATTAAAAAATGAAATACCAAAAATTAGAAAAAGATCAGCGTGAGCTAAAATGTTCTATTGGGGAAAAAGAACAAAGTTCTCTTCACAATAATATTCAAATTAATGGAGTCCCAGAAGAGAAAAATGAAAATGTTGTCGATATAGTGCGTAAAATTGGAAATGGATGTGGAATGCAGGTTGAGATCAACTCAATACAGGAATTATACAGGGAAGGTTACCAAGCACAAAATAAAATTAGAGAAAGACCAATAATTGTGAAATTTCACGAAAAAGATGTTCCTGATAATCTATTACTTAAAGCTAAAACCGTAAAGCCAGTAGGCACATTATTGAACGAGAAATACAGGGATCTCATTTTCATAAACGTACATCTTACTACATATTACCGATGTCTATTATATGAAGCCAAAAATCAAAAAAGGGCAACGAAAAAACATGTAACTACGTCTGGATAAAGAACGGTAAATTATATACTAGGAAAAACGAAAACAGCGTTGCCATGCGCATAAGATCATCTTATGATCTATAACTTATACAGTGAGTAGATATAAACTTTTTATTCCCATGAATACAATAAATTTTTATAATGATATTGAAAATCATGATAGTTATACAACAATAATATGTAATAATATTCCAGATTGTATAAATATGTTAAGCTCTAAACCAATTTCTGTATTCCACACAAACATCCGCAGTATAAGTGCACATTATGATGAATTAAAAATCTTATTGCACTCACTAGAAAACCACCAATTCCATATCATAATATTGACAGAGACTTGGCAAATAACACCAGTGAATTTCGGAAGTATGGGCTACACAGAGTATTATAATTATGGCGTAATAAATCAAAATGATGGTGTTATAGTTTATATAAGAAAAGAGGTAATCGCATCAGTTACAATACTGAATAATATTCCAGAAATAAGCGCAATTAGAATTGTCTGTAATATTAAAAATATAAATCTAGGCATTACGGCTATTTACAGATCACATGCTATAACGCCTGAAAACTTTGTTGAAAATCTTAGTCAGTATTTACCAACGTCTAGCTCACACTCAGAAATTCTTATTGTTGACATGAACATTGACATTGCGGAGCCAAATAATACAGCTAACGAATATCTGAATACATTGAATGAAAATGGGTTTAAGTCACTAATAAACACATACACTAGAATTGACACTAGGTCTCAGTCCAATATTCATGAACCTACACGAACTCTATGTTTTTAACGTTTCCAAATTCATGTACAAAAATAAAATTGAGAAAAACTCAAATAACCACGATTACAACACAAGAAAAAGGGACAACATAAAAACACCCCAAACTAAAACAACTTTATACCAAAAATTTATATGTACAACAGGCCCAAAAATTTACAATTGTCTACCCCAAGACTTAAAAAATATACGAAATTTCAAATTATTTTGCAATAAAACGAAAAAACTCATACTTAATAACAGAGACAATATCGAGTCAATAATATGATGAAAATAAAAACAAAAAATTATACACTCCAAAAAACCCCTGTATAAATATGTTCTGGTCCTCTAAATCATCAACTAAACCAAGTTATAATGCATATTGTAAGTGCAGGTAGTATGTATGTATATATGTATACTATTATTTTACTTATTATTACTTTAATCTTTTTTTCCTGAATATAAAACTATCAATTAACGATAAGTATTTTCATGTAAAACAGTAAAATTAATTTTATTTTAAAAATATTTTCTATTTCTTCTGCTTACTGATATAAACTGTCAATTTAGAATAAGCATTTTCATGTATAACGATATAGGTAATTCATTTGATTTACTTGCTACTCAAATATACCAATCAGGCACACTACAACTTCTCCAGAAGTTAGGTGCAATGTATTTACATTAAAATATAGCATTTACCCTGAAATGTAACATTAGTTCAATAAAAATTATCTATCTATCTAATATTGACCACATCTTTATCAAATCTAATTCAGATAACAACTTTATCTCTGGAATTCTATTGGAAACAGATATTACTGATCATTTTAGTACAATTGTCGGTTTGGGTAGTCCAAGTTCACTTGATAATATGCCCAGTAAATCAATAACAGTTGAAACATTAGACAAAATAAAATTTGAAAACTTAATTAAAGTCAAAACTTTTCAAGATACCTTAGACGCAAATGATTCAAACCAATAGCAACGGAACAATTTTTAAAATCCATTATCAGTTGTAAGAAACAAGCTACAAATTATAAAGATGTTATTCTCAATTCAAAAAATGAAAAGAGAAAATGCTGGATTACAGACAGTTCAGTTAAATGCATTGAAAATAGGAAAATATTGAAATTATTTAAAAAATCCCCACAATAATTACAAAAAATCCGAGTACCTACGTTATAGAAATCTATTAAATACACTAATAAAAAAACTCAAAAAAAAACTACTAATGCGACAAAATACAAAAAAATCCAATCAATCCTAAAACTCTTTGGAATGTTATACGGGAAAACAATAACCATCAAGCATTATCATTCAGCATTGCTGACATTAGGAAGGATGATGGTACAATAATATCAAAACTAAACCGTAAATGCAAACAAATCATTTCAACGACTACTTCACAAATATAGGAACAAAAATGGCAAAAAAATAAAGAATCTACATACCCACCGTTCAAAAGACAATATACATTATGCTACAAAGATACACCACTCTTCTCTATTTCTTAGTCCTGTCGATGAATCTGAAGTAATGGCATCGATAAAAATGTTAAAAGTCCTGTGGTTCAGATGGTATAACAGTCGAGGAGATTTCTATAGTGGCGAATTATGTTATTGGCCCGTTGAAACATATTACAAATTTAATTCTAACTTGAGATATATTTCCTGATGCTTTTAAAAAAACGATTGTTATTCCTTTATTTAAAAGCGGTAACAAAGAACAGGTTTCAAATTACAGACCTATAGCATTAATATCAAACGTCGCTAAAATAATATAAAAAATAATTAAAAGAAAATTGCTGCATTTTCTTGAAACAAATGAACTTCTTTGCGAAAACCAACATGGTTTTAGAAATAATAAAGGCACGGACTCTGCTATAGCCTCCTTGACATATCATATTTACAAGAGCTTAGATAACTCTCAGTACTCAGCTGCTGTATTCTTAGATCTGGCGAAAGCCTTTGATACTGTCTCTCATCATATATTGCTGAACAAACTCTATGATCTGGGTATTAGAGGGGTGTGTAATAAATTATTTGAATCGTACCTTAAAAATAGAACGCAGCAAGTGCGAATTGAAAAAACATATAGCTTACCGAAGATATGTAATTATGGAGTACCTCAGGGAACTGTTCTTGGACCTATCCTATTTCTCATATATATCAACGACTTACTCTCCCTAGATCTAGAATGCTTAGTAATTTCTTATGCAGATGATACGGTACTATTTTTCAAAGACAATAACTGGCTAGAAGTGAAACAAAAAATTCAATACAATATGAATATAATAATAGATTGGCTATCAATAAATTTACTTTCGCTTAATATAGAAAAAACTAAAATATTACCTTTTACATCATACAAACCATATTTACCAGGATTTAATGAAATAACACTCCACGAAGATCAATGTAATGATCTAAACCTCCTTTGCCAATGTTCTCTTAGCGTAAAACTGTCAGACAGAGTTAGATATCTAGGCATTATAATTGATAGCCATCTAAAATGGGATTTCCACATACAGTCGTTGACAAACAAAGTGAGAAAATTTTTCTATTTATTTAAGCAACTTAGCAAATTTATTGAACCTGAAAGAGATGAGAGTAATGTATTACAGCCTAGCTCAATCACTTTTACAGTATGGTATAATAGGATGGGGCGGAGTTTACAAGAGTACTTTATTGAAAAAACTATTTACAACACAGAACAGGATACTAAAAATAATGTACAAAAAAAAACAGGTTTTATCCCACAATTCAACTGTATCGGGATGCTCAGGTGTGTAACATATATCAACTTTATATTAAAGCGTGTGTAACTTCAATACATGGTAAGTATAATGCCACAACTACAACTCTTCGAACCAGATCAGTATTAAATAACCATATAGCTGCAACACGTGGTAAAAAGTCTATTGGGGAAAGATATGCAGATTTCCTTGCACCTAGATTTTACAATCTATTACCGGCCTTAGTAAAATCATTTGCTTCCAAGTATGTATTCAAGAAAAAAGTTACGAACTTCCTATTACATGAAGTTAACTTACCCAAATTTTATGAGCTAATGCGATAATTGAAAACTATAAACTATTCAAAACAAACAATTGCACATTTTGTACATACTCATATTTAAAATAGTTAATCTGTCGTTGTTATATAAATATATTTCACTTTATTTCCCTTGGAAATTTCGTTATTTCTGTTGGCCTATTCATTATGTTACATTTTTTTGATTGGTTATCAGATAATGTTGTTTAGCCATAGTAATGAATGTTTTTACTCTTTACTGTATTATTCAGATTTATTTATGAATTGTATACACTGAAAGCGATATTCACACAACGCTGTTTATCATTCTCTCATGCACAAGCTCTGCTTATATGAGAGATGATATCAATTTGCGTTTTTTGTAAAGGAAACATTATGAATAAAATGTATGTCTTGTTGTGAAATTCAATTTCAAGATACCTATGTAAACTCTAATATGTAATCTATTTTTTTTTCCTAATAAACTTTACTTTACTTTACTTACTTTACTTCACAATAATTCAATAGATCTGCTCTAATAAATATTTATATAATCATCAGAAAACGAGTAGTATGTTTTTATAACAAATAACATGATATTAGAATCGACTTTGGATGTTTTATCTCGCATCAAGATATCACTATTGTGATAACGAAAAATACAAATAACAGTCAAGGTGAGTATTTACAAACTATCATACAATCAGCAAACACTGAAATATTATCACCGTTTACTTTTTACACTAGTATCAATATGATTCATGGTTTAGTCAATCAGTAGCAATGGAAATAGCTAAATCTGCAATCATTATTGTAACATGGCTATTTTAACTTGCATGAAGTTTGAGAGTGCGTCATTCCGGGCTGAAAAGTGTTGCTCATGGTAGGAAAGAGCCAGTTCAATCATTACATCTCTAGGTCGAAAAACGTTCCTATTCTCGCAATGTTTGTATTTCTTCCGAATGAACATCTTCTATTTCTGTAGGCGTACAGAGTGGCAAGGGAAGTTCGGACATGTTCATAGTCCCCCAGAACATTTCTCAGTCAATTCTTCTGAAAAATATGAGAATCATTGGATGAATACTATCAGGGTAAATTGCTAACCATGGTAATAATATAATGATAATCCTCATACCTACACGCTTCAAAACAATTGGACCTGAGATGAATGTGCATGAATAATTGGCATATGGCGGGGCATAGAATCTCATTATGCTTATCAATGATCTACTATCCATTCAGAGGTTTATGTTCACGAAAATATGGAACTCTGAGAGGTCAAAGTCGTACAACGCAATTGGTCAACACACTGGACCAGATATCCAGGAATGAGAGTTTGAATTCCATCTATGCTTTCACGGTTTTTCATCTTGATGATCATATGTCATATAGTATATACATATTATTTTTTTCTACATTAACACCTGGTCAGGGCTGCTGCGCACTCCCACGAAATCGCAGCAATCGCGCGAGGAAAATTAAATCAGTCAATCGAAAATACTCCTCCCCGACGGTCGGAGTTCCCAAATCGTGTGCCCTAAGTAGTTTTATTGAACCCAGAATGACTGCTCCCTACATCCAGTTTATCGAGATCTGCGCTGAGTTAATACAGGCCGGATTAATATTTAAGTTCGATCGCAGCGAAGACTGAATACTGCTCAAAACACCGATGATCAGAACCACTAATACGAAGATGTGACCTGGGTATAGCATGCCGAGCTCGAACAGGAGATCTTGATACTTTGTCCACTTTTCATCCTCTTTCAAGACAATGTTCTTTCCGCCCGGAGAAGAGAATTTGACGACATACATAGTCTTGGTTTGTTTATCAAGGAGGACAACGTCAGTTCAATTTGCTTGTATGGACCTGACGGTCGGAAATGGGCGATTCCAGTAGATCTGACATTTTTCGTTTCCGACAACGGTCTCAATATCTCCTGGCATGTAAGGTAGCACCGGCTATTGGATGGTAATACATCACCCGTAGGGCCGCATTATGGCGATGAGTGAACGCCGAGGCCGCATTCGCCGTACTCATCGACAACAGGTGGAAAAGCGTTCAAGGCCCCTGCAACTGACATCAGGAACCTGCTTACACATCACGTTGCTGCGATGATACAAGGTGTTGATAATGCCATCTTGGCAAACTGCGGTTGATCCATTGATCTTGGATATAAGCGCGGATGACCTTAGGTAGTCGAAGGTCAGCTTGGTTGACAATCCGAGCGTTTCGATGTTTCGGTAGAAAACACCGTGTAGAGGCTTGTTATCATGCCGCCTAAGCATAAAATCTATCAAGAGCTCCTGTTCGAACTCCGCAGGCTATACCCAGGTCACAAGGTAGTATTAATGGTTCTGATCATTGATGTTTTGGGCGGAATTCGGTCTTCGCTGCGTTCTAACTTGCAGATCATTCCGGTCTGCAAGAACTTGGCACAGATCATGATAGACCGGATGCAGAAGGTCATGCTGGGTTCAATATGTGTTTTTCAGACACTTATTCTAGATGCCCGTCTGGCTTAAGGAACGGACTTGAGAACTGAAACGTAAGATGAACTGTCGTCACCAACGTCGCGTCGTCACGTGACAATGTATGTCTTGTTAAGATGAAAGGTAATCAAAAAATGCTGATTCATGTCTTAAATCGTCACCCTCTGTCCCATCTTTTTTAATAAAAATGTATCTTAGTCTCTTCCATTGTGGTTTTGCAACAGCCGCTAAAAAAAACAAATTAATTTTTATGGTTATTCAAAAATGGGAATTATCTAACTAAAAAGTCATTTATATTCCTAGTTAGTTAGCTTAGTATAATTGTAATTAAGCTACCAACTTTCACTATTCTATTTTTTTAGGTTTCCTAAAAAAATGTAATTAACTAACTAAAGAATTAGTTGAATTCTCAGTTAGTCATATTCTCAGGTAGTTAGATTAGTTAGATCTATTCAAAGGTTCTCCACTAGCATTTCATAAAGAAGTTTAGCATTTTCATTCTGAATGGGAAAGGCAGAATCAGAAATATTCTTATGGAAGTTAAGGAATTTTTGTGGCACGTAACTTCGAAACACGTATGCCAGATCACTCTCAAGAAGACTAGAAACATTGCTGACGATTTCTATAACATTAGAATTTACCTAACTGCGTGAGAGCACTCGATGGAAAACATATCCGTTCGGGATGTCCCAGTAGCTCAGGTTCAATGTTTTCAACTAGAAAGGATATTATTATATCATACTTCTAGCCTTAGTAGAAGCAAGCTATAGGCTTATAAATAAAGCTCGGAAGAAATGCAACCAAAAAATCCAAAAGTATGCGCATTTAAATGCATCAAAAATTGACAAAAAATGCAAGGATCTTAGAAAAACATATCAGTCCTGAACAAGGTGCTGTATATCCCTAAAACAAGATATGTGAAGGCTAAAATATTGAAATAATATATATTTTTTGCATTCAGACAAGATGAATATCAGCAATAACAGCTCAGTTCCCTTATGTCCTGGTTTCAGAAAATGAAAATGTACATATTTTGGTTATATTTTGTTTTATTCACTTCTTCTTCACAATCTGTTCAACCCAATCTCAACTCTGCTTCTCTGGAACCACTTAGTAGACCTGAATAGGGAAATCAATAGATATAGCACACGGTCTCTTTAGACGGAACGTATAATGACCACCGTTGGCCATGCGGCGCTCAATGTGTTAAGAATCATATTATATTCGTCTTAAGACGAGTTAATGTAACTAGTGTTAATGTTACCTATTTCCCGAGAATTTTTATATATAATTCATACTGGGTCGAGAATCTTCATTATTATTATATTAGACGTTAGAGACTGGAGAGTAATGTTGGCACAATCTATTATCTTTAGTTTCAGTCGCGACATTTCTTGTAGAGTATAGAATACAGCTTAATTGAAATTTATCAATAGCTAAAAGGATACTCCCATTGATATGATCTATCAAGTATCAGATTTTCATCAGTAGGTTTCATTTATTCTTGTAGCTTCAATCTAATCGATGTAATTTAAATTATCGGTGAAAAACAAGCTGTGGAATGAAAATTTGACAATATATGAGTTGATGGAAGTTATGTAAGATAAGTCTTGGAGTAATATGTTAACTGCAACTCCATATTAGTAAAATTATAGTACCTTTCAGCCCTTCACTGTTACTTACTCTATTCTGATGTTGGATATGTCACCTGTTAGTCTTGGAATTTAATTAAGTTTTATAATGGCTCTAGAATTTCTTGATGCTTCCAGTGTTTGAAAACGATATTACCTGTACCCGCTCAAATCATGAGCTCTCCAGTTAAAAGGATTTAATTTATTATATCAAATTAACCGTTTCCAGGAATAATGATTCCTTAAGGTTCAGACTAAGCATACTTCCAACTTGACGGTGGGAAATTTTAAATCTGATGATAGTGGGTGTAGGTATTCTCTACGAAGGATATATCCATGATTCATATTGACCAGATTTCCTCTATTTGGTTAGAAATTTTATAACCTGTGCCAGGTCAGAACTTCTTGAACATTTTTTAATTTGGTAGTAATCTAGAATATTGCAAGAGTATTCAGTAATAAATCTACTACGAACTTTCTTGTTCATTCCGGAGCCATTGAATGTGACAACTCATTAGCCGAAATGCGTACCTATTTGATAACAAACTATTGTTTTTATTTTAGGACATGTTCGATTTGTATCACTTGGTTAGTACTGACTATAGGTTGTATGAATCTCATTTTTTGCGTAAACAACAAATTGGAGGTACTTAATTTTCACAAGTTTCAACTTCCATTGGTACAATAATGGATGACTATTCTGTTTTTGGAGTAGTACTGTACTGTTCAAGATAATCGTAGAAAATTGAACATCATTCATATTCCAAAAATTCTAGAATATTATAATTAACATTTATTACCTAGTTCACTGGGAGTCTACCCCCTTGTAAATAATGTGGAGAGTATAAATGTTAACAAGTAGAGTACTAAGGCAAGGTGAGTTCCTGAAAAATTAAACAAGAAATGATTCATTTGGTCAAACCTTATTCTCTTCTCAACATGATCTCCTTCGTCCAACTTTTTTCATATTTTTCGAACCCTTCCAAATAATACGATTCAAGCAATCCTTCAAAATAGGCGTTTGTTTTAGCGATGATCTCATCGTTGGAGCCAAATCTCTTTCCGCCGAGCCATTTCTTCAAGTTTGGTAATACTTAAAATTGCAGGAGGCCAAATCTGGATGGAGAATATGGTGGTTGTCGAACCAATTCGTGATGCAATGCATGCAATTTCACCATTGCGACTGCGGACCTGTGCTCCGGTGCGTTGTCTTGGTTTAGGAGCAGTTTTTTCTTTGTAAATACGACCGCTCTCGCTCCAAACCAGCGCCAAATCGATCCAACAGCTCTGCATGATATACGTCAGTGAATTTTTTGCTCTTTTCAAGCTTGCCGATATAGACGATACCATGTGCATCCCAAAAAACTGTCGCTCATGACTTTGTTGTACGATAAACTCACTCTGGCCTTTTTCGGCTCCGATTCGACAAAGCAAGTATGCGGTTACGACTATTTTTTTGTCTATGGTGTATTGTGATGAATTCATGTTTCGTCCACGGTTACGAAACGGCGCAAAAAGTCCTTCTTGTCGTGCTTGAATATCGCCAAACACTCGTTTGATGTTGTCACACGGTCGCGCTTGTTATCAACAACAAATGCGTCACCCATCTGGTAGATAGCTCTCTCATATTCAAAAATGTATGCAAAATGTTGCGTACCCGTCCGGTTGATATGCCCATAGCCTCAGCAATCTCGTGCACATCAACTCGCCGCTCGTCCAATATCACACCATGGATTTTATCACCGATTTCTGGCATTGTAACCTCAATTGGACGACCAGAACGTTTGGCGTCCTTTGTGGTCATACTACCACAACAAAATCAGCAAACTAATTGTGAATCGTTTCAATCGATGGTGAAGAGTTCCCATTATGTTTAACAAGCGATGCTTTGGTTTGTGTGATGCTTTTTCCACGCAAGAAATAATGTTTAATCAAGACGCGAAATTCACTTTTTTTTCATATTTACGAAAATTTCCAAGGTTGTTTGCTTCCGATGGGTATCAAAACAGAGCTGAATGACATATCATTCTGAAAATCTTAATGTGTTCTAGTTAAAGATGATACATCATGAATGTCACATGAGATTTTCGGTTGTTGCGCTATCTGTTTTATTTTTCAGGGACGTTTCACCTTGCCCTCGTGTTAACTTGAGATTCAAGTTCTTGTATGCTTACAGTTCTATGGATTTAGATCTGCTTACTTATGGATTTCAGCGCATTGGATTATTTTATAACCCCAAAATTGTAACTACTCAAGCAGACAATTTCGAAAATCTTTCACTCCTTCGAAAAACGATACAAACCTGATTCCCTTGTTCAAAATGTTGGAACAAATCTATTATAACATTGATGAGTTTTTGCTTTTGATTATATGTTTATAACATATGGAAATAACACGCAACGAGTCTTCGCCGAACGGGATTTGCGACCACTTCATTTCTGCTTCTGATTCTATTTCGAAATATCTTATTGTTATATTGTGGTGTCGTAGGGGACTGACTCAGCTTGAAGCATTCATTTAAAGGGACCGGAAGCTCTGATTCTCACATTCTGTAATGATGACTATTTTTAAGACACCGCTTGATAAAGCTCATCAGCTCAATGATGTAACTGAGGATAATGCATGAAGGTAGCAAGAGACCAACATTTCAACATGTTTACTTCCATCACTATAAGTACTTAATATGAGGGAAGTGAAATAAACGGTTCAAAAATACCTACTGGTCGAACGGATTAAAAATTTTGCAAATCGCTTCAAAATGGTGAAAATAGGAACTGACTTGCTTTTGGCGGACGTTAGCCGTTTTATTGAACCATTATTAGAACAGCGTTTTTCTGGCTATGAAAATTACATACGCATACATGTAACCCTCAGAAGGGTCGGAAATTGTTATTTTGAGATTTGGATGGCGTTACACTTACGTCCTCGAAGTGTGACGTCACATAGTTACATTGATATTATCTACTCTGTGTTATCATGAAAGTATAAGGCTGATTGTGACGATGATCTTCACAGTTTACCTGATAGTACCAGAATGTAAAAATATAATTTATTTTGATGAGATACCGCTAAGAAATGAGGTTTAAGAAAATCTTGAGTTCAGATGAAAATCATCATCGATGTTCGGGTGAAGCTTTATTTGTTCCATAGATAAGCACATAATGCTGCAGACAATTTATTCAAAGGCTGCGCTACTTGAATTGTTATTTAACATTGGTTGCCAGAGCAAAAAGATGGTCCTTGAAGAGGTCTTGGACAAATATTGGAACCAAACAACTTTGAGCCCGTACCGTTGAGATACAACTTGCATATTCCAAAATATAACTATTGACAGTTCCAAGACTGAATTAGCGCATGGTCTAGAGCACAAAAGTCGATCGGAAGAGTAAGTTTTAATGGAAGCATTCCAATGAAATAATAATTTTAAAACAGATAGGTATATGATGTTCAGTTCTTGAGAGAAATTGAACACTTTTGGTAGAAAATATTTAACATGTTTCTGGATGAAACCATACAAAACATCTATTCACTGGATTTCAATGCAATAGGAATGGTTTGAGGAGTTTCAAAGGAGTATCGCATTGGAAGAGAGATATGACCAGGAATTCAAATTGAACTGTGGTAAAAATCAGAAAATTGTTCCACTGATTATAAAAATTGTAAAATAAAATTGTAATATGCGCTAACATTTTCATGTGGGACACATTGAGAATTGTTTAAAATTTCATTACGATATGAATAATGGAATTCAATGCTGAAAAGAAGTGGTATCTTCTTCAAAGATGTTCATGTCGTCATAACGTCATAAGTTATAAATCCATTACGAATCTGGCTTCTATCGTGATTGTCAGACAACAATATAAGACCAACTAAATTTATGCGAATGTTTCTCCGTTGTTGTCGTATGCTTCGGCACGGCATTACTTTGTATGGGAGTTTATCGTGGTTACGAGCGACCGGATACACACTAGCAGATTTAACCGGAGATTGCAAGTTCCTGATTCGTCAATTCTCCGGAGACTCTTCCACCTTTTCCTGAGATAGGTGTTGACTTTATTTGCATTGTGAAAATGTCTCCTGAAGAGCGTAGTTTATATCTTGAAATGAAGACCTTGTTAGAGTTTATTCGTCTGGAATATCCATTCTACAAGAAATCAAACGGAAAGGAAACAGGAAAGTTACTGACATGCTAGAGATTTAATAAAACATGAATTGCATGGAATAATGATATAAATTGGAATTCAAACGGAACCAAACTCTGCTTCTAAATTATTCGTTATTACGAATATCGCAAATAAAACTGTCAGATGATTTTTGTTTCTGGTTATAGCAGTTGTCAATGAGAGATGAAACAGTTTACTGTGGGTGCAGCCTTTTCATTAGATTAACGGTTGATTTTATTTCCAAGTGAATCTCACTCAGTACTATTGGATTGCTGAATGAAGCACGGATTCGAAAAAGCATAACATGATAATGATTGCAAAGTAACGGTTGATTTTATTTCTAAGTGAATCTCACTGAGTACTATTGGATTGCTGAATCAAGCATGTATTCGAAAAAGCGTAACTTGATAATGATTGCAAAGTGATGTAACTTTATTCATTAGACCAAAGATACATGGTGAAGATGCGCCAGGATATGAATTAATTCAAAATGATTCAAGACGGATACATACATGAAATTTAATATCCATAAATCAGGGTAAACAGGAATGAACAAATTAATAGATAAAAAATTATTCACAAATACTGTGAAAAAATAACAAAATCCCAGACACTAACAACAAACTTTGGAATTTGAAACACAATAGACAACATTTCATATCGCTCCTCATGAAAAGCCCCTATTTCATTCAATAAAACCACAGGAGTAAGACATAGAAAAGTCTGCTATGAATGAAGATCTGACAACGATTTTGAAAGCTGATAATCTAGTACAGTTTAATACAACCAAAGCTCAAGCTTGTATTTTCCCCAAGATGACGAATCCTACAATTCTTGATATGCGGCGATCATCAGAGGTCCATTGCAAAACCGCTTTTCTATTCCATACTAAGAGCTACTTAAGATCCCAGTAGCTCCTAATAATCTAAAACGCACAGATTCGACTTGTCCTGGAGTACTGTTCACATGTTCAGAGTTCAAATTCCAGCTAAAGCTCTTAGATTATATTCAAAAGAGAGCTATCCGTCTGATTGGTGATTTGACACTTACGAATTCATTGATCACTCTAGAACATCGTAGAAAAATTGACGATCTCTCCATTTTCTTTAGCTATTTCAATGGTCGATGTTCATCAGAAATCTCATTTGCTATTCCACCACGAGAAATCCTATGTAGGCAGACTAGACGCGTTCAAGCTAGTCATCCCTTCAGTGTCAAGCTAGCGACCAGGCAAACTTCTTCCTACCAGACTTCATTTATCTATCGAACGACAAAGTTGTGAAGCTCTTTGCCTATTGAGGTCTTTCTTTATGGGTATAACCTCTTTCAAGGAGAAATCGAATACCTACCCCTTCTCCTAACAATCCACCGCTGGCTCACATGATATTCTTCGAACATTATGGGTGATCCTCTCGTATAGTAAAAATATCGAATAAGCCGAATGCAGTTAGTTATTTGAGACGCTGAACAATACTTCTTCAAAACATTGATCCTATAGTGACTGCCTTGAGTCTCCGTTTGAGAATCATCATTGAATTAATTAATAACATCAGCTGGAAGTTAATTATATTATTCTTGGTGATGTAAGCAAGATATGAAATATTTTATAAAATAGTGCTTCTATATGAATGAGAATATCAACAAATCATATTTTCCGAAGATTACTCTACACGAAGATTTTCGGAACAGATTGAATGATCTTCAATATGCGCTTTTGGAGAACATAAGCACGTAAACCTGCAGGGGACTGCCCCCAAATAATTATATTATGTGGAAGGTGTGATGATTTTTGAGATGTTTATATGCGCGTGTGGTAGTCTCTATAGAGAAGATTGCACAACCGTTCCCATTGGTGAAACGGATTTGAAATTTTGGAAATCACTCTGAAGTGTTGGAAATGGGAACAATTGTGGTTGGATGCGGTAGTCCCATTCCAAGTAGTATTTTTCACACCCATCTTCAATTTTTCAAATGCGATTGTAATAGTACTTTATTGTATACAATATGGTTATATCATAGTGTCTATAACATAGAAATTCAACTTGACAACTTAGTATAAAACATGGAGTTCAATCAATCAATCAATCAGAACGGGGGCGGACGAGTCCGGAGCACTTAAACCGCTTGATTGGGTCCATTGTGCGCCCCTTGATACGAGAATCAATCCAGCAGGCCCAAGGCCGTGCCAAAAGCTAAGATTTTGCCTGGACTGATATCTCTTATTGCTTCAGGCAGCATATGAGTACTGCCGAGGTGTTGTAGCCTGAGAAAAACCAGTGCTGGAAATTCTGCTAGGATATGAGAGGCAGTTTCATCCGCCTCCCCACATCTACTACAAATTGAGTCTTCGACAATGCCCATTGTGTGTAGATGTTTATTCAGATGACAGTGTCCTGTGAGGAGTCCTGTCACCAGTTTTAGGCCTCTCCTGCTCATAGAGAGTAGGGTTTTAGAGAGTTTAGGCGAGAATTCTCTGATGTGGAGCTTCGCCTGCCTCATGCCTGGGGAACCACGCCAGATCGAGAGCCACTGTCTGTCCAGCAGCTTCTTGAGGGCGTGGAGCCCGGTGGTCGATGAAATTCCGATCGTGGAGTCGGGGCCAGGGGCGCTCCAGGAGCCCCGTTTGGCCAATTCATCGGCCACTCCGTTTCCCGTCACACCAGAATGGGCAGGTACCCACACTAGCTGAAGTTTGTTCCTTCTGGCTAATTCAACCAGAGTTTCCCTGCACTCCAAGACAAGCCTAGAAGTCATTCTGTGGGCGCGAAGTGCGCCCAGGGCCACTCGGCTGTCAGTGTAGATGTAAATCCGTCTACTTCGGTAGTTTAGTCTAAGGTTTTCCAGGGCACATGTCCGTATTGCACAGACCTCAGCCTGAAAAACGGTGGCGTGGCCACCTAGGGAAACTGAAATCTCCCTTCTGGGTGTACGCGAGTAGACTCCGACTCTGCTGAACCCGCCAGTCTTAGACCCGTCCGTGAACCACACGAGTCCCCCTGGCGGAAGCGGCCCAGAGTCCTTGTTCTCCCAGTCTGTCCTCTGAGTTATGAGAATGTCTGGTGTTTGAAACCTGACCGCCGGCGCTATCGCATCCTGCGTCTGTCGGAGGATCGAGTAGTTCTCGGCTGCCCAATCCCAGATTTTGCCATGACAGCGAGGCGTAGACGCACCGACCCACTGGCCCAGACCAGCCAACCGATACGCCGTACCCGCAGCCACCGTTTTGATATGGAGTTGTAGAGGAACGATACCCACCAGAACCTCCAGAGCCCTGGTGGGCGCGGTCCTCATAGCCCCCGTTATCCCCACGCAGACAAGTCGTTGAGCTTTGTCCAGCGCCAGACGGGACAAAGCCGTTTCTGTCGCCGGCCACCACACAACGGCTGCGTAGGTTATGATTGGCGGATCATGGCCATGTAGATCCAGTGCAGGACCTGTGGCCGTAGACCCCATGTGTTCGCGAATGCTCTCCTGCATGCCCATAAGGACGCAACGGCCTTCCTTACCCGGGTTTCCAGGTGCATTTTCCAGCTCAGTTTAGCATCGAGGATAACTCCAAGGTACTTCACTGAGCCTTTCATGTGCAGGGACCTTCCAAACAGACGAATGTCTGGTAGCGGTCCCAGTTTCCGTTTCCTCGTGAAAAGAACCGCTTCGGTCTTTTCAGGATTCACCCTGAGTCCCTCGACCTGGCACCAGCGTGCAACGATGGGAAGTGCGGTATTTTGCAGCTCGCACAAGGTGGCCGGGTGTTTTCCGAGGGTCACAGCTGCCAAGTCGTCTGCGTAAGCTTGAGCGTAGAACCCAGCCTCATTCAGCTCGACCAACAAACTGTCCACCACCAGGCACCACAGGAGCGGAGACAGTACTCCTCCCTGAGAGCACCCACGTTTGACGTATGTACATGGGACGCTACCATTATGGTGCGCCGTTATCAGTCTCTGCGAGAGCATGGACTTGATCCACCTGACCAAGGTGTGATCGATTCCATGTCTCTCCGCAGCATGACACATGGACTCGAAGGAGGTATTGTCAACCGCCCCTTCTATATCCAGGAAAACGCCAACGGCGCACTGTCCGAGGTTAATAGCTCCTTCGATCTGGGTTACCAGGTGATGAAGGGCCGTCTCGGTTGATTTGCCAGTCTGATAGGCGTACTGTCGACGGTGAAGCGGAAAATCCGTTAGGGCACCGTCTTTTATATACCTATCAATCAACCTCTCCAGCGCTTTCAAGAGAAAGGATGTGAGGCTAATAGGGCGGAAAGATTTGGCTTGAGTGAAGTCAGTTCTTCCCGCCTTAGGAATGAAAACGACTTTGACCGATCTCCAAAGCCTTGGTATAAAGGCGGAGGCGATACAAAATCGGAATATCCGGAGCACCGGGATGGTGATAAGCTCCAAGCCCTCTTGTAAGAGAGCCGGGAAGATTCCATCCTCACCCGGTGATTTATAGGGCGCAAAGCTCGAGATGGCCCAGCGCACTCTTTCATAGCTCACCACATTCGAGGCCATCCTGTAGTCAGTCGCTCTCGCGTTGACACGGAAGTCCTCGGGTGGTGTGCCTATGAGGTTGTCATCAGACCCGGGGAAATGCACCGACATTAGATGTCGTAGCGTTTCGTCCGGGGATGACGTGTACTCCCCGTTCGGCAGAATCACTGATCCTGTGCCAATCGAGGAAAACATGGAGTTGCAAAATACGTTATTTACACCATTTCAATGGAATTTGAAAAGTTGAAATTGTAACATTAATGTGCTACAATTCAAATTTTTCATGTTTCATTCGTTGGTGCCACTTGGAAATTTTTATATTGAAATTAAGGCTATGGTAGGTTTCGTTACAGACATCATCTCTAAATTAGTCTAGATGAATTCAGAATTGCCTGAAATCTATTTTTGCGTTAAGATCAGAAAAAAAATTTTTAGGTCGATTACAACTTTTATTTTATATTCCCTATAGTGAGGGAAACAAAGAGATGAGGAGATAAGCTCCGGATTAGAAACATCGGACTTGCAATCACCCATTTTCAGTCATACGTTTCCTATTTTCGAATTAAAACTACATCAAGGTCCGAGAATACCCAAGTTAGCAATCCTATTTGAAACAAATCAAGGGGATACGGTTTCGAAAGCAAATCAAAACATAGAGCTATTACATTATACTCACTTCTATCTTCTGTTGTTGCAAATATTTTGCAGAAAATTAACTGAGGCAGGTTCCCTGGATAGGTGAGAACAAAACACCAGGATAAATCTTTTTTATCCTGACAACCAACTATTTTTTATTATCGGGTGTCTCAGTGATCCTGTTCCAGTGGAATATCTCATTTATTTTCCAGAAGATATTCAAAGTCACTATGCCGTTTGTTTCGTACTCATTGAAAAGTAAGGATTTCGGAGGACCACTTAGGGTGTGCCAAAAAAAATCGGTATTTTTCTATTTCACTCTTCTTCGAGTATATCATTTCCCGTTCATATTCATTCAGGTCCCCCAAATTTGAAACAAATCGGTTAATATTTAGAGGTGCATCAAGCCCAAAATGTGTTTTTTGAAGTTTTTCCTCAATTTTTGAGAGGTTTCTCAACACTGTTCTACAATAACGGGATGTTTGACACTTGATAGACATTAATATATTCAAACACAAGGAATTTAATGCAGTTCAGTCGCCACATCCAGTTTCCGACACATATATTGGCGAAAAGAACCATTTTTTAAGGCCTAAAAACTGTAATTTCAACTTTCAACTTCAATAACTTCATATTTTCAGGTTCGTGATGCGTCATATGCTCTTTCAACCTAGTCTAGTATCACGTAGCATTTGAATTGATAATTTTAGAGAAAATCTCCCATCAGTTATGATAATCTTCACTCGAGTGGAAAAACGCACCACATGAAAATGTACCAAAAATGGCAAAAAATTCAGATTGCCTTAACTGAGTTGCATTATATCGAAAATGGATGAATATTTGAGTTCTGAAAAGGTTAGAACCTTCCCTTTAATGTGATGTTAGTTAATGTGATACCAAATCCATTCCACCCCTCCCTCCCGCTAAGAAAAATATGTTTCTGGTGTCAAAAAAGGTCCCACTTTGACAGCTCGTAGGCCGAGCCGAAGAAATCATGGACTCAATCAGACAACAGGCCAATGAAATTCAATCATTTTTCTTAGAGTTTCTCAAAAAATTCGAGTTTCTACGATGATTTGGAGGGAAGTTATGAATTTTTCAAAAATTGCGTTTTTTTTTGTAAACTTTGCCAATTTGCTCAATCAATGAATCTTTATAAAATTAATCGACGAGTCATAAAGTTGATAGAATGTGTTGAGTACCTACAGAGTATATTCTAGTATTTACAATCAAATATTTTTAACAATCATTTAATAATTTATAATCATACATCACATTAAGGGTTTTTTCGCAACGCTTGGAATTCGCCGCCTGTGCTCCTCGACAACTTTCAACAGGTACTGCTTTTGCTCTTCGTTCTTGGTCAATTGGGAACTATATTTTGTAATTAACGCTATATCTCTTTCCGCGGCGTCATTCGTAACGCGCAAAAATTAAAATTTTTCTTTCGCTCCTATATAAGACTCGTTGCTTTTCCACGCAGATGGATCTTCAGTTAAAAAGTCGCAATTCACGTCAAATTTTTTCAACAAGTTACGTGTATGTTGAGAGAATAGTTCATCGATACAACGCGCCTTCCACATATCTAATTCGGTGTCAAAATTTGGATTCAATAATAACCTTTTAACCGGCTACGAGCTGTCAAAGTGGGAAATTTTTTGACAACGGGAACGTATTTTTCTTAGCGGGGTGGGAGGGGGTGTCATGGATTTGGTATCACATTAAGTAGCATCACATTGAAGGGGAGATTCTATCCTTTTTAGAACTCAAAGATTCTTCTATTTTCGACTAAACGCAACCGAGTTATGGCACTCTGAATTTTTGCCATTTTTGGCGAATTTTCACGTGGTGCGTTTTTTCACTCGAGTATAGATTATTATAACTGAAGAGACGATTTTCTCTGAAATCATCAATTCAATTAAAGCTACGTGATACTAGACTACGTTAAAAGAGCATATGACGCATCACGAACCTAAAAATATGAAGTTATTTAAGTTGAAAGTTGAAATTACAGTTTTCAGGTCTTAAAAAAATGGTTCTTTTCACCAATATATCTATGGGAAAGTGGATGTTGCGACTGAAATGCATTGAATACTTTGTGTTTGAATGTAATAATATCTCCCAAGTGTCAAACATCCCGTTATTGTAGAACAGTGTTATGAAACCTCTCAAAAATTGAGGAAAAACTTCAAAAAACACATTTTGGGCTTGATGCACCTCTAAATATTAACCGATTTGTTTCAAATTTGGGGAACCTGAATAAATTTGAACAGGGAATGATACACTCGAAGAAGAGCGGAATAAAAAAATATCGATTATTTTTGGCACAGCCTAAGGACCAGTGTAATTTTGATTGAGATTACACCAACTCTTATGTTGAATTAAGAACACTTGTTGATTATAAAATCCATATTACTATCAACGAGCAACAAACTTATAACAATGCTGAACAGAATGGTAGTTCTTAGACTCTTTTACTATATCTAGATTGTCGTACCGAATATGAAATGTTCTCTTTTGATGGCTACTAAAGACTAGAGGCTGAAGTAGTTTTCCCCCACCGTTCTAGCATCATCTTATATTTTAAGTACGCTCGTACTTAACATTCCGGGCGCCTTGAACCATGAGTTTAAAATTATTCGAACATTCACTTCAAAGTCAATATTAGCAACAAAAACTATTCAAAATTACACGCTACATGACTATAAACTAAAACTAGTAACAACAACTGGAATAATCTGATAACCATTGATTAACATTAATTAGTCTTGATAAACACTTAAGTTTGTGACAAAATGTACTTCACAAACATAGTACCCTTATGTACCACAGTATATATTATTCTATCGGGTTTTCGCCCATTGGTAGTAACCACAAAGTGCGCAATGCACGTTTCACCACTTTATTGTGAGTTTTCACTGAAACCACTCTCACATAACCGTCTTTTCCCGGGTACACATCCACTATACGACCTCTCTTCCAACATAAGGGGGGTGTTGGATCCTTGAGTAATACCAAAGTACCGATTGTAGGTTGCGGCCCATGTTCTACCTGCCATTTGGAGCGTGGTTGAAGATGATTCAAATACTCCTTGGCCCATCGTTGCCAAAAGTGTTGCCGCATTTGCTCCACATGCTGCCATCGTGATAAACGTCCGAGTTTCAATGTAGTGATGTCGGGTTCCGGAATACAGATTAGTGGGGCTCCAATTAGAAAGTGGCCGGGTATCAAAACCTCCTCGTCGTTTAAAGGAAATATCGGCCTGGAGTCGAGGCAAGCCTCTATCCCCGTCAATAACGTATATAATTCCTCATATGTTAAAACCATTTCGCCTAAAGTCCTTTTAAAATGGAATTTCGCGAACTTCACCCCGGTTTCCAAAAGTCCTCCAAAATGAGGAGCTCTTGGTGATTTAAAGTGTCACTGAATGCCCTTATGGTGGACCTGATTTGAAACGTTGTCTCTAAATTCATCGCTTTGGAATAGTTTTTCTAATTCATTGTTCGCTCCCGTGAAGTTCGTAGCGTTATCAGAATAAATGTGTGATATTAGTCCTCGACGCGTCATGAATCTCCTTAATGCATTTAAAGAATTGTTTGTAGTTAAATCTCCCACTAATTCGAGATGAATTGCTTTAGTGGAAAAACATACAAAAAGTGCAATGTAGACCTTAGCTGTCCTTCTGTTTTTAATTTTCTCGTTCTCAACTAGATAAGGACCGGCATTGTCTAAACCTGTATTAAAAAAAGCTCTTGGAACGATTTCAGTTCTCGCAGCCGGTAAGTCGCTCATTGGGGGTGTGACTTGATCGCGACCCGCAAATGGCCAAAATATTTGCTGAAACCTACGGTCTTGCTGGTCAACCCAAATTGCCCGATACATTTTGGCAATATCTGCGGTGACTACATAACGAAGTAGTCTAAATCGCAAGAGAATACGAGTCAAATCTTCCTGTAATTTAGATAGATAAATAATTGTTCAAGCTTGTTCCGGTCGAGGTTTTTGCATTGTCGTCAAACACCATGCGTAATTTGGTGGTAATGCTGGTTTCCTTCAAAACTGCATGATGGGGGAGATAATAGCAGTCAGTATGATCATTCGTGATAGAAATAGGCTCCATCTGATTCAATCGAACATAATCCCTCATAAAGTCCACGTAGCGTTCTTTCAAGTTACTATAGTGTTTTAATTCATTTATTTTCTAATGCAAAATATCGTTTGAGTGTAAGATTTCTAGAATTGCCGAGCATTTTAATATTATTTACGAACAAAGGTTTCACAATAAATTGACCATTTTGATCCCGTTTATGAGTGTTCAGAAAATGTGTTTCACAATAATCTGTTCCATCCTTGACATCTGCCCCTGTGTCGGCAGACTGGTCTATTTCCTAGAACGCCTTCAACTGTTTATCTAATGCCCTTAGCGATAAATTGCATGCAATAGGCCTAGGTTCAGAACTATGAACCACTCCGACAACAATCAAACCCAGGCTAGTTTCTTGAAAATGAATAAGACAAGACCATCGTTGTCTTTTATTTGACCCTTTTCAAGAATTTGTCAAAATAACGCAGCCCCTAGTAATAAATCGATCTCCTTGGATTCGTAGAATTATAAATCACCCAAACATATGTTTGAAGGAATGTGATTCTTGTTTAATTTTATTGATATTTCCGGTAATCGTTGAGTAATTTCGTTCAAAACAAAACAATTGATGTTATATTTCTTCGAATTATATTTAGAATTGAATCCAAGAATAACTAATTTATTCATTTCCATGCGAGATCCGTTCACTCCCAAGATTTCTCCTTGAATATGTAAATAATTCAATTGTAATCTGTCACATAACTTTTTTGTGATAAAATTTGATTGAGAGCCCATATCCAATAAAGTGCCACCTAGAATGAGACTGTTCTCTTTTCCCTGTACATAAATTGGAACCGTTGATAACAAGACTTGATTTGGAATGGTATTCTTAACATGTGTTGCAATTGTTTGAAGAGATCCCGTAGAAACTTCTACATGGATCAATGAATTGTGGTTCTGGTTACAAAGTCGCCATTTCGCGGCTTTGCAACTATCAACAGAATAATTTTTTCTGAGGCAATTTGAACACTATTTCAAGCGGCGGATTTTATCAATGCGTTCAGGAATACTGAGATCCAAAAATGCTGTACATTGATGAATAGCATGTGGCTCATTACACAAGAAACATTGTAGTGGGTTAAGTTCCTCCACTGAATTTGTAATGCAACTTGTTGCCGATGACGGTTTACTAACATTGTTTGGAAATCGGTTATTATTGTCTCTTGGTTTATGATTGAGATATTCCTTAGAGTTGAGTGATTCTAATAAAAATGATTCCTTGTTTATGAAACTTATTAATTGCTCTAAAGTTGGAAATTCGTTAGATAGAGTAGATTCACATTCCCGTCTCGACACAAAATCAAATTTCGAAACTATAATCATAACAATAAGTGCATCCGAGTTTTCTACCTTTTGGTTTAATGACTTTAATGCCTGTGTATTAATGGTTACGATATTCAATAAATTTCTCATAGACGTTGCAGAATTGTGGATTGAATGATGTCCTTTTATTAGCGCCAAAACATGTTCTTGTACAATAAGCCATTTATTATCAAATCTGTTTTTCAAAGTTTCATATGCGATGTCATAATTATCTGCAGTAATCGAACTTGATAAGATTGCCTTCTGAGCTTCACATTTAACACATGATTTGAGGTAATGCAATTTTCCAACCTTACTGTACAAATTACTGTTATGAATTAAGGAATTAAAAGTATCAGAGAAAGCAGTCCATTCAGAGTAATTTCCTGAAAATGACGGTTAATCTACCGTACGGGATTTAGACGTATTTCCGATTGATTTAATTGATTTGGAATATTACTTTGTGAAGCCGATACAGATTTTTCCTCAATTATTTTCAAAGAGCGTGCTTCTTAATCATAATATTTTGTTCCAAAGTCATCGCGTTCTTTGAAATGTTCTTCCCTTTGTTCTGTGAGTTCAATTTGATCTTGAATACTAGAAAATTCTCTAAATGCATTTTGGAGATTCGGTCAATCATATGTTGATTATTTTTTCTTGAATGTAATCACTAATCACATAAGCTGTCACAATCCGGCTCTATTGGACCAATGTTTCTTACCTACTCATTGAGGAGTAAGGATTTCGAAGGAACAGTGTAATTTTGATTGATATAACACAAACTGTCATGTTGAATTGAAAATACTTGTTAATTATAAAATCTATATTACTATCAACAAACTTCTAACAACAATACTGAATAGAATGGTAGTTCTAAGACTCTTCTACTATATCTAGATTGTCGTACCGAATTTTAAATGTTACTCTTCTGATGGCTACTAGAGACTAGCGGCTGGGGTAGTTATCCCTCACCGTTCTAGCATCATCTTATACTTTAAGTACGCTCGTACTTAACACCATTATCAATCCATACATTTCATTCATATCGGAATCGATAATAACATTTTTTTAATTCCACCTTTTGTATATTTCTTCAAATTCGGAGAGTGTGAAAAACGATTATCTCATTGACAAAAAAGAGCTCAGTTTTCCATATCAAAGACAACATAATCTATGTTTAACCTATCTAAACAAGATGGCCATGCACAGTGAAAAATATTTATATTCTAATATCCATACAAATATAAACAAGAAATAAGAGGGTATTCACAGAAAATTCAATAGTTTCAATACATTACTCTGTACTGTACCTCTATAATCAGTGACTGAGTTACTATAGTTCATAAGCCAGAAGTTTTTAAATCATCCTTATTTGGCTGTGTGGTAAGATAACTGAAATAAAATGATATGCAATTTATCATTCAAAGCGTAAACAAATGTATGATTGAAATACTCCAATTCAAAAAGAGAACTGAACTTCTTGTATAAATCTGGTGCATGACTTCACGAGTGACAGGACATAGAAGGCAGAATACCTGACCAGTATGTCTGTCCTAACTATTTTATACAAATCTCGATTCACTCATTTTCAGATTTAATGATTTCCTTCAAGCTGATCTTGTATCAGAATCTGAAATCTGATTGGAACCTTCTAATGCAGATCAGCTTGTTTATATCAGTAGTTATTATTTGTTCAGAAAAGAAAGAGGTGGTGGTGTATATTCACCACAAATTATTAAGGATAGTCCCAGGTTTGTGGTCTTGAATATAGCAAGTCCAGACTTTGAATTTGCAATATATCGCCATTCCTTTTATCCCGCTTGTATTTATCGCCTAATTGTAATACATATTGAAAGTAATGCATTGTTATGTAATAATATTGAAAGGCAGTCGAAACGTATGACAGTGTGGGATTGGTTTGGAAATGTCACCACACTAAAGTCAATTACATTCTAACTTCATCAGTTAAATCTTGCATTGACTATTTCCCGAATCACTTAAATTATATTTTAGGAAACTTTCCAAGTTTTCTTGTTAAGCTTGCGTTGTGGTGTTTATCGAAGAATTTTCGCTATGATCATTTAGAATCAAGTTATATTGCTGAATACATAAAATTTTGAATTCTTTCAAAAATTAAATAATAATAGTTCTGTTTTACTCTTTACTTAAGTACATCCGGGCTGAATAAGATTGGTTTTCCAATCGTATCTAGGTTTTAATGAGGGTAGTTTGAAATTGAGGTTTACTCAAATGTTTTCCAAGTTAGTTAGGTTAAGTTAAGTTAATTTCTTAATTAAAACTTCAGTAATACTTAATCTTCCAACTTTTGATTCAGTTTTATAAATGTTTCATTCCTTTATTATTATTAAATTTTTTCTATCTGTTTTGATTGAGTGTTATTCTATTCAGCGTGATTTATCAACTACCTTCGATCACACAGTGCTTGATTAATGTGTTAGTGTCTCAACCAATATTAGTGAGTATTACATATATCTATTGACTTATTGTTGTCTGATTTGCCTAGCTAACAAGAAACCCGTGATATTGGGTCACTTCCTGGTTATCGGTACACGTACTGCAAATTATATTGATATTAATTAATCAAGGCAGATGATATATAAGAAAGAATTTGATAAAATGAGTAAATTGGTGAACTTTAGTAAACAAAAAAAAACAGAGAAGGGCTCGTTATTACAAAAGTGTGAGAAAACTGGATGAAAAATTTGATGTTGGAACAAGACAAGAAACGACATCATAAAAAATAAACATGAACTAAAGAAACTCTATGAATCAGGCTCTAATTCTAATTTAGAACAAAAGAGAAAATTGTTCAATACTGAAGGATTTGCCGAAGACCAAGTTGATTACAATTGGTTTTGTAGCAAGAAATAAAAACCTACCCATAACGGGTAAAAAGCTCTGAAAGTAGACAAAAGTTAAGAAGTTTTAAATGGATGACTAGATAAATTTGTCAACGACACAAAATAACTTTTAAACAGTTTGTGGTGAATCATGATATTGACGTGAACGTTGTTGATGACTGGGTGTTACTAAAGGTCCATTTTCGAAGAGATGTATACAATGCGGATGAATCTGGCCTGCTTTACCTAGCAATTCCTGACAAGACATTCGCATCAAAAAAGTGATTAGTGTATCGGTAAGAAAATTGCAAAACAACGAATTACCATTTCATTTTGAGCCAATATGTAAGGTAGAAAAGAAAACCAGTTGTTAATTGGGAAAAGCAAAAATTCTTGCTGCTTTAAAGGAGCTCACATCAACAAACTGCCTCCAACATGGGTGAAAATGAAGAACCTTAAACTCGCACATCAAGCATAAAAGGTATGGGTGAAATTTGTAAGAAGCTTATCGATATTCAAAACTTTTTGTTCAATTGCGATAAAACTGAACTTGTTCAGCTTTTATCAAAAAGTGAGAGTCAAGCTTTTCAAATGAAACTAAAATAAACATCACTGGAGCAATTCATAAATGTTCATTTCCTCATTGACCCAGTCATTTCAATCTATATATTCATCAGGGTAGCATGTTTTTGTGGTGCCATAAGTATTTCATATACTCTTATACAATTATTACATACCTGCTTACGAAACGAACGTGATGCACATTCTTTCTCACTTTATAGTTTACATTTGTGGCCCCCATTTTTTCCTCTACTTAGTTTGGTATCCACAGTGTTGTTTACTTTTTTGAGCTACTCAGGTCTTAAGAATTCAGCTCTTTGTATTTTTAAATAATAATAACAAAGTTCAACTTCCAATTATCCACTATGGGTGGGAGCAGTCGCAATCATGATGCAACTTTTCATATTTCTAGTCTAAAGTATTTAGTCATTATGAAAAGCTATAAATACATGGTCATGAATATAATTATTATCCTTCATGAGATAAAAGACTACTTCCAAAGATGAAAGTCAAAATGTATGAAATTGAGTTTCCGGATAAAAAGTGATTTTCATAGCTTTGCCTGAGGCTTTCTGGAAGCGAGTTATTTGAGCATTACTTTCTGGGAAGAAATTATATCATTGGCGGTACAACTACACATAGATTCTCCTCTCGCTTTCACATAAACCCACATAGTTACCTGATTTTGGATGTATCAATCGTTAACGTATCTGTATATTTATATTGCTTGCGGAATGCTTAATGCAATATGTTTTCTATCTAACCAATGTTGCCTCCTTCTATAAAATGTTTCAGAAATGATAAAGTATATTCGTACTGTTTGAACAATCCATAATGTCTGTTTTCTACTTGTCACACTATACGTAGCATAAGTAGGAAGTTTTGTTTTTCCAAATCGCCCTACACTTGTGAAAACAGAAGTGGTGTTGTTTTTGGGTGTGGCAGCTTTGTTCCAAGTGGTATTTTTGAAATCCATGTTCAGTTTTTCAAATGGAATCAAAATATTTTATTGAACCATAATAACAACCATGTTTTTCTAGGTATACATAAATTTTTGTTGAATTTTGAGTGGGTAATTCAATACTAGTTTCTATACTAGTGTTTCTGGTAGTATAAAAGTGGAAGTAGAGTTCTGAAGTAACTTATTTTTAAATGCATACATAAGCAATAAAAGTATAGTGGTCGAATGTTACTAATATCTTCTGTGTATATAAGGTTAGTATGGAAACATCTTCGTACCTTCAAAATTATCTTCAGTATATAATTTTGTATTGTGTTCAGCTTTTGTAAGGAACTTTTATACGCTGCTCCGCACACCAAAATACCATAACGGAAGAGCATAACTAAGCATGTTGGATAGAGTTTTCAGTTTCAAACCATATATTTCCGCTGAAAATTACAATTGTATCATCAGCTTGTGATATAATTATTGCTTTTATTTTTAAGCAGAGTAGTGAGTTTATATATGCTTAGAAGAGTATTGAACCAGGAACGGTTCATTGAGGAACTCCCATTTTTATAGTCATAGTTTGCGATCGATCAGATAACTGCGGTGAAGATTCAACACCGTTCTTCTTATACCAGAACGCTCCAATACGTTAAGAAGTATTGTAAGATCAACAGTGTCAAATGCTTTTGCCAAGTCCAGGAATATTGCAATGCATTTTTTGTTCCTATGTAATACTAATAATAACGTTGTACATGGCACCTGTGGTGGTTGTGCCAACTCGAAAACCATGGTGGTATTCATCTATAATTTTGTTTTCATCGAAAAATTCAACTAACCGTGTCTTTAAGCATTTTTCAAAGATCTTTGCGAAACAGTTTATCATGCTGATAGGTCTATAGTTAATAATTTTTGTTTTGTCGCTAGTTTTATGAATTGGGATAATTATAGAAGATTTGGACTGTGTGGGAACCTTTTGAATGATCATATTAAATAGGTGTTTAAGAGGTTCTAGAAAATATTGGTGCGTCTATTCAATTGTTTCTGTGATTATTCCTTCTATGCCGGGGGAAATGTCATTTTCCAATGTAGATATACGTTCTATTAATCCATTCTTTGTTATTGAGTTTAGAAACAAGAAATTAGGATTCATTAAAATATTTTCATTAATTGTCAAAGTAGTATCAATGTCTTTGACCATGTTTAAGCCTACATTACTGAAATAATTATTACAATAATTTGCCATTAGTTTGTTATTATTAATTATAGCACCTTCAGTCAGTAATCTATAATATATTTTTATTGTTGGTTCTTTCGTTAGTGGCTTCTGATATTAGTTGATACGTTTTTCTAAAATTATTTTTGTTATTTTCAATTTGTTTAAGATAATAGTTATTTTTATTCTATATTGTATTCTTTTTCTAGTTTATATGAGAAGTGTTTGTTAAGCTGTTTTTTGAATTTGTCCCTATTTCTTATTGATATAATTAATCCTTCGGTAATCCAAGGTTTGATTTTGGTGTATTTTTTATGCCATAGTATTGTACTTTTTGGAATTTTCAATAATATTTTTAAGTTTATTCAAAAAGGAGTCGGTCCCAAGTTGAGTGTCATTTTCATTTAATACTGTATCCCAGGATTCTTTTTGTAATAAAGTCATCAACTTATCAAAGTCGATTTTTATTCTAAATTTTTTAAGTTTCGAAGGTTTTAGCTTTATCTGAGTTGTCCTTTATATTTAGTGATACTGTGTAATGATCTGTAATGTTATACTTAAGAATATATGAGTTGAAAATCAAACTTTGATTATTGTTCGGATTTTTCAGGACAATATGATCGATATATGACTTAGTTTAAGGAGTAATTCTTGTGAGATTTTGTATGTACAGCACAAATCCGTGTTTAGCTGGCCTCATAATAAACTCAAGTATCATAATAAAGAGATACTGTAATATTCCGTGATCTTGAGACGCCATTTCTTATACAAGAACATACATTACACCATCTTCGGTACTGTCAAAGAGTGGGTAATCCATAGATAACTCTACTAATGTAGAATGAAATGTTCCGTGTTAGGTAACGAAACCGCGATAAGAGCGCCGCGGGCGGAATGGAAGCCTACTAAATGATGGTTTGGAGGGAAATTGGAATCAAGTCACACAGTACATAACAATTTAAGTAGGAAATGAAAGTCGATATTTTTTACCAATAGTTTTCATCCAACAACAGAGTTAGAACAGAAATATATAAAATATACATATAAATACAATTAAACATCAAAAACAATAGAAATGAAAGGTTGACTGCCAAGGTAATTTTCAAGATTTTGGTGTGAAAATGAGCTAATTTTTTCAGTAAGGTTTTATGATGTTCAACGTGTTAAAGAAGAAATACATAAAATATACATATAAATACAATAAAATATTGAGACTAATTACAATGGGTTAAAACAAAAATACATAAAATATACAATTTATGTTCTTATGAGCACGCAGTCGTACGCTTCCTGGCCTTTAAATGAGTTTCTTTAGCCTGTTCATATAATGAAGAACAGTTTGGTGGTAGATTTCTATTATCTCTTCCTGTTATTATGTTGTTCGCTCCATTAAAATAATTGAATATTACAAACTGGGAAAAATGTTTGATAACAGAATTCTCCAACATTTTTGAATATTCACATTCAATGAACTTGAAATTCACTGATACATTAATAATGTTTGTTATTTTTTTCCAAGATATAAATAATTATGATACAATTTTTATAACATATAATGTAAAATACACACCTGACTAATGGACTGCTGAAGTGCTGAAATGTTACAAGTATACCACTCCTGTCTTCTTCACAATCTGCTCCAATAGAATGCTTCGATACCAAATTGTTAACTAGCAAAGATTAAAAAAAAAACAATCATTAACCTGAGTTGGCAGAAAAAGCGTCGGGACTGCATATTTCTTCAAAGCATCATTTGGTCCAATATCTTCTGGTGAAAAATGTCTCGAGAACACCCGGTAATTGGTTTATATTTTTTCGAGAAGAACCAGATTCACAAACTTCAGCCATAAATTCAATAAGTCCATATCGAATATGGGATTCGGAAATTTGTAGCGTTCATGGTTCTGAAGTGGCTGACAATTACGTATAGCACAACCGTGTTTTCCCATGATAAATATTATGCAAAAATAATATTCTAGAAATAGCGTATATGATAGCAAGCAACAAGTCGTATGGAAACAAAATCCACAGATGAATTAAAAATGACTACTATTGAACAACAATAACAAACGCATGCGCATTATAATTTCTATTAATTTCGGATACTTGACGCGCCCTCCCGTGTTTTGGAAGCAAAATGCTTTCGCCGGCCATGACAGTTTTGGTCTCTACCATAAAACATTCCATTCTACGGTAGTAGAGTAATCTATGGTGCAATCTATAAGCAATGAAACTTGAAAATAGAAACCAAATTTCAAGAGAGATAAAGGATCACACCCAGTTCAAAGATCCATCGTCGATACTCGGTTACTTTCGGACGACTATCCTCTTGCTAAGCTATCCTGGGTGTGGGTTCGAATGCCGCTCATGGTTCAATGTTTTACGTTCATTCATTTTTATAATCCTATATTGAATTATCTAAGTTATCTTTATTATTCAGAAAATTTTATTCTGGATCTCTCAATGTACATGAAATTGTCGCCAATTAGGCAAAGAATCCTTAAGCTTGTTTATCCCGTTATAGCGGAGCATTGTATCGCATTATGTTCATCAATGATCTAATATCCTTTCATAGATTTATATATGCAAAAATAAAAAACTCTGACGGAAGCAAAGTGGTGTAATAAGTAAACACGCAGGACTGGACATGCAGGAATGTGGGTTCGAATCCCCCTATGGTTCAATGTCTTACGTTTATTCATCTTTATAATCCTATATCAAGTTTAATTCGAAGCCAAAACGTCAGATTGTGGTCAAAGATTTTGTCAACATTAATTAAAAATTAAATGAGACTTTTAGTTTAATCCTCAATAGAAGCTTCAATTAGGAATTCTCTTATATTATTGGGACTAGTCAAAATATATTCCGAAGAAACATATTGGGCAGTTTGAAGCACTCTATATGTATCGTATGTTGTCATTTAGAAATAGGGATTCCATTAGCAGTATCTTTATTATCACTGTGAGACCCATTGTGGCAATTCACGTTCAAAACTTTCCAAATTATGATTCAATGACTCATAAATTCATATAAATTGATTATTTTGTTTGCACGAAATACCAGCCAACCTAACACAGTATAGCTGAGAAAGTTGAATAAGTCGATTAGAAGGTCTGAGATGTTCAAATTCCCGTATGGATAATCTTATTGAAGATAAATAAATAAGATTTTATAAAGCAGGGAATAAATAACTTAAATGTTATAGTTATAGCTTGTGTCTCGAAGAAAATACCGCTATCATTGGACACATCCTTCAATATATTCATAAATATTAATTTGTTACTATTTTTTCACAACGAACTGTAATATGTGAATAGGTAAGTCAGACAGTCTTGAAATGTTGTGTTACTAGATTGTTCTTCCAATGAAATAATTTCTACGTTCCATGAACGTGAACATGGTTAGTTCAATTTTAGGGCCCTCTAGGTTCATAGCTAATTGGAATCTCCACTTCTTTATTCTACAAATATATGAAGCTTAAAAAATTGAGAGAGTAAATGCGAATATGTTACATATCTGATAAATCATCAGAAACATTTATTAGACGTTTTTTGGAAATATGCAAATAAATACGACTACAGAAACCAGTAGAATCAGTTTCAGTTCAAGCCTCAAGCCTGCCCTGAATATGCCACCTGTAATGGTAGGCGAAACGTCGGCATCAAGTCATGCTATTGTGACGCGGAATACATCCGGAAGCCAAGTTTTTTTCAAGATTAGCTATCCGCGGAAGTTTACTATGCAAGATAAGTTTTTCATCAGTCTCACTTTAGTGGAGTGTTGATGAATCATGAATAAAGTCACAACAAAAAACGGATACACCTTCTTCTTGTAGATTTCAAAAGATAATGATATCCATTCATAATCAATACCTCAAAAAAAAATTGTTATCGCGGAAATAATTATAAATTTTTTTGGTAGTAAGAATTCTCTCAGCTCTTGAATTGGTTCGCTCACCTTCCTTTGTATGTGTAATCTTGAAAGTATTTGAAAGTGAAATTTAGTAGCAATGCCAAACTGATCCACAGTATAAGGGATTATTGACATTACATGAATTCTACCCGAAACTATTATAGTTCGCAAACAATAGAGGTTTGGTATTCGATTTCACCGAAAATGTAAATTGATGTCTATATTAATTTGGGAATGATTATATACGACCTGACGCCGGTGTGTTGAAACACAAAGCGTTACGGTTGGATTCACGCCTAACAATGTATACCCTTGAGTTATGCCATCGCAGTAACCGAATAGCTAACTGACATCTCCACAAAGCATATAAATGATTCAGAAGAGCTCTTACCGAAGGATGTGTAACTTCGCATATTCAATTCTCAACTTTATATTCTGTTCTATACCAGTTTATATGTGTCTGATCCAATTATAGTAGTCGAGTACAACGTATCAATATCATTTGCGATCAGATTAGAACTTCAATTCCCACAAATAATATAGAAACAAAGAAATACTCCAGATTATGACGAGATTGCACTCACTCCCTTCATGTTTCGATGTGATTGTTGACTGTTCGACAAACTAGGCTGTATGACAGAAATAACACCTGATAACGTGGTTACATCGTTCCTTTTTAGTGATTTTAGGGACATCTATCTACTAGTGTTGAAACTAATATTTCACTTTTGGGTGACATACATACATATTTTAGGCATCATATGAGAATGAGAAGAAACTTCAACTTTATGTTAATGTTTTTGTTTCTTAATATCCATGTTGAGGTAACTTTCAAATATCAGAAACATGAAAACTTTATTCCAACACCTATTTCCCTAAATACAAGATGAAACACAATTCTACAAGAAAGAATACAAAAATAATATTGATAAAATAAAACACGTTTACTTTGTTTTCTATCACTTATTCTATAAAAACACTAACGTGACAATCAGAAGCTAAAACCACCAAATAGGGTTGCAGTTTGAATATGGGTACATACATAATCCCGATTGCATAATTGAAATAAGATAATAGGCTGAAGTCATCAAAATAATTGGAAAAATTAATGCAGAGTAATGGTACAGTGATTGGATTACAGAGAAATTTTATATTATCAAGGCATCGAAAGGGATGCTGTAGTACATCATGATCATCATCATTTGAGGGGACGTGGCTAGGCCCCCAAATGCACTTAGGCCACTTAGATGAGCCCATTGTTGGTCAGAGCCTATTCTACGAGTATTCTACCATAGGCTTGTGGCTGGCAGAAACCCCGAATATTGCTAGTGCTGGGTTCCATGAGTTCTTCTGGGAGCAGTTTTGCTTCTCCAAAGTGTCGGTGCCTCAGAGAGGCTGATGCTGGGCATTCCAACAGGATGTGAGAGGCAGGTTCTTCCGCTTCTCTGCATTTCCTACATACTGGGTCTTCTGTGATGCCCACAGCTTGAACCACTTTTTTTTCAGTTAGTCCAGAATGGCGAGACCCCCCACGCAGTTTGATAGAGCGACCCGTCGGATCTGGCCCGACGGGGGTGCTAGACAACCCTCGCCTGGCCAAAGAGTCGACTATTTCATTTCCTACAACTCCGCTGTGTCGAGAGACACAGATGAGTTGAAGTTTATTTCTCCTGGCTAGTTCAGCCAGTGTATCACTGCATTCTTTGACAAGCCTTGATGTGACTCTGGCTGACTTGAGTGCTCCCAGAGCCGAACGGCTGTCTGTGCAAATATATATGCGCCTATTTACATAGTTTCTTCCTAAGTTTTCAATGGCACAAGTCAATATTGCGTAGACCTCCGCCTGAAAAACCGTGCAGCAAGCACCTAGAGTTACTGAGATAGTGAGTCTTGTCCTTTTGAGGTACAGTCCCGCCCCAGAAGCCTGACCTACCTTGGACCCATCTGTGAACCCTACGAGCCCATCTGGTGGCAGCCAGAAAGTTTCGTTATTCCAATGTACCTTTATCCGGGATGAGGATTTTGGGAGAAGTGAGACATATAGCTGGGATCATGCTATCTTGCTTCATTTCTAGCATGGTGCATTTAGAGATTGCCTTACTCAAAATCGATGAGTGTCCATGAGAGTGTTGCGTTTTGGTCCAGTGGCCTAGGCCCTTCAACTTATACGCCGTTCTCATGGCCTCAGTTTTTATGTATAAATATAGAGGTGGTAATCCAGGGAAAGCTTCAAGGGCTCTCGTTGAAGCCGACCTCATACCGCTCAGTATGCCTACGCATGCAAGCCGCTGCAGTCTGTCGAGGAGGCGCCGGGAAATACTAGTTTATTCATTTATTTATTTATTCATTTACAGGACATGCCCAAATAATAAATAGAATACAGTACAATATATAATAATATAATATGCAAATATGTGATAAAAGGAAAATAAATATAAAATAGGAAGGATGAACGTATTTCTATAATAATATTACTATGTAAATTTTAATTACAAATTAGAGAGTAGTCTTTTTGGTTCGAGAAGAGAAATTTGAAATATGTCAATGTGCTCAGGCAAGTTATTTAGGATTTTGCACAATTCATTTAAAGGCATATTGTAGCCGTAAAGAGTACGATGGTAAGTTAACCAGAAAAGGGGTTTGGCATAGCCGGGTATTCGAAGATTAAAAAGCGACAATATGTCTGGTGAATCAATAATATTGCATAACACTTTATAACCAAATTAAATGAAGTAATTGCGGCGTCTATTGCTCAATTCCTTTAAGGCTACTAAAGTTAAACGTTGCTCATAAGAGTAATTTTTTTTATTTAATCCAAGTTTGAATAATAGGTAATTAACAAATTTGCGTTGTACTCTCTCGATTCGGTGTATATAAACTGCTTGATAAGGATTCCAAATAATACCGCAGTATTCAATAATTGGGCGAACCAATGAATTAAAAAGAATTATAATACTGTTAATATTATTGAATTCCTTTGTTTGTCTTTTTAAAAAACCACATATTCGAAATGCTCGCTTCAAAATGTTTTCAATATGATCATCGAAAGTTGAATATAATTCCAAGATCTGAAATTTGATTAACTCGATCCAAATACTCACCGTGTAAACTATAATCGAAGACAATATCTGCATATTTTTTTGAAAAAGTAATTATCTTACATTTAGATATATTCAGACTCATTTTATTTTTTATGCACCATTCTTCCAACCCGCGTAAATCAGTTTGTAAATTCATGCAATCGCATATTGTTTCAATACATATAAATAGTTTAAGGTCATCAGCAAAGAGTAAAAATTTGGCAAACTTAAAAAAGAAAGGCAGATCATTAATAAAGAGTGAGAAAAGTGTCGGACCTAGGTGACTCCCCTGAGGAACCCCAGAAGTAGCTAAAATTGTTATAGATGAATCATTTTTAGAGACAACTTTTTGATTTCTGTTTGTTAGATATGATTCTAACCAGGACAAAAGTGGTCCAATAATACCGTTATTTTTCAGTTTTAAAAGAAGAATCTTATGACAAACTTGATCGAAAGCTTTTTTGAAATCCGTGTAAATTGCGTCAACTTGCAATCCATCTTCAATATTCTTGGTTAAGAAATTACGATATAAAAATAAATTTGTTTCGGTACTTCGACCGCGAAAGAATCCATGTTGATGAGGGGATAGTAAGTTTTTAAACGTATCGAAAAGAGCATCGCTAACAATAGATTCTAATACTTTGCCCATATCGGGTAGTACAGAAATAGGTCGGTTATTTTTAACTTCGCATTTATTACCAGATTTATGCAAAGGTATTACAAAAGCAGTCTTCCACTGGTCAGGAGAAATGCCGAACTTCAAAGATAAATTGTAAAGTATAGCAGATAAAGTTGGACTACACATCTTCAAAAAATATGCTGGTATACCATCCGTGCCAGGATTGAGATTGCTTTTTAAATCTCTCAACTTGTTAAAGACATTATCGGGATGTACTGTTACAGTATTAATGTGAACTATATTATTAAAAATGGTAGAATCAAAATCTTTATTATTAAATTGAACCTTTGGATCAGCATATACAGCGCTGAAGTAGTCGGCAAACATATTGCATAGATCGTTAGATTTATCCGAAGTTCTACCGTTAAAAGTAAAGGAATTTGCCACCGTTGCATTTTTTCGTTTCGAATTTATTAAAGACCAAAAAGTTTTACAGTTAGAGCTTACATTATTTTGAGTGAATTGAATGAAATTTTCATAATCTAAATCAATGTTATGTTTTGACTTCTCTCCTAAAGTTCTGTAAGGAACTAAATTTTCAGCTGTATTAAATTTTTTGTAAAGATTATAAGCTTTATTTTTCTTTTGATAAGTTTTTTCGTTGTTTTAGAATACCAGGAAGGGATTGTGCCTGATCCCCACACTACTGCCGCAATAGGTAACCATAGGCCTAGTCACAGCAGTATAGATATAATGAAAAAGCTTTGGCTGTGATTCTCATGTGCTGCTGAATGCTCTCCTGCATCGTGTTTCGCAGCTCGCAAAGCTTCCCCATGTGCCGCCCGAAAGTGAAGCCAGCCAAGTCATCGGCATAGGTTTGGGCATGAAACCCAGCCTCTTCCAGTTCCTCCAAGAGTTCATCGACTACAAGGCACCACAGGAGCGGAGATAGGACACCTCCCTGTAGACAGCCTTTTGTAGCTGTGGTTTGTACAATACATCCGTTATGTTGCGCCTTTATGGTACGCGTGAATAGCATGGCTTCGATCCAACGGACCAATGTTTGACTGACTCCATGCTTCTCAGCGGCCGAGCAGACGTGTTACCAAATTCCCCTTCCATGTCCATGATTACCCACAGGGGTTGTTCCTCACGGTCCGTAGCACCATCTGTTCTTGTGACTAGATGATGCAAGTCGAGAGACCAGCCTGGTAGGTGTGTTGACAACTAGGGACCTACTCTGATTATTTACAATTCCACCTCCATCTAAATTTGCAATGATATGTCCTTTGCCCAAAACAAGATTGAAAAAAAAATCCATCTTAATGAGTCTAAAAGATCGGAAATAATCTATTTTATCTAACTTCTATGATACGACACTAGCATTGTGAAAACTCTGAATAGTTTAATCTGGAAACATCGAGGACAAAAATTAAATTTATTTGTTCTATCTTCATTATTATACAAAATTTGACTGTGATTCTTTCAATTATAGTACCAAAATATTATTGGTTTCTCTAGAATTTTTGTGAACAACTTTCAATGGGAGGGATTGTATCGTACTGTATTATGTTGAGAATATTTTCACACTGCTACCGACAAGATCTATTGTGTCCCGTTCCGCTAATGCGCCGTTCAGAGTATTTCAGCGGCTATAGCAGTTCCTCAAACCCTGTGGCTTTGAATAAGTTCAGTATGTCGGATGGGTTCACGTTAGTCTCCCTCTTCCATTTGGTATGATGAAGTATCGTGCCTTGGGTTTTGCAAGGTAGTGCATTCTGCTAGGATTTGAATAAAAGATTTGTTTTCTCTTCGCAGAACCTACACTCTTATCTCCTACTAATCCTAGCCTCTTGAAGTGTCCTTTCAACCGGTAGTGCCGTGTTAGGATTCCCGTTAGTATTCTAAGTTTATTTTTTCTTCGGTTGGTGCAGTCGTTAGATCTCTTTTGGTTATGGTTTACCAGAAGTATCCTTACTTGCCTCCATCTTTGTAGACTCAACCAGTGGTGGGATCTTTTATTGTCTACATTTCATTTTCAAGTTCTTCCAGTATTGTGTTGGCACTCATCTCCGGAAGGATTCAGGTCCCATGAATAGTGTTCCGGCCCTTTTTTTTGCAAGATCGTCTACTTTTTCGTTTATCAGCAGGGTTATCATGTGTGTTAACATAAACCCGTTTTGACTTTTTCGTTAAAGATTGAATTATTGCCACGAGATTGGCTACAAATATTTTGAATTCATTAGAGTCACCTTTAATCCAAGAAACTGTTATGCTTGAATCTGACCAATAGAAACACTTATTTATTTTAACCCTTGAAGATGTCTTGACTTCATGAATGAGCTTACTAAGAAGTAATAAAACACATAATTCAAGTTTGGGTATAGTGATTGTTTTCAGAGGAGCTACTTTACTCTTTGCACCCAATATGTTTATATGCCATTTACCAAAATTATCTAGAAATCGTGAGTAAACACAACCTCCATAAGCTAATTCTGATATCGGCAAAGCCATGTAATTCCGTCTGAATTGGATCATTACAAATAACATGCCTATTGAATTGAAGAATATTTATTTGTTGTAATTTTGTGAAAAATTGTATCCATTCTGTATGTAAAGTCATTGGTATAGATTCGTCCCAATTGAGGTTAAATTGCCAAAGGCGTTGTATTATCAATTTTGAGTTTATTATTAACGGACCTAATGGGTCGAAGATTTGTGCTTCGTGCGTTAAAATGACTCGTTTCGTTACTGGATTTTTTTGAGAATTTGAAATTTTTACCGTGTATTTGAAAGAATCGCTTTCAGGAATCCATAATAATCCTAAACATTTCACACCTTCACCACATTTGATATTGAGTGTTGACGAATCGTCTATGTAAATTAATAATGGTTTCAGATTATGAAGTTCGTTTGAGATTCACTCAATTCATTACCTTTCAAAACCACCAGAGTGGAGAATTTTGATAATGTTGCTACAATTTGATATTACTTCTGAAATGTTTCTTCCACCAGTGATGAGATCATCAACATGAAAGTCATTGAGTATGGTCTGAGCTGCGTTTGGGTAAGAATCAAATTGAAGCTCTGCTAAATATCGTATGCTTTTATGGCTTGATATGAAGCGGGTGCAGTACCGTACCTACGTTACGGTATTTAACTCATATGTATCAATAGACGAATGCTCATTTTCGCGCCATAGAATTCTCTGGTACATTCTGTCCTTTTTGTTCACAAGAATCTGTCGATACATCTTGGCTATGTCAACCGTGAGTACGACCTTATGTATTCTGAATCTTAGTACGATTGAGACGAGATCATCTTGCAATGTCGGTCCTATCATCAGAGAATCGTTTAAATATAAACCGCTGTCGGTTTTCGCGAAACCGTCGAATATACTCGTATTTCTGATGTAATACTTTCTTCCTTTTACACTGCATGGTGTGGAAGAAAATACGGTTCAGAATCTTTGTTGTTGAAATTTAGAACTTTAGACATATGATCTAGTGCTATATACTCTTGCATGAATGAACTATACTGCTCTTTCAAAATTTTATTATTATGAAACTTTCTTTCAATTGCTTTGAATCGATTGAAGACTGTTTAATATGAATTACCTAACAAAGAAATGTTTCGTTTTAAGGGAAGTTTGACGATGAAACGATCATCAAAATTTCGTGTTACAGTATTTTCAAAATGTGTTTCACGATCAATTTCTTCTTGAGAAAAAAGTGCTGCCTGTTGATTGGGAACTTCTTCGATCTCCCAAAATGACGTTAACTGATTTTGTATTTGCTTTTCCGTGTTAGAAAAACAATTACCAGAAGTGGTAGGTATGCTACAGTGTGAAACACTGTGAGAATCTGGAAATGGAATAGGACCTGCAACTAGTCCTAGTCATGTTTTTTGTAATATCGGTTTGTTGTGACCCAATTTAATTTGACCAACCGATACAAGTTGCCAAAATGTAGACGCTCCGATGAGGATATCTATGGAACCCGATACATTAAATTCTGGATCAGCTAATGCTATATGTGGTGGTATTCAAAAAGAATCTCGGCGAATGAAAAATGTTGGCAAGTTTTCGGTTATGCAAGGTAATATTAGACCTGATAACGGAATACTGAAACCAATATTCCTGGCGTGAATTTTAATATCAACTTGATCGACAGCCTTCGTTGTGTAATTATTTACACCACTGATTGTGTAATTAGTTTCCTTTGCTTTTATTTCTAATTTCTCAGAAAGTGATTTTGATACAATATTGAGTTGTGATGCGGAGTCTAATAAAGCTCGAATGTTGTGAATTTTGCCTTGCTTATCATTAACCTGAATTATAGCTGTTGACAGTAAGATGTATGGTCGAGTATCAGATATAGAATGACAACTCGTAACCTGATTTGATTTTGATGATTCTGCATCAGCTGTTTTCTCTGAAGATATTTTTGAACGTATTTCTTGGCCGCGAGCAGTTTGTGAGAATACTTGTTGATTGTGAAGCAATGTGTTATGGCGCTTATTGCATTTTCTACATGAACTACTTCTGCAGTCAACTATAGCATATAGTTTTGGAATTAATTTCAGTCCAACGGTCATTAACGTTTAAATCCAAGAATGTTTTACAAGTGTGAATAGGTTTATTACAAAAAACACATGTGCTCAGACCTGCAGGTCTGAGCACTATCAGTACTCGATTCTTATGCCGCATGAAATTTGACTGACTGCTCGTACTTTGTTTCGTTACTTGAGATTGGCTGCAAAGCGTTTAAGAATTTGCACCTTCGCTAGAGAAATTCTGTTAATTTATCAATTGTAGCATAATCTTTGTTACTTGTGGTGTTTTCGTGTTCCCATTCCCTGTAAGTGGTTGGATCAAATTCAGAGGATATAATATGGACAATAAGTAAATCTCATTGTTCTGTAGAATGTCCTAAAACTTCAAGAGCTCTTAGATGCATATGAAAATCATCCAATAGATTACACGAATGAACCTCTGATTCTTTAGTTACTGAAGATGAATTCAGAATAGCCAAAATGTGATAATTGAACATGAGCTTTTTATTTTCGTATCGATCACGCAGTAGATCCCACGCGATCTGATAACTCGCGGCTATATTATGCAAAGATTGCAATATTTTAACTGCTTCACCTTTTAGAGACAGACGTAAATAGTGTAATTTATGTATATCTGGTAGCAATGTATTTTGATGAATTAACGACGTAAATAATTAAAAAATGACATCCAATTTTCAATGTGACCATCGAATATTGGAATACTAATGTCTGGTAATTTAGGTTTTATGCCCTTCTGTATAATATAACTATTTCCAGGATTTTCGTTTGTTGGATTATTTGCGTGAGTTACGAATGACGCTTCACTTCGATTTCCATTCGATTCTGAAACCTTCTTTGCTCTGGTAACTGTAGGAAGGAATAAATTTCCAAAAACATCGCGTTCTGCAGCGTCAAGCATTCTTAATTGCGAATTTATGTTATCAAATTTATCGAACAATGACTCGATTTTCTCAAGATGTAAATTCATCTCAACATTTATCGAATCTAGATCAATATTGTCATAATCTATTCTATGAATCTGGTTAGAGAAGCTTTAATTGCACTGCGTTTTCTGATAAGTTCAGTTGTGTTCACGGAATCCTCCATTTTAAAAACTGTTATCTTAGCATTAAATTGAAAATAGTCGAATTATGCTTACTTCTTATAGGTTGAGATAGGATTTGATGAACTATTAATCATTACTTGGTTTGTGAGATTGATGATTCTTGCGATATTGTTATGAAAATGTGCATTGGCTATTGGAGTTCAATGATGCGAGTTGTATAGACTTGAGAACTGGGCATGTTATTCGAATTCACCTTAAAATTCACTGTATTTGTTGATAACTCTTTTCCGATGTCCGTGTCGAAGGACCACAATTTGTTTGTATTTCTTGTTGTTGTGTTAATAGCTTTTTCAGTTGACTAATTTCGATTTGTTATAGAAAGACCCTTCTCTTCGTTTTGTTTCTGGTGTTTTGACCTACCTTATTCTTTGGCGCCAAAATCGACAATTTTGGAAAATCAGTATTTTACGAATTTCAGACAAAATAGTCTTCGATCTAAACTCAACTTCATTCGAAAGATTTCATCATTCTGCACCCAATATCTAAAATTCAAATATTTTGGTTCAAAGACATAATTTTGGCGCCATTTTGAAAATGTTGAACTACCTAAAAATTAGAATGAAGATGGAAATGTTTTACGGAATCCAAATTCTATGTTCTATTAGAAGTATTCATAACGAGTATTTTAAGTCCAAGCAGATCGATTTGGGTTCAGTAGAAATGAAGCTATACTAATAAATATGTTTGGGCTCATCGACTTGAACCTTAGAGCAAATTACAGAGAAATACATCTTCTATTTAAGTTTGAAACAGCTTACGGAGATTCGTTCATAATTCCAAGTTATAACGAATTTCATTATGAAAAACCAGCCCTGAATTTCATTCAGCGGCAATAAGCGAGGGTCGGTACAATAGATTCCGCGCTCGAAATTAAAGTTTTTGGGTATTTTAGAATGCTTAAGTTTAGAGGCATAATCGTTTTTTATGAATGTGTGAGTATATGTAGACGTGTGAACGTGTATATGTGACCGTGACATGATGTTTTTATAGGGTGTTACGTCATAAATTTCAATATTTAAACAAAAAAAATAAGATTAATAAATACTTTTTTTTCACATTTATATTTTTTTTGTTTTTCACTTTTCATAATTATTAAAAAATTATCTATATGTCTAATTATTCACAAATAACCTTCGTTTTCGTTAAAGTTTGATTTCGCGTGCGGAATCTATTGTACCGACACTCGCTTATTGCCGCTAAATGAAATTCCGCGCTAGTTTTTTATGATAAAATTCGTTATAACTTGGAATTGTAAACGAATCTCCCTACGTTGTTTGAACCTTAAATAGTCGATGTATTTCCCTGTAATTTCTTCTGAGGTTTACGTCGATAGGCCTAAAATTAGGCCTTCTAGAGGCCCAAACATATTTATTAGTATAGCTTCACTTCTACTAAACCCAAATCAATCTGCTTGGACTTAAAATACTCGTTATGAAAACCTCTAATAGAACCTAGAGTTTCAATTCCGTAAAAAAGTTCTAACCTTGAAAAATTTGAATTTTTCGGTGCTTCAAAATTTTCAAAATTTCGCCAAAGTTATGTCTTCGCACCAAAATGCTTGAAATTTGAATATTGGATGCAAAATAACAAAATTTTCCGATTGAATTCAGATTAAAATCGATAACAAGTATTCCCTCTGAAATTGGTTAAATATCGATTTTTCGAAATGGCCGATTTTGGAGCCAAAAAATTAGGTAGGTCAAAATACCAGAAACCGGAAGAAGAGAAATAAGAATACTATCCTTTCGCTGAAACAGAATATGAAAAAACAAAAACTCTAACATATACTCAATTTTCCAATGTGCTGAAAAGCACACTAAATGGGCCTATCTTGAGCCCATGACCTCGAATCGATTTGAGATCGGAGCCAAAAATCGCGTATCTGTTTTTACAACAACTTCTGTTCAAACATTTTTTCATACAATTCATAGTAGTGTCTCTAAACGCAAAAAATCGGGAAATGGACATTTTTGGGTCCAAAATATGGCCATAGTTTTCCGAGCACAAGGTTATTCCAAATTTAAACTACACCATCGTGTTCTGCGCCTCAAAATACATAAAAATGGACCAAATTTAAACCTAGTGGGAATTCGGACAAAAATCGTCGATTTTCTTCCTTAAATGCCTGGACTATAGCGGCGCCGACAAATTGAAGAGTGGAGAATTTATGGCAGCGCCTGTAGCCTAGGTGCTCGACAGAGATAGCGAGGGGTGAAACGGTCACAAGACTGCAACATTTTCTTTTATTTCGGATCGCCATTGTTTTATTTCTTGTTTTGACAATTTGGGTGTGACCTGCATTCTGATTTTCCACTACAATTCTGTTTATATTAGGTTATTTGGATTCATTCAGTGTACAAGCGTAGCATAGTTGACAGTGTAGTGTTTAGTTATCATAAGTTGTCGACAAGGACATAATAATTTATTTTTCGGATTTTTTTATCATCAGGTAAGCCTGTCAATATAAATTGCAATGTGTTTTCTTTAACAGTACTTGAGTACAGTACTCAATAGATAGCTACCTGTGATGTTTATTTTGCTTATTCAGTTTAAAATACACAGGAGTAGAGATGGCAATAAATATGAATTAAACAAATAATCGATCATTTGATTTATCAAACAATTGTAATTGTTGACTAATTAAATCATTACAGAATAATCGATTTTTCATCTTTCAATTAATCTTATATTTTAGGAGATAACTTAATTCCAATAAGTGCTTACGTAATAGTAAAATATCAGTACATCATACGTAGTACATAATCTTAATCATCCATTCAAACAAGATTTGGTAAATTAAGCACAATTTTCACATCTCCCTGAAACTTAATTGTCCTTTATTTTCTAAAATATTCGTACTTTACTCTAACAGTTCACAAGGTAGTGTGATAGTCCCTGAGTCCGAATATAATCACCTCAGGTATATTCACTAAACACTGTACCTCGTGTGGTGAGCTAGATTTTGCAACCAGGGCAGTCCCAATGATCCTTAGGCCGGAAGGCCCATTTTATATTACCTCACCACTTTTTCGGGCCATCGGAAAAATTCCGTCATCGCTGAGATTCGAATCCGCGACCGTAAGCCACAGTGATTAGAAGATCGTTGCTTCTACCACTGACCTACGCGGCTCCCCTTCACCGTTAGGAGGATGCATTCTGATCAGAATCAAATTGTAACATCAAAGAATGATTAATTTCAAATGACTCAAGGCCTAATTCACACTAAAAACGCTGTCACTGTGAGTAGCGACCGACAGGTTGTTATAATAATTTAGCGAAGATATCAAAGAATGTAATATACAGAAAAGCGTAACTTGAATAACTGATTAAGATAATGGTATATGATACTGTTTTTCGCGGTCTAGTCCTCCAAATTTCACTGATCTTCCACAGTAACATACACACCGAACAAGGAATTGAGTCAATTTGCTTTCCTTTTTGACATAATCAAATCAGTATTCGTACATTAGTCAAATATTACGACTGAGTAGCATCAAATTTAAATTTAATATTTATGCTCAATATTTATGTATACCTGGTGTATCTAATCTACATCACACTATTGAACATTCTTTCATTTGAATCCATTTAGAAATGGTGCTCCAGATCGAGAACTGTAAATTCCCTCAATGTTGACCGAAATGTAACACAATTTTTGCAGACACTTAAATAATGTAAGCATTGAAGATATTAAGTGTTGTTCATTATTCTTCTCTATTAGAAATACCTGTCTTGGTTTATTGAATTTTAAAATGTCTGACACAGTTTACTGATTTATTTAATCTATTATGGAGGGAGAGTACAGCTCACGAGAAGGTTACAATTGATCTCAAAAGCTGCTGATTCATATAACAAGGCCAGCCAGTTTGGGGAATCTATTCAAAGGATAGATTTTTTGTGAGGAAATCCAAAAATCTAAGCGTAAACGAAATGTTTCATAGGTTGCGATATTACCTCATTTCGGATGTTCCCACGACTAGACCATTGGTTTGAATAGATATAAATTGAAAACCAAAATCTATCAAAAAGGGGAGTATTCACCAAATTGTTTCTTTTGCACTTGTATAGAATCGATATCATTTTTTTTATTTTGATTTTTATAGTGTAGGTTGTAACCTCCTTCCGCTTGAATGGTTAATTACAAGTGGGGAGGTTGTCACTTACTGTCCTCTTATGACAGTAACTGACCTGCTCGGGTTTCTTGAGGGTCCAGGTTCCCTTTTTATATAGGTTTTAAAATTGCTGTTTCTCTTTCGTGTGGATTGCCAAATAAAACAGATATTTCTTGCTTAACTAAGTTTATTAATTATCTCTATTTACATTTACACCAGCTATGTACAATCTATTTACAAAATGTTGCTAGGAACAGGCCGTTTTAATGTGTTCGTTTTCCGTGTATAAAATAACGCGCTAATTAGATGTTTTCCTATCGTCGGGAGTCTCCACCATCTGCGTGAGATGGTAGACAAGTTTTTGTCCCTAGGTCTAGAAATGAAATGAATCGCGACAATCTAAATATTTAGTACACTGTTAACTTCGACGGAGCGTGGGTCGTGTATTCGCTCTGACCTGTATTTCAGACGTAATTTCTTAACGGACTAGGTTGATTTGTCAGCTATCGGCTATGACTGACTTAATAATTTCACAAGTCGGTCTCGGAGAGAATCACCACGTAGCCCCTGAAATCAATTCGCAGAAGCTGGATCGTATTCGTCCAAGCTATAAGGCTTGATTTTTCCAGCGGTTTCGGCTGTGACTTTATTAACAATTCTACAAATCGGTCTCGGACAATATCCTAACTTAGTCTCTAGAAAAACAATTCGCAGAAGCTGGATCGTATTCGTCCAAGCTATCAGGATTGTTTTGTAGACTATTGAATTTATAAACAAAGTTCGAATTTGAAATCGGACTTATATACTGGAATGTTAATTCTGTAGAAAAACAATTCGCAGAAGCTGGATCGTATTCGTCCAAGCTATAAGGATTGTTTTTCCCAGCGGTTTCGGCTGTGTGTTTATTCACAATTCTACAAATCGGTCTCGAACAAAATCCTAACTTAGTCTCTAGAAAAACAATTCGCAGAAGCTGAATCGTATTCGTCCAAGCTATCAGGATTGTTTTGTAGACTATTGAATTTATAAACAAAGTTCGAATTTGAAATCGGACTTATATCCTGGAATGTTAATTCAATGACTTGAATGGATTTTAAACGGCAATTAATACTCACTATCTATTTCTCGGATTTGCACAATAGGAACGGCTTCGGGTTGTTTAGATTACGGCAGGTCAATCTCGGTGCTGGTCTGGCAAGTCAGTCCCCTTTCGCTATGAAATGGGCTTGCTTTTATACAAATCGCGGCGTGTGACGTAACGTGAACAGGTGACCGGCTGGCGAATTCTGTTCACCAGTTTTTATACATAGATGTGCACGAAGTTTGATCTCTTAACTTTGCCTATGTAATTCCATTCTACTGAGATATTCAAATTTATTTGTAAGTAATGAAGGATGCTTCATTACAAGGTATGTATATGTGTTTAAACAGAATCTCTATTTTCTATTTATCATGTTGATATTATATATTTTCATCACATAAATCATTTAAATGAATAATAACCTAGACTTATTGAATTATTATTTTCGCCCATATTTGTTCAGCAGAGGATATAGTCAGATTCTTGAAGTAATGCAAAAATAAAGGAGGGAAGTAACTAAAAATTGTGAAAACTATTATGAAAAATCTAAAATAGAAGAAGAAATAAATCAGCTTTCATATTTTATTTTTGTATCACTAATGGATCTGACGGTACCCTAATGTTGAGGGTCCAGGAAATAAAATGCAAATCTTCGAATGAACATCCTCTGGATATTCATAATAAAAAATGATTGGATATCCTATAGGCACTACTTATAACAGTTCATATTTTGTACTGTGGACATTCACTATGAATCTCCGAACTAAAACATGTAGAATATTGAGAGGATATCTCATGAATGTACTGTGAATGTTTCATGATAGATACCCTTGAAAAATCTCATGAGGAAATCCCATAATGAATATACCTTGAGTATTCTCAAACTTGTGAACATTCCTGAGAAGTCATATAATGAACATACTTGCAATACCCACCAATGAAAACCTCTGAAAAATATATCCCCGGGACGTCTCATAATGACGTCCACTATGAGTCCAAAATAGTGTGATTTGTGAACGCAGAAGATGTGTAAGGGATATTGTCAGGACTACTTGACTACTAAAATGATATCCTATGAATACCAAGCTAAAAAAGAAGGTTACATACCCTTGTTTATCCCGACGAAACATCTTCAAAGATGCTACTGTCATTCATTTCTGGCAAGATTCAATTTCGTTGTACGGTTGTATGAGATATTTTATTCCTCGTGCAGAACTAATATGTTTTTCTTCAATAACAATGGATGTCGATCATTATGGTGGAATGAATCATAATAACTCCTTTTCGTTGATTTGAATTCAAATTTTCAGTGGATTCAGAAGGAGGATTCCTTCATTGTTGTGGATAATGCTAAGTTAAAACATTGCTGTAATGAATGAAGAGCGGGCCAATGTTTCCAAGAATGTTTAAACAGGAATAATATTCAGTATAATAACATCTTCTTGAAAACACAGTAGTTGTGCTTGCTAGGAATGAATAAGCCAGAAACAATATATGTGGCTGATACGTTAGTCAAAAGATATGGGCATCAAGTGCTCCGTCTACCTCCTTCTTGAGACGAGACCACCTTCATAGGTTAACGCATTGTCAGTAGTAGTACATCGGTCAGTGATGTAGAAACCTACTGTTTACTATTCTAATAATGTACAATTAAGTTATTTCTGTGGAAGTAGAAGCTCTATGTAGGTTAGGTATTCACATTATATGCTTCAAACATTTGACAAGCACCAACAGTTTGTGAATCACATTCAAGACTACAAATAAATTGTCTTGTTTCAGAAAATAAATGAAGAACCCCTAATTTTGTTTGTAAACAGATGGTTAATCATATTCAAAAGCATTGAAAACCTGCTCAACCTTGATCCATGACGTCATATCATTCTTATCATCATCAGTTCGCGATATGAGGCAAGTCAAAGTTGCAGAAAACATGTTCTATTTCGGCATTTGTATAACGTAAACTACGGACTCGACAATCAAGTCGATTTTGCTCAAATGCCAGACCTACAGATATTCCAGCAAATGATAATTTCGTTTCACTGTTTTTGTTCTAGGCTCCAAGAGGCAACCTTATCACAGGTTAGTTTGTTTTTTGCTGAATTTTTTGTTGAATTTCCATATATTTGTGGGAATACTATAGTGTGTTGACTGTGTACTGACCAGATAGAACAAATGTGCAACTTTGTTCGAATTTGAAACATTAACAAATGAAAAGGAAATATGAATAATGAAACACATATTCATTTTGAAAACCCAGTTTTTCCTTAATTATTATTCAAATTTATAGGTAACAATTGGTTACATATTTGTTTGAGTTACTTTATCAAATTTTCATTTCCTTTTATACTTTTTCCTTCACATGCCGAATTAATTGCTGCCATGAATATTGATTTAGTTTATATTTCATATAATGAAATGTTTTTAGATAATAGCCAATTCTTGATGCCTTGTGAGTAGCAGTTCTAGGGATTTTTTTCCATCTCCTTGAGTGGTAAGTAGATTTATCCAAAACAATTACGGCATTTGCATCCAATTTTCGTAAACCGTTTGAGAACAAATTTTCAATGGGTCGCCCAACTATTTCCCCTTGGTAATTCCCACTTTAGTTGGACTCGAATGACGATCAACCCGAAGATGATTTTGTGCGACCAGCATTCGTTCAGATAGTATATATATTAGGGTATTCTATATCTAACTCTAATACTTTCTCAGATTTTCGGGTTGCTTCTGATATCACACGTTAACTTGGTACGTTTTCCTTAGCAGAATTTAATTATATTGAAGGTGCTTTTGGCTGACGATAAGTGTCATATCGATTACTTTTAATCTTTCAAAACATTTCATAAGCCTCCTAGTTCAAACCTATATTGCTAAATGGTTTTCGAATAATTTTTTTCCAAATGATGTCTTCTTCATCCAAAGCTGGAATTTCGTTGTGGAAAAAAATCGATGTGTTTTAATTGGATCTTAAAACACAAGTCGGCTGCAGACGCATTTCATTAATCGAAATCATCTATTCTTTTCTAAATTACATGGAAACACTAATTCACATTTTGATAAAGACAATGAACATTGTCGAAACGTCAAACAGAATTTTTATTTCATTTTCAGTATAAGAACCAATATACCAAGAAAACATACAAATATTACAAATGGTTCAAGAATATCAATAAAAGAATATATATATATACTCTTTTTTTTTTTTTTTTTTACATTTCAAACCTGGTCGGGGCTGCTGCGAGCTCCGACGACATCGCAGCAGTCGCGCCAGAAAAAACCTAAAAGGCGGTTAACCGAAGCTACTCCTCCCCTCCGGTCTGTAAGTAGCTTCAGGTTCCTAAATCGTGTGCCCTAAGTATTCTAATTGAACCCAGAATGACTGCCTTTTGCATCCGGTCTATCAAGATCTGCGCCGAGTTCCTACAGGCCGGAATGATGTTCAAGTTTGAACGCAGCGAAGACCGAACTCCGCCCAAAACACCGATGATCAGAACCACTAATATATATATTATTAACTAAACTCTTATGAGTTTATTATTTAATTATGAATTATAATTAATTCTTCCGGCTAGCTTTTATTTGTATTTTAAATCTTATGTTTATTTTGATTTGAATAATCTAATGATTTGAATAATGAACTTTTACCTTTTTATTTTATATCTATGGAATTGAACACAAGGTTCATTGAATGCTAACTTTTAATATTTAAATTTCTAGGACTCTAATTTATCTCGGGTATTAACTTCTACAATGTTGTGTTCAAATAGATCTATGATCTAACCTCAAAATGATTATTTCGATTTATCTTTGTTTACAAAGTTATAATCTACAATCTTTCTTTTAAATTTACAGACAGATAATAATACAATGGAGAAATAATAAATAAACTTACGTTTAGTTTATATCCAAGAATATGTTTAAAATGTAGGCAATGTTCACTTGGCTTGATTTTCTTATTAACTTGATAATTCACTTTACCCGTAGGTACACAATTTTTTTGCTATACACAAATCACAGGTAAACAATGTGGTTACTTTTTTAGAAATCAGGAACTGTTGTTAATTGTTAACTTGTCTTATTCTTTTTCAAAAGATATAAAACCTTAAATGATGTATTGGAACGTTGTCGAAGACTAACTATTATACGATGCTACTTGTGAATTATGGTTATAATAACCTTTAAAAAATTTGTTTGAAGACTGGGAACATTACTTGACTTGTATAAATTATATATTTGCTTCGGTTACTTTCAACCTTACGAAGCTACTGGAACACTTGGGTTCACCGATGTTTATCCAATAATCTAAGGTTATGGATTGTGAGTTGCAGAAGTACTTTGACTCTCTAGATATAATTGCTAACTGACTTGGCTTGATCTTCAGAATCCTTTTATAGGTCTTCAAAAAGGACGCCAAGTATTTTCAAAAATAACCAATGAGGTGCTTAGTTTCCCTATCAAGAATGCTTTGTTGATTGTTGCAAAACTGACAGAACTTTTACATTGTTACTAATCTGACGTCTATAAAATTGCATCGACCAATCAGAATTTAGTATTCTTTAAATTTTCTAATTATTGGAGATTTTCATCTTATTTTAAATGATAATATTTCCTTCTTTTTAAATTCATATTGCCTACATTTTTCCACACACTTTGGTATAAGATAACCTATGATTAGGTTATTATTAATATGATTATTCCTATAATTATTATAAATTTGACAGTTGTCATTCTTAAAAAACTAATACATAATATAACATATCAATAACATTCCTTTAACATTATATAACTCAAATTTACTAATCCTAACTTATATCTATAACATTTTTCAATAGTTTGTGCTATCTCATGATAGTTTTTGTAATCATTTTAATTATGATTTCTGTCTTCGTAACACTGTACGTTTATTCACTTTCACTGAATTTCTTGTTTTACACTTTTATTCTAATTACATTGTTGTTTATTATGTTTTACATTGTTCATTATATTATACTAACTATTATTTAACTTTTAACATTGTATTTAATTCCATATAATATCTTTTTATTAATCTTTTCTGATTTTCACTGTTCGGTAAGTTCTAATTTTATCATTTCTGTTGTTTAGGAAATGAATTCATAACAATATATATATATATATATATATATATATATATATATATATATATATATATATATATATATATATATATATATATATATAACTGTTACCAGACCAGGTCTATCAACAGCAAATAGGTCAGCTCAGCACCGCTTCCTGTGGAGAATTGGTTCTCCAAACACCTCAGAATGAAGCTATATATATATATAGCTTCATGAAGCTGTATATATATATATAGCTATAGAATAAACAGCCCACTATTCACAATTATAACATGATACCATAATTTATGATTGCGTCCCTTACTATCATCCATGCAAATATTGTTATATCATATATATTTTTATATAAAAATTCTCGGGAAATAGGTCACAATAACACACTGTTTTAAATTTTCGTCTTTACGTACGTTTCGGTCTCACTACCCTCATCAGAAGATTCATCATGTAAAAAGGGGTTAATTAAAACTAATTAGCACAAGCGTCCCTATCGCACAATTTTCAATCAAAAGCCCACGCCGTCGAAACGAACAGAACGACGAACAATCGAAAATTGTATCGTTAATATTAAAGTATAATTTTTTTGTAACAAGAATCCACTGTTCAGTAAAATTCTCATAATATACGAACGCATATTGCTATGGTCTCAAAGCAACTGAAGTTCGAAGCTATTTGTTGATATTTATTCGAAACCAGATGTAGATTTATGACTTATTTGAGAAAGTTTTAGACCTGCATTGGAATTTGCATTAAGCGTTCTTCCTAAAATATACTTTTAACATTATAAAGACGCATGTAGGAATTTGCAAGAGATTTAATTATTCAAGTTAGTATAAATCTGACTCAATCCCTGAATATCATTCCTATGGTTCACAGAATCGGAATCCCGTTTTATGTGAATCATCTCCAGGATAGATCTTTTATAATAATTGGTTTCTTTAGTTTAAATATTAACATTTTTGTAATCAAACTGATGATTATAATCAAAGCAGTGTTTAGCAAGGGCGGTGGAGTTTTCTAAGTTATTATTTCTTGTGCTATACTTATGGCCGTACATTCTTTTTTGTAAATATTGTTTAGAGATTCCAGTATAAGTTCCATCACAATCTAAACAATTCAATTTATATACTGTGTGGGTTTGTTTATCTTTAGGTATTACAGGTTTTAGATTTGAGAAATATTTCCCAACACAGTTAGTAGGTTTATGCGCAACATTTATATCGTACTTTTTCAAACATTTCTTAATTCTTTCTGAGGTCTCCGGAATGTATGGTAAAGTTATATAATTGTCTGTATTACCTATTATGTTATTTTTATATGAAGAACCATTATAGATTTTGTTTATTCTCTCTTTAATGATAGGATTGAAGAACGTTTTTGGGTAGCCATTCATTTCTAGTGTATTACGAACAATTTTTTAATTTTTAGGACGGTCTTCTGCGTGGGACAATTTCACCGCGCGGTCTGTAAGGCTGTTAATGACACTTTTTTTATAACAAGCTGGAGCAACGGAATTGAAATGAAGATAACGTTGAGACAAAACTACTTTAGTAAACCAAGAAGTTTTTATTTTTCCATCTGCATCATGCCTAATGTTCATATCTAGGGAATTTATGTTTTTGTTTATTTCTATTTCACAAATGAATTGAAGTTTACAGTGGAAATTGTTGAATTTATTTATCACATATTGAACTTTATCGTTGGGAACACACATAAGGCAATCATCTACATATCGTTTAAAGAATACAGGCTGAAAATCTAATGAATTTATAACGGATTCCTCTAGGCATTCCATAACGAGGTTAGCAATGTTAGCTGAAATAGGAGATCCCATTGCTGTGCCGAAAATTTGTCCAAAATATTGCTCACCGTACTGAAAATAAGTGCATTCTAAACAAAACTTTACCGCATTTATAAAATCCGATTGATCAAGAGGTGTGTGGTTTTTAATCTCTGCCCAACGTTTTTTGATGCAATTCAATGCCAAAACGATAGGTATATTTGTAAATAAAGAAACAACGTCCAAGGAAATTAGTTGATGGTTTACTGGTACGGATTGATTTTTTATAAATTCATTAAAATGCCATGAGTCTTTCACATAAAATTCATTTTTTCCTATTATATTATTGATAGATTTTCATAGAAATTTTGATAAATTGTAAGTATGAGCTCCAATATTACTTACAATGGGTCTTAGGGGTATATCATTTTTATGTAGTTTCGAAAGCCCATAGATATAAGGTGCTAGCCCATTATGGCAAATTAATTTATTTTTTAATTCAATAGGGATTACCTTATCTTTATGCCATTTATTTATCAATTTATTCATGTTATTTTGTACTGATAAAGTATGGTCAGATTTTAATTTCTTATAAGTTGTTTCATCATTTAAAAGGCTTCCCATTTTGCTTTCATAGTCATTTCTATGCATTATGACGGTTTTATTACATTTATCTGCGTTCAAAACTAAAATTTGAGGGTTAGCATCTGAGAACTCTTTTGTTATTTTTGTATGATAGTTAAAACGATTCTTTGCAATAACTATTTCTGCTTTCTGTTTGTTCTTTTTGTTTGTCAAGATGTTACAAACTTTGTTTCTAATTTCATTTTTTTCTTCTAAATTTTTATTCCTCATTCTGCATTCTAAATTTGCAATAATATTGTCAATAGGCAGTTTTTTATCATTATTAGGCAAAGCAAACTTCGGACCTAAGCTCAACGTGTGCTGCAAAAAATTTAAAACAGAGTGTTATTGTGACCTATTTCCCGGGAATTTTTATATAAATTCATACTGGGTCAAGAATCTTTATATTATTATTTCGGCTGGGATATAAGCCTTAATATGGAAGGAACAACCACCTATCCTAGAGTTTTGAAGGAATACGGAGAGTTAATGAAGATATTGGCAAGAGAGAAGAATCGTAGAATTTATCTGGTAAGATGTAGGAACTTGCAAGTATATCCAAATTTCATTATATCTAAATCAAAGGAGAATACGTTTAACAAGGTGCAAAATAAGAAGGCGTACTCAAAATTATTAAACTCTGCATAAAAATTGTTTGAACTTGTGCATTAAAGAAGCATGTGCAAATGTAGCAGAGGTTGAAAACAAAATTAAACTCGTTAAACAAACCTGTTACCAAAATTATGATAGCAACTTTATATCGCAATTTTTTCAAATTCAGCATAACAATTTCGAAAAAAATTTCAACAAAATCAAAGCCATTCAATCTAAAAAGATGAATAATTTAATGAAAGGTGTAGCTTATGAAAAACAGAATATCAATGAACAATGGTTAAAAAATCTAACTGACACAAAAATTCCGAATGAGGTGCAGCACACGTTAAGCTTAGGTCCGAAGTTTGCTTTTCCTAATAATAATAAAAAAACTGCCTATTGACAATATTATTGCAAATTTAGAATGCGGAATCAGGAATAAAAATTTAGAAGAAAAAAATAAAATTAGAAACAAAGTTTGTAACATCTTGACAAACAAACAGAACAAACAGAAAGCAGAAATAGGTATTGCAAAGAATCGTTTTAACTATCATACAAAGATAACAAAAGAGTTCTTAGATGCTAACCCTCAAATTTTAGTTTTGAACGCGGATATATGTAATAAAACCGTCATAGTGCATAGAAATGACTATGAAAACAAAATGGGAAACCTTTTAAATGATGAAACAACTTATAAGAAATTAAAATCTGACCCTACTTTATCAGTACAAAATAACATGAATAAATTGATAAATAAATGGCATAAAGATAAGATAATCCCTATTGAATTGAAAAATAAATTAATTTGCCATAATGGGCTAGCACCTTATACCTATGGGCTTCCGAATTTACATGAAAATGATATACCCCTAAGACCCTTTGTAAGTAATATTGGAGCGCCAACTTACAATTTATCAAAATCTATCAATAATATAATAGGGAAAAATGAATTTTATGTGAAAGACTCATGGCATTTTAATGAATTTATAAAAGATCAATCCGTACCAGTAAACCATCAACTAATTTCCTTGGACGTTGTTTCTTTATTTACGAATATACCTATCGTTAGGGCATTGAATTGCATCAAAAAACGTTGGGCAGAGATTAAAAACCACACACCTCTTGATCAATCGGATTTTATAAATGCGGTAAAGTTTTGTTCAGAATGCACTTATTTCCAGTACGGTGAGCAATATTTTGGACAAATTTTCGGCACAGCAATGGGATCTCCTATTTCAGCTACCATTGCTAACCTCGTTATGGAATGCCTGGAGGAATCCGTTATAAATTCATTAGATTTTCAGCATGTATTCTTTAGACGATATGTAGATGATTGCCTTATGTGTGTTCCCAACGATAAAGTTCAATATGTGATTAATAAATTCAACAATTTCCACTGTAAACTTCAATTCACTTGTGAAATAGAAATAAACAAAAACATAAATTTCCTAGATATGAACATTAGGCATGATGCAGATGAAAAAATAAAAGCTTCTTGGTTTACTAAAGAAGTTTGGTCTCAACGTTATCTTCATTTCAATTCCGTTGCACCAGCTTGTTATGAAAAAAGTGTCATTAACAGCCTTACAGACCGCGCGGAGAAATTGTCCCACGCAGAAGACCGTCCCAAAAATTTAAAAATTGTTCGTAATACACTAGAAATGAATGGCTACCCAAAAACGTTCTTCAATCCTATCATTAAAGAGAGAATAAACAAAATCTATAATGGTTCTTCATATAAAAATAACATAATAGGTAATACAGACAATTATATAACTTTACCATACATTCTGGAGACCTCAGAAAAAATTGAGAAATGTTTGAAAAAGTACGATATAAATGTTGCGCATAAACCTACTAACTGTGTTGGGAAATATTTCTCAAATCTGAAACCTGTAATACCTAAAGATAAACAAACCCACACAGTATATAAATTGAATTGTTTAGATTGTGATGGAACTTATACTGGAATCTCTAAACAATATTTACAAAAAAGAATGTACGGCCATAAGTATAGCACAAGAAATAATAACTTAGAAAACTTCACCGCCCTTGCTAAACTCTGCTTTGATTATAACCATCAGTTTGATTACAAAAATGTTAGTATCTTAACTGAAGAAACCAATTATTGTAAAAGATCTATCCTGGAGATGATTTACATAAAACGGGATTCCAATTCTGTGAACCATAGGAATGATATTCAGGGATTGAGTCAGATTTATACTAACTTGATTAATTAAAGCTCTTGCAAATTCCTACATGCGTCTTTATAATGTTAAAAGTATATTTTAGGAAGAACGCTTAATGTAAATTCCAATGCAGGTCTAAAACCTTTTCAAATACGTCATAAATCTACATCTGGTTTCGAGTAAATATCAACAAATAGCTTCGAACTTCAGTTGCTTTGAGACCATAGCAATATGCGGTTGTATATTATGAGAATTTTACTGAACAGTGGATTCTTGTTACAAAAAAATTATACTTTAATATTAACGATACAATTTTCGATTGTTCGTGGTTCTGTTCGTTTCGACGGCGTGGGCTTTTTAATTGAAAATTGTGCGATATGGACGCTTGTGCTAATTAGTTTTAATTAACCCCTTTTTACATGATGAGTCTTCTGATGAGGGTCGTGAGACCGAATATATATATATATATATATAAACAAGTTTAAAGTTTCTTTGCCTAATTGGCCACTATCGTGTATGTAACTTAAGAGATATAGAATTAAATTTTCTGAATTATGAAGATAACTTAGATAATTTAACATAGGATTATGAAGATGAATAAACGTAAAAGATTGAACCATAGGCGGGATTCGAACCCACATTTCTGGATTTCTAGTCCAGGGTGTTTACCAATTACACCACTTCGGTCCTATTAGATTTTTATATTTTTGTAAATATAAACCTCTGAAAGGATAGTAGATCATTGATGAACACAATGCGATTCGATGCCCTACCATAGATCAACTATTCACGCATATTCATCTAAAGTTCAGTCGTTTTTTGAAGTAAGGATTGTAGGTTACATAATTCAGAAAATTTAATTCTATATCTCTTAAGTTACATACACGATAGTGGCCAATTAGGCAAAGAAACTTTAAACTTGTTTATAATTAACCAGAACAATTCTCAGTCAGTTCTATTGAAATATATAAGAACCAGGATGCTGTCATTTGAATAAGAACTGTCAAGTAACTGCCAACCATAGCAGTACTAACCTACAATCCTTACTTCAAAAAACGACTGAACTTTAGATGAATATGCGTGAATAGTTGATCTATGGTAGGGCATCGAATCGCATTGTGTTCATCAATGATCTACTATCCTTTCAGAGGTTTATATTTACAAAAATATAAAAATCTAATAGGACCGAAGTGGTGTAATTGGTAAACACCCTGGACTAGAAATCCAGAAATGTGGGTTCGAATCCCGCCTATGGTTCAATCTTTTACGTTTATTCATCTTCATAATCCTATGTTAAATTATCTAAGTTATCTTCATAATTCAGAAAATTTAATTCTATATCTCTTAAGTTATATATATATATATATATATATATATATATATATATATATGTAGAACTGGATTCTCGGGTATTGATCCGCGTTGTGTGGTTTCGGTCCTCAAAAGGACCAATTTCACGACGTTTCGGCAAAGTCGAGTTGTCCCTCCAAGTAAGCGTCAGTTCGCCTAGATTTTCCAGACTCTACGGTCGAATCACCTGAAGATGGCAAATGCGACTTTGCCGAAACGTCGTGAAATTGGTCCTTTTGAGGACCGAAACCACACAACGCGGATCAATACCCGAGAATCCAGTTCTACACATTACGTCCGCGAGAACATAAGAAGAAACATATATATATATATATATATATAAAGTAAGTTGTGGGTTCTCTTAGGTTTTTCAGCAATTTTAAATGAATTATCTCAATGAAACAATCTTTTCGCTCTTGACATATATATATATATATATATATATATATATATATATATATATATATGTCAAGCGACTAGTTCCGGGACTTTTTTTATTGCTTGATGACGAGTTCCGAGACATTTGTCGAGTTCCAGGTCAGTCCTGGAAATTTTATTTGTCTATAGACGAGTTCCGGGACTGTCCCTGAAATGACGTGACTTCCAGGACATGGATGAAAATATTCATCAATTATATTATAATTTCATGTAGGATCGTAATTAAAGTTTCTTCGTCGTAATTTTGATCGAAATATTTTTTTTTTGGTGCTGATGTAGTGATAACTACCATCAGAAATGCGGAGCTACAAACTCCATAGTTACACAAAAATTAGGGAAAGTTGTGAAACGCGGACCTCTCAACAGTGTCTGATATGTAAGATAGTTACAAAATAAGCTAATAGATGATAGCAGACATTAAAAATGTCCCGGAACTCAGCGTTTCACATCTAAGATATCTAGAATAGAGTAATGTTTTGGAAAACTCGGATTTTTTATTTGTAGGTAGCTAATAAATATCTAAAGTATGGGTTGCCCATTTGATAAAAAGTTGTTGCAAATAGGTTATTAACAGTTAACCGTAGGTAACACTTGAATAATAAGTTCACTTTCCTAGTGACTTCACGATGATAAATTCTGTGTTCTTGAAAAGTCACCGTTATGGAAATTTTCTAATACTGATAGACTTGGGAAATGACCTTTTCGCACCACTTCGTTTTGTTATACATTTTCTCACCAAGTTATCCAGTCTCAAATCTATCGGTTTACCCGAAAGATATCTTTGTCGATGTTGAACGCAGATTTCCGGAACATTTTTTGATATGTAATGACGAGATCCAGTTCTCGCTAGACTTTTCGTAGCTTGATGCTTCCCGTGTTTAGAAAGAATGTTACAATGTAGCTAATATATTCCCAATTAATCATGAAAAATTAGATTGGCGCCAAATAATAACATACTTATTTGATGGAAAATTGGAATGAAAATTGTGACATGCTATAAGCACCTAACTATAAGCCTGAAACTTTGGAATCTTCTCATATTAATTTATATTTATGCAACCACCAACATTCAAGAACCTATTATTATTTCGTTTCATACCTACATACTTTCGTGCCCGAAGTTTTAAATTCGAAGCTACGTAGTCGATAGTTACATACACGGAAAACGAAAATTAGAAAACATGTTATAGTTTGTTCAAATGCAAAGCGCGAACTTCCGCGACAGTTTCTGGTATCTAAGGATTCCAAACCTCGGCAGAATAACAGATCTGCAAAGTATTATATCCATTTTTCAAGTGAGTCTAAATACGGGAAGCATAGAACTGCGAAAATTCTAACGCGTGGACATGTCACATGTCAATATGTATCAAAAATATGTCTCGGATATTTTTACGGGTTGATGAGATAATTGAAAATTGCTGAGTTTTTTCTTATGGCGTTATTTTTTAGATATCGGAAAATGAATCGTACAGGGGGAGCGAACCTCGATGTCTCAGCTCTATTATAGGGGAAGAAAAAACAACGGAAATAATTATATTAATACAAATAGTGTAAGCTGAATTTGCATATTTATCCAAATTTGAAAACTGAAGTAGATGTCATCGAATGTTTTTGCCGGAAACTTACCTATATTTTTGCATATTTAAAAAGGAGCTTATTTTTCTGAAAAAACTGTGAAAAAACAAACCAATCTTCTTCCGATAAAAAATTATAAACAATTTTGTCGCTTCTGTGGTTCATTGAACATTGTTTATGAATGGTGGCATACTGTACTAAAAAGCTTCGACTTTTACAAAAGTCTTAGTTGCGGGTATTTCGCGGTGATACAATAAATTGAACTACAAACTAACATTACGATAATAATATCTTCAATGAGCGAGCACGCCACAAATAAGTAGTGTGATTTTATGTCGCTGCGATTTATCACAAAATCAAGAAATCGAGGAGTGAGCCACCGCACTTATACCAGCGCTTTTTTGAGGCAGTCGCGCCGCCTTGCTTTGAGCTGCCGTACCCTGGTAATGACGATGCCGTGCGGCTTGCTGGCACGTAGACGTAGCTACAACTTTGTGTGCTAACAAACATTATTAATATCAATTAGTATTAATTATTAATTAAACATTGAAAAACATATAATATGCTACTACTAGTACCACAGAAAGAACTCCGTTCTGCTTCTCCTACTGAAGCCTCACGTAATATTTCTCTAGATAGTTCATCGTAAGCATATCTGTTCTGTTCAATCAATAATTAAGTAATAATATTGATCATGACGTGATAATGTTTAATTAACTATCGATACGACAAAATTGCTTATAATTTTTTAACGGAAGAAGATAGCAGCATTGAATAGATCTTTCCCGTCAATATCTGATCTATTTTCATATGTTAACTTGTTTTCTAGGTTGAGACACTGTGCTTTTTTTGGTATCTCTCCAATGCCCTCCAACTATCAATGTCTTGCAAAAATGAAAACTTGTTGTTGTGTTCTGTTAATAAATCGAATCCTTCATTCAATTGTAAGATCGCCATGCTAAGTAGCAAGATATAAAAATTAACTTTAAATTTTTTTTTTTGGATCTAATATGGGCTCATCTGCAGCCCATAATCAAAATGTATTTTTCGGAGACGTGAACAAGCAGTTTCGACGAATTCAGGTCCACATTCTGAATCTTCAGCAATTGATTTTGAATCAAGCAGCAATTATTCAGAAGCACTGTGCTGTATACGCCTTTATAATGTATAAGTTTTTTTCGACCAGATCGATCATTTTGACCGCCTCTGAAAGAATAATGTCTGACTTTTGCAAAGTTCTGATTACAGTATTAATTTTGGATAAAATGTTGTTCTATATTACAACTGAACATACGAACCTATAAGACTTTAGCTTTAACATTAATGAATTCGCCATGTTCCTTGCGTCACTGTCATTCTTGTCATTGATAAAAATAGTGTATAATGCCTCGTACATTTCATTAAAATTAAAGCGAAGAGGTATTATAGCATCAACTCTTCATTCCTATCGCGTATTTGAAAGAGATTTAAAATCAGGTTCGTAATGATATCGCAACGTGAAGTTGATGCCGAAAAAATCATATATTTCCTGAACAATAGAAAAACAATTTGAGATTCTCAATGAGCTTTAAACGGCACCATTTACTACCAAATTAAATGTTTATTTTTTCCTCTCATGTTTGCACCATTATCATATCCTTGGACTTGTAAATCTTCTAGTTCAATATTGCATGACTTTAACAAATTCAACAAATAATTTGCTAACCCTTGTCCAATAGTATCAGTTACTGGTAACAAACCTAAAAATTCTCTTACCTCAGCAAGTTTTCTTGACGTGTTAAAATAAACAAATCTTACAATAACAGTAAGTTGTTCTTTGTGTGAGATACGTGTACAATCTAGAATCACAGATTAGTATTTATATTGTTTCAGAAGATCAACTACAATAGTTTTAGTTTTTTCAGAAATTATATTAATCAATTGATTTTGAATATTGGGGCCCAGAGATGGGGCATGCTGAGCATTTTGAATTCGAGCAATGTGTTCTGATAGTATATTATCAAAGTTATAAAAACATTCTACTAACTTTAGAGAAAATTTCCTTCATTTGAGCAGGATAATTTTTCAGAAGATCCTCTGAAAATAAAATTCTGACCAGCTAAAAACTTTATGATTTCGATTATCCTCTCCAAAACTGCCTCTTCTTCTCGCAGCATATTCGAGCTTAATTAGCAGAGTCTACTATTTGACCTTTTACTGTCATTTTTTAGATCTAAATATTTTTTGAAAGAAAGTATGTGACCTGAACCCTTTTCGTCTATTTCCTGGTATTGTGGTGGAAATGTTTCTAGTTCGTATAAATAAAAAGCTAATTTTGGGTGCTAACACTAACGTTATTACATTAGGAAACAACAGATGAGAATAACGGGGTATAACGGCGTTAAAACTGATTGAGTTCGAGGGGATCGATTAAATCATGTTATTAATTGTTGGTTTTCCATAGTTCGACGCACATACCTTCTCTTCTCACAAACATATTTGTATTACGTAGTTTGTTGAATTTGAAATTATAGTTCCAGGGAGGCGATTCTATCATCTTATTAAAGCGGATTGTTGGTTTTTCATAGTTCGACGGACATAAGTTCTGTTTTCCCAAACAAATCTTTATAACATAGTTTGTTTGTTGAATTTATAATGTGACAGAGAGTGTACCTAGCAAGCCATAAATCATAATCTCTAATAAAGAGGCGACCCAGGTACCCTTTGCTCATAACGGACCATCGGCTTTGCATTGCACTATTCAACAATTTTTCTTTGTGAATATAATAATGTCCTCTTCTTGTTCGGTGTAAAATATAGTGTGTAAGAAATTGAAAACAATTGAATTGAATAGAATTGAAACTCGATCCATAAGATTGTTCTGCTTAAATAATAATATCCTTGTATTTATATGGAAACAGATTCTTATTACAAAGGTCAGGTCTTATACAAATTTAACTTTAGTGCAATTCTAATAGATATTGAGTTGCATTGTATTTTAATATAAAACTTCTGATAATGAATTATCTCTTCGATTCAAATTATTTCTATGCTCTACAGGAAAATCATCTAGGTACACTTCTGTTGAATTGGAATGAAAACTTTTCAATTCATAATACACGAAAAAATTATTTTATAAACCGCTATTATATGAGATTCCGGAATAAATTCATGCATGTATTTCTTCGATAACCAATCTGATGTGTAATATGTCCTAATACCTTGTTTTTTGGGAACTACAATTAATTTTGCAAGGGGAAAAAGTTAAATATTTCAAAACAAAAAATATTGTTTATTCAAGTTACAATTTCATTTATATGGTATGAGTCTGCATTTGGAATCATTTAAAATCATTTTAGTTCCGTAAGTACGCCTTCAAATTTAAATTGACTTCCTAATTTTTACATGGCTCAATTGTATTCCTTCAAATTCAATTTGATGTAAAAGACTGTTAGCATCCGAATTGTTATGATACCATATAATTTTATGAACGTGTTTTTCGTTGAAATTGAATTCATGTGCCTCATTTTCGGAAAAACTAGCTACAACATATACCATAGGGTCCTAGTTGAAAAACGGCAAATATTAATGCCGTTAAAATGTAACAAACATATCTTGCAAAAGTTTGATTCAAATAGCCGTATGACACTACGCGTTGAGCATTTTAGTAAAATCGAGAGAATTGTTGGAAGAATTTTGTATAGTGTCAGACCCTTATTAAACATTTTTTCAAAAGATATATGTTTTTTACCGTTACTGTTCTACCAGCAACTCCCACCACCTTTTCATTTTCCATGCTGGAAAAGGTGTTACATAAAAAAAATGTCATTCAATTTTTCTGTTGGATTAATGTAACTCTCAGAAAAACAATTAAACATCTCGTTTTTGAGATACAGAGAACAAACTTGCTTTTTCTAATAATAGAATGCCCTCAATATTTTTCAAAGTCATAAAAATAGATACGGCATTCCGTTTAAAATAATGCAAATGCATAATTTAAATGGCCAGAGGACATTTTGTTTCTTGTTTGTCCCAATAGTTTTTACTAGTCCTGACATCTCTACACATTGTCATGTATGTTATAAAAAAGAAATATTGTCTATCTTTATTTTTTAATAAATGTTACGTACTACCTACATCTTTTCTTGATCCAATAGTTTCATCAAATATACTTGGGGGTTTCACCAGAAACTTTTGCTAAAATTGAAAATTTGAAAAAATCACTGGGATCCTTGCTTCATAAACATTACCAATTTGCGACCTCTTATATCATAGGCAGTACCTTAGCCAACGTAACCTACACTTCCCCCAAAAAACTTTCTCTCCTATGTTTTGCTTGATGAAATGATAACGTGGTAATTAACATTTGAGAAATAACTTGTATAATAAAATTCGTCTGAAAGCGCTATTTAATGTAACTCGTTTTAGGTTTGAGAACAATAAATTTATTTGAAAGCTTATATTATTATCATTGACCAAGAATTTATCACCTTGATCGCTGATAAACAGGGCTTTACCACAGACAGAATTCAAAATAAATGGGGATTTCACCGAAAGAAAACATTTCTGCAATAGTTTATTGAACTATGAGACAATTTTGATGGAAACGAGAAATTATTCTGAATTTGGTATGTTAAAAGGACTTAAAAACAAACGTATTACTTGTAAAGATCACCAACGTGCTACAGGAATATTATAACCCCTGTATAGATCCCTGTCCTGACGTGGCTGGAGGCATAGGGATCCGAAGTCAGTTAACTACAGGTTTCGACATGTTGAGGCTCGTCAGGTGGTTAGTTTAGATTACGAATATCTTTACAGGGGTTGCAATATGGTTGGTGATAGTGAAAACATACATTTTCATATTTTCTCACAACGAACAATTGAGAGATAAAAAGTGTAGGCCAATGCCGGAAGTTGTATGGACATGAGTCCTCGGAGTAGTTGTTTCTGTTGATCTGAGGGCTTTCCGTTGAGTGGGTGCATACTGATCTAACTATGAGCTGGAATTGAAAGTTAAAAGTACTTAGATTTTGATTCGGTACATATTCTCCGGCCAGTCGTATTCTCCAATGTAGGAGATTTCGACGAAAGCGGGTATATTTTGACAGGTCCTGCCCAAAACTTGCTTTTTTCCTAATACCGCCCGCAAAGGAATAGCGCTCGCCGTTCGTAAAATATATTCCTTACGCACTAGTGCGTAGAGTAACGTCAATAAGGCTAAAAAAATGATGGGTCTGGACATGCAAAAATATACTTATATTCGTCGAATTCTCCTAGTTCAGAGAATAGTACTGGCCAGAAAATTTGTACAAACTTTTAACTTCCAATTCCCACCTCAAACCAATTTCGGAAAAGCCGTATTGTTTTGTATTTTCAATCTACGTAACTTGTGTTTTTGGCAAATTCCGATGTCATCCTAGCCCTCGACAATAGCGGCCGGCGGTCGCCATGGCAACTATGGTAATATATTTTGGACCCCTCTCTCGGTCTATACAAGATGCATCATTTAAAACAAATGTTTTATTTTGAAAGATATATTTTACGGTAGTTGAAAAAAATTAGTTTGCAATTTGTGTGTGAAGTAACTTTTTTGAATCATGAATCATGGAACACTAGTAGTATTTTACCCTTATTGTCGTCACTTTACGCACTGTTGCGTAAAGAATTTTTTTTATGCCATAGTGCGTAAAATTAATCTTTAAGCACTGTACGGCGAGAGTGAAGTTAATACTTCTTGGGCGGTAGTAGGAAAAATGTTTTTTGAACATGCTAATTTAGATACGTCTGAGAATGTTTGTACAACTTCAATAAATTAAATTAGTCGTGAACTATTGCAGAACTTTGTTCGTAAATGAGTATTTCTGAAAATATGCAATTTTTGTGTTTTTATAGTTTGCCCGATTATCTGATACTAAAAATTAATTGACAGTATTTGTTGTTGTTGATTAATAACAAACAATAAAAACTAAATTACTTAAATATTTATTTTCTTGTTCGCTCCCACAACGTATATAATGCAAAAAAATACTATTACGTCCACTATGTTCCAATGTAAAAAACTATTTTTTTTTAAACGGGGTCTTTATTTTATCGAAAAATATTGAATCAATATAGGTATTTGATTTATAAAAGCATGAACCCATATATTCAGTTGTCCCGGAAGTCGCCATTAGTGAAATAACCACCAAAAAGATATTTTTTTGAATTCTAAATTATTGTACTATGCACATACAAGAAAATTACTGTGTATGTTCAGAAGACAATATATGCGAGATCCTAGCAATTTGAAATAAGTATGTATAGGGGTTTTAAGTTATTATCCTGAATTTTATATTAATGTCCCGAAACACGTCAATACGACACTGTACGTTGAACAATTTACAAAAAAGTATACATAAAGGTGAATATGAGCTAATTGTGAAGGAAAATCAAATGTATACCCATTTCAGTAAGAAAATTTGTAGGGCACAAAATGACCCAGAACAAATGATGACAATTTGGATATTTAAATATTTATTTTCCTATTCGCCCCTGAAACGTATATAATACAAAAAATACAATCATGTCACTATGTTCTAATCTAAAAAACTGATTTTTTTAGAAGTGTGGTCTCTATTTAATCGAAAGATATTGAGTCAAAATAGGTCTTTGATTTGTAAAAGCATGATCCCATATACTTAGTTGTCCCGGAAGTCGCCATTAGAGGAACAACCACTAAAAAGATACTTCTTTAAAATTCTAGTTTATTGTACTATACATATTTGAGATAATTACTGTTTATGTTCAGAAAACAATATATGTAAGATCCTAGCAATTTGAAATAAGTATGTACACGAGCTTTAAGTTATTATCTTGAATTTTGTATTAATGTCCCGGAACACGTCAATACATCACTGTACATTGCAAAATTTTAAAAAACGTATACATAAAGGTAAATATGCGCTAATTGTGAAAGAAAACCAAATGTATACCCATTTCTGTAAAAAAATGTATAGGGTAAAAAATGACCCAGAAGTCGTCGCTTGACATATATATATATATATATATATATATATATATATATATATATATATATATATATATATATATATATATATTTGTATGCTTTCTTGGTATATTGGTTCGTATATATACTGAAAATAAAATATACCAAGAAAGCATACAAATATTACAAATGGTTCAAGAATATCAATAAAAGAATATATATATATATATATATATATATATATATATATATATATATATATATATATATATACATCCACCTATACATTGGGAGCCCCTCTAATATGCATACTTCTGGAGCCCACTGGAAAGAGACGAAATATATTAGTTTAGATTAAAGTATATTTGAAGAAACCTGTTATGTAGTGATGTAGTCACTGTGGATTAGTTACAAAACTTTTTCAGAGATTTCACTATGACATATATAATAGTCCCTTTCAAATCGCAATACTTAGTGAACCGTTCATGTATATTTTCTGTACATTTTATCGACTATGTGAGCCCCAAAATGTATATTAGTTTCATGTTGCGGTGGATACTAGACTTTGCAATGTTGCCACCTAGCTTATGAGTGTTTAATGGAAGAGTTTGTATCATTCACATGACTAAACGACTCAATACAACGAAATAAGGCAGATTACGCAAATCTATAATTTCTAGGATCAAAGAAATGGTAATTACAAAACAAGAAGTTTGACAATATAGCTTTATTTCTCTGAAACAAACAAAATGAAAACATGAAATTCGAACAAATTTTTTGGATGTAAAATCTTTTTAAAAGAATGTTTTTAGAGAAATTTCTGAACTAATAAGGAATTTTTTAACTGAACTAAAAAACTCATTTTCCTCAACATTAGTCATATACTTATTTTAGTAAACAACAAAAACGTCTAATATTTCTGTAACTTTTTTGAATAATTATTTTGTATTAACACTTTTATTTTCAACCAGCCTTTGTTGTAATAGGGGTCGACTATGGCTCATTTGATGGACATTTTTATTCTCTATTCAACGGCTTAGAAATTTAATTATATGAAAGAATAACTACTTTGTTTTTATACCAATCTTATTAATAATAACGTGAAAACGTAACTATAGTTTCAACACCGAAGTGCCATTATCAAACAATTAGAAAATTATGAAGAAATCAATGAAACAGTTCAAGTATAGATAGAGTAGAATAAAGTAGGGTTGAGATTAAGGGATCAACGGAAATTCCAAAAATAGGTAGATCATATGAAAGTACAATATTACATAGTAAACATAGCAACAATTTGTGAATTGGTGTGATTATAATTTAATATTCTAAGAATTATTTAAAGAGCGGTTTGAAAGACAGTACAGTTTTACATAGTAAGCAAGGTAACAATTTGTGAATTAGTGTGATCATAATTTAATATTCTAAGAATTATTTTAAGAGCGGTTTGAAAGACACATGAAAAGATCACTTTGCCATAGGTCTAAATGATCATTGAGGATATTTTTAATAGAATTTTTGACACCTTTATAAATCTCTATTGATTCTAATGTATTGAATTTAAAACCTCTGGTTTGGTTATGTAAAATGCTTAGGCTATCTAGATTAGGGAAATTATGACCCGTTTGTAAAAAAATGATTAGCAAAGGTTGAGTCAGTTTTGTTGAGTCTAAACGAGCGGAAATGCTACATGCATCATCAGATAATGTACTTGCCTTCTTCAAAGGCACTTCCAGACAATTAAATTCCTTTGTATCATTTATTAACTAACTTCACCCAAAAATTGAATTCACGTTAGAAACAGAAAAAGATAAAACAATAAACTTTTTGGATTTAACACTAATACGTGACCATAATAAAATAAACTTCAATATCTACAGGAAACCCATTTGTACAGACATCGCTATTCCGAACTCATCGTTTAGTCGTCGTAGCCATAAATTAGCAGCATATCACTCAATGATCCATAGAGCATTTTCGATATCATTGTCAATAGAACACCTCACTATTGAGTTGAAAACGATCGAACGAATAGTTATCAATAATGGTTTTCCGGTAGATCAAATAATTATACTAATAAATCGCAAACAACAACAATTAACTTCCTATAAAATTTATCCGCGTATAAAACACATAGATGTTACCACCAAATTCATCTCTGACATATTTCGGTACAGTAAGCGAACATATTGCTAACATTTTATCACGCCATAATTTTAAAATCAGTTTCAAGCCTCAAAATAAACTTTGCCATCTTATATACAACGCCGCAGACATAACCAATAAATATAGAAAACCTGGAGTTTATAAGATGATTTGCCCAGACTGTGATGATTTTCATATAGGTAGAACTTGTAATTTCAAATTGAGATACGAAGAACATTTTCGCTCGTATAGACTCAACAAAACAGACTCAACCTAATTTAGATAGGCTAGTCATTTTACATAACCAAACCAGAGGTTCTAAATTCAGTACATTAGAATCAATAGAGTTTCATGAAGGTATCAAAAATTCCAATAAAAATATCCTCAATGATCAGATAGACCTATATCAAAGTGATCTTTTCATGTGTCTTTCAAACCGCTCTTAAAATAATTCTTAGAATATTAAATTATAATCACACTAATTCACAAATTGTTACCTTGTTTACTATGTAATACTGTAGTCTTTCAAACCGCTCTTCAAATGATTCTTTGAATTATGACGAGTACCTTGCGACTTTTCGGTAAACTGCTCATTTCAAATCCTCGGGCACCAGATTTTGCTAAAGGTTTACTCCTTTTAGAAGACTTCTGCTAGGGTCTTCTCCACAAGGCTTGTCACTATGCTATCTATAGATGGCCTTATCCCTAGGCTAGCTGAAGTGAAGTAAAACCATGGCCCATTGAGCAGAAAACAGTATCAAAATTGTGGGCTTTAATTACAATTGATACCTGGTTAAAACTTAGCTCGTTCGAAGATAGAGCAGAGATAATTTAATGAAACGGGGAATTCCAAATATTAGAATATATAATAATTATAACAAGTACACTTTCGGAACAATTCACAAAAATTATTCACCCAGACGGAAAATGTAATGAAGCTCAAACGGTATATGAAAACTGTTCCAACATATCTACTTTACGATATGTTCGGTATTTAAATTCAATTCAACGGTACGGAATCGGTTGATGTATGATTCACAATTGTCACTTGCGGAAAATATGAATCACAGGTCCTAGAGTGATAAGCGGTGTACGGTAGATCATTTAGATAGCAATAATACGTGAAATGTTCAAAACACACTACTATATATTAAATGGTTATAAAATTCGGTCGGTTCGGAAAATATTGTCTTGCACTAGTTTTCCGCTAGTACGATATCAGATTTCACGATATTTTCGGTTAATTACTCTAATTGACTTTATTCTGTCATAACACCCACCCTGGTATTAGCCATCAACGGGGTTCCCGGTAATTGTATGACAGTGTTAGATTTCGTACATTTCACAGATTCAGAATCTGGACAATTAGGGCTTATACTTCCGGTGGATCACAGCGTGCACAAACCCTAACTATCGTATCTGCAATAACCCCTACATCCACGGCCGAAGACTTCTCATACGAATAAGGGATTATTACGATTCTCAATCACACAACCACTCCATCTTCTACTTTCGGTAGATCACAGCATGCACAAGTCGTTGGCGGTTTGGTCGTCTAGGATATACTTATACTTCCGGTAGATCACAGCGTGCACAAATATACCCAAATACGCCCCTGTCGTTCAAACATACACACTCTGTACACACCATACAATTACTTGGATATTTCAATTCAAATGCGAATTCAAATCGTGCCAGGTCCGACCTATGACGGGATAAACTCAAATATAACAATTTAAATTACCGAAAGCAACGGATCTCAAATATCATACAAACGGTTACCAATCACAATAATAATCATAAACTATGGAAATCAATATATCGTAATGCTCAAAAATATAAACTATTTAGATATCATTTACCTTATATAACAATTCACTTAAACGGAACACTATTGTTAATTCACAGTCTAAATCTGACTTGAACTAGGATAATTAATTCACTCTGATTCTTATGTTAATCTCACTTCAACAGTAGGTACTATTTGAAAATCAAAATCACCAAAAAGCAACTGTACTGATTGATAATCAAAATCACAAAAGAGGGCACAAAAGAGAGAGTCACAAAAGAGAGAGTCACAAAAGAGAGTCACAAAAGAGAGCGATCTTTCATGGGTCACTGCTTTTATATGTTTTCCGAGGTTCTGGTCAAGTCCTCTCCACCAATTCCTTTTCTGTGCCGAGGGTTTTTTACTTATGTCCCGAACATTGCTCAAAAGTGACGCTATTTTTTAGATCTAAAATTCGCGCATATCATGCTCCAGTAGTTTCTCTCGGCACAATAAAGTGTTATCGGAGTTTTTTGGTTGTTCGCCCTTTTTATACATGAGACTGTTCAAAGTTTGATGCGTTAACTTGCCAGACCCCTGTTTTTGCAACATATTTTATCGGAATGAATGCAATTTTTAAACGGACATGAATTCGATTCATTTATTTGAATAATTACACTTATTCAAAATTGCGGAAATTTAGAAAAGTGACAATCACGGAATACACATTCGGAGTTCACGCATATCTATTGAAATAATGAACTGTTCAAACTGAGATTACATGTAATATCCGTATTTACTGCCTGATCTAAATTAAATGATATTTCAAAATTTTAAGCTTCGTTACATCCCCCTAAGTTCGGTTAAAAATGAAAGAATATGATTCTTCCATTTTTCAATTCTCATCTGAGAATACATACGAGAAAAAAAAATCTAATACGAAGGTAAGATACCCTAACCTGACGTTAAAACTTCGATTTCCTTCGTCGGGAACTTCGCGGAATAGCAATATCTTACTTGGAACATAAAATGAAAATTCTTCTGCAGAATGAAAAAACTGCACTTCTTCTTCGGAACGGGAAACTGAAACTGCTTCTTCAAAACGGAAAACTCAAAACATCTTCTTCGGAACGGAAACACAAAAACTTCTTTTCCAAAACGGAAAAAAAAGTGACAATCACGGAAAATACATTCGGAGCTCACGCATATCTATTGGAATAATGAACTGTTCAAACTGAGATTACATATAATATCCGTATTTACTGCCTGATCTAAATTAAATGATATTTCAAAATTTTAAGCTTCGTTACAGAATATTGAATTATAATCACACTGATTCACAAATTGTTGCTATGTTTATTACATAATACTGTGCTTTCCTAGGATGTACCTGTTTTTGGAATTTCCGTTGATCCCTTAATCTCAACCCTACTTTACTCTACTCTATTTATACTTGAACTGTTTCATCGGTTTCTTCATAATTTTCTAATTGTTTGATAATGGCACTTCGGTGTTGAAACTATAGTTACGTTTTCACGTTATTATTAATAAAAGTGGTATAAAAACAAAATAGTTATTCTTTCATATAATCAAAATGATAAATTACCATAGAGTAACGGCTTCCACCATCGATCTTTTAGAAATTTAAATTTGCTCAATAGCTTTTGAGAAATGTAAGTCTAAAATCTGTTCGATTTTAAGTGTAACCCCGTACTAACTCTTTCTCAGCCACACCAATTTTGTTTTTGATGAAGCACAATTTTAGTGTAAAAATTTCACCCTAGATACCAATTTCTGAGCGGAGTAGCTACCCCCCTTAAAAACATATGGAGCAAATTCAAAATTCTATGAATCATTGAATAGACAAAAGAAATCCCTTTCAAATGAGCTATCAGTCGACTCATGTCAAGAGGGTAGCTACCCCGCACAGGGGTTAGAATCTGGGATAACATTTTTTTAACAGGAGTATCCCTCATCAAAAATAAAAATCAAGGAATCTCTCAAATATTCTACAATACAGGTTTTAGTAGGGGAGGCACTTGAAATAGCACAGATTTTAGACTTACTTTACACAAAAACTGATTGATTTCACCAAACTGCTCTATAGAAAATGAAATTTCCTATAAAATAAGCTATCACTTGAGCCTTGTTGCATTTTGAAAGGGATAGCTACCCCGCGCGGAGGTGATTTTGGAATAAAATATTTGAATCAAAAACATGCATTTAAAACTTTTAAATCGACCTATTCCACGATATTTTCAAACATTTGATCTCAAAGAAGTTAGTATGGAAGAAACACCTCAAACTTACATTGTATAAATCAAATGAAACAAACTTATCACTTACAGAAATTGATACATCAGACATGCTTGGACTGTCAGGTATATATTCCGAACTACTGTCACTAAGCAAAATAATCTATGAAGTTTGATTTTAAGTTCAAATTGTACATACGTACTTTTTTAGAAATTGGATTATTTTCTGACATACTCGTTTCAGCATTATTTGTCACTGAGTTATCTGAAGGCGAAATGTCGTTTAGTATTGACTGATCTTGTTCCCTATTAATCATATATTCATTAACAACCTCAACCCTTTCTTCTGGGCGAAATCTATTACAAAACCACTGTTGTTAGCTCGTTGTAATTCGCAAGCCACTTTTATACTGAAAGAAGTGTAGGTTAGAGTTTCACTACATTGTTCTTATGTGTATTTATTCACAAACTGATTTGAGAATTGGAGATTTGTTACCTCACTCGTTCTACACCATTAATGGTAGATAACTATTCAACTATCAAATGAGAAAATATTTATGACATTTTCTATTTCACTATCAGTACGCTTTTAATAATAAAGTGAATGACAATTCACGCCAGTATGTGCTTTCTGTTCAAAACATTTCTGAAGAGGCGAAAACCAGTACAGTGTTGAACGATTTATGGGCCTCTTATCATCGTTGTAATAAATATAAAATATACGATAATATACGCTCTCAGATGCAGCGCACCAGTTGTTACGGCGCACGGCTGAATTAAAGAATACAAAATCACACAAATTACGAATATGTGGGGTCCTCATGAAATTTTGTCTGGTACAGTGTTGTGACGAAACACATGATTTAGAATGGCAGGGCGATATGGAGCCCATATACGGACCTCATATAGCAGCCGGGTCCCATATCATCTGCAAATAGTCAATGTATGGGTTTCGTATGTATAGCAGGATATATATATATATATATATATATATATATATATATATATATATATATATATATATATATATATATATATATATATATATATATATATATATATATATATATATATATATATATATATATATATATATATATATATATATATAATATGTTAATATAATTATTATTTGCCCCACTTTGTGGTGACAATTGTTAATAATTATTATTCTTACTGTTTTTATTTTTTCCCCACTTTGTAGTGACAATTGTTAAGAATACTCTTATTGAGTTTTTATTTATTTAATAATTATAATTTTTGATTCTATCGGCTAGCTTTTTATCTTTTGATTTGATTATATTTGAATTTTTAAATTGATGTTTATGAAGTTTTGAAGTTTATCTATTGAATACTTTTTATATGGAATTAAACACAATGTTCTTTGATTTCACAATATTTAATTTCTATGACTCTTATTATCTTGTTCAATTCAGTTTTATGTTTACAAAATCTATGACATAACCTTAAGACACTTTTTCAACTAATATTTGTTTATATTGTTATTGTCAACAATCTTCCTTTTTCTTCACAGATAATACGGATAATATGATGTAGAAATTATAAACAAACTTACGTTTAGATAATATCCAAAAGTGTATTTAAACAATGAAGGCAATTTTCAATTTACTTCCTTTTATGATTTCGTTGATTCACCTTTTACACAACACTATGCTATTTCACGATGATCACAGGTAACTAATTCAGGTTACTTCTTCTTGAGGATCAGGAACTGTTGATAATACTTTGTTTTATTCTTTTTAGATAAGATATAAAACCTTTCGATGCTTTATTGAAATTATGTTGAAGAATGGCAATCGTTGGATACTTCTTATAAATTGGAGGTTACTACTACCTTTTATTTGGTTTAGATACTTGGGATACTCGTTGACTTTTAATAAAACTTATCAACTTTGGTTATTTGTAACCTATCGAAGTTTGGAACACTTGCGTTCTCTGATGTTTATTTTATATAAACTTAGGTTAGAAAATTTTGGTGAGTTGCCAGAGAAGAACAGTCTCTGCTTGGATATTAATCCAAACTAAATTTGGATTTCCTTTCAGACCCTTTTATAGGCCTCCAAAATCGACGCTACTTGATGACATTTTCTACCTATCAGATGCTTTCTTTTCATATCAAGCATGCCAAGTTAATTGTTGTGAACTGACAGAAGTTCTCATTGTTACTAGACTGACACTAGAAATTCGTCTCGACCAATCAGAATTTAGTATGCTTTAATTTTTGAATTATTGGAGATTTTCAACTTATTTTAATTGATAGTGATTCCTTCTTTTTAAATTAATATTGCCTACATTTTTACCCACACTTTGGTATAATATAACCTTTGATTGGGTTATTATTAATATGATTATTCCCATATTTATGGTTTTCTTGACAGTTACTTATTCTTAAATCTAATACATATCATATTATATCAATAACATTCTTTTAACATAAAATAACTCAAATATACTAATCCTAACTTATATCTATTACATTATTCAATGTTTTGTACTATCACATGATAGTTTTGTAATCACTTTAATTATGATTTCTGCCTTCGTTACACAGTACGTTTCTTCACTTTCACTGAAGTTCTTGTTTATCACTTCTTATTCTATTACATTGTTGTTTATTATGTTTTACATTGTTAATAATAATATCCTAACTATTATTTAGCTTTTACTATTGTTTTTAATTCCATATAAATATCTTTTATTTGATCTTTTCTGATTTTCAAAGTTCGGTAAGTTATTATTTTTACATTTTTATTGTTTATGAAATGAAATCATAACAAATTTCCCTAAATCAATTTTAACATATTAATCACATTAATATTTAAAATTTATTTATCTTTTGATTTTTATTTTTATGAACTAAATTTATTAATAATTATACTTGTATATTTGATCAATATTAAATATTCCCCTTATTTTTCCATTTTCAGGATTCATTAATTCATAACTATTTTCAGCATTTTCATTCATTACTACATATGGACCTTCAAAAACAAAACATAATTTTCCACATATATTCTTTTTATTATTAGATACTCTCATTGCTCTTACTATTACTAATTCACCTATTTCAAATTTAATTAACCTTCCTCTTTTTCTCTTTTCCCTATTCATATACTTTCTTGCATTTCTTTCTAACCTATTACTGATATCTTTCAAAATTTCATTTCGCTCTACTGAATTTTCATCTAACCATTTTCTATCTGGTTCTTCGCCTTTCATTATTAATACAGGTGTTTTCTCTGTTGTAGTATTTGGACAATGATTTAAACATTTTTCTACTCTGGATATTGATTCATCCCATTGACGATGTTTACCCTCACAAGATATTCTCAGATATTTTATTACTTCCTGTATATATCGCTCTGATGGATTGGATTGAGGATGTCTGATGCTTGTTAATTGATGAAAAATTAAATTCCTTTTGCAAAAATACTTGAAACGTATGTTTTTGAAATATGTTGCGTTATCTGTAATTAACTTTCTTGGCCTACCAATTTCTTCAAAATAGTTTTCTAACTTATGCATTACTTCTCTACTTTTTGTCGTTTTGCAAGCATACAATTTTATATATTTAGAAAATAAATCTACTACAACCAAAATATGTCTATTTCCTTTTTCTGTTACTATTAACTCACTTAAAAAATCTATTGCTACTATTTCTAAACATTCCTTTACTATAATACTCTTTGCTAAATTGTGATTAATTATATTTTTAGGCTTTGCTCTTTGACATATGCCACATTTCTTTGTGATTTCTTTTGCAATTTGGTAATCTCCTTTACCTATATAATTTTCTCTGAATATTAGCCACATTTTCCTTGCTCCTATGTGATTGAATTCACTATGTAAATGATTTAAAATTTTTAAAGTTAGGTCTTGATTTATTCTGTATAATTCTTTCCTACCTATATCTTGTAAGTAAACTCCCTCTTTGATTCTACATTTCTTTTTATCCTTCTCTGATAATGTACTTTGATTGTTTTTAATGCTCTCTAATGAAAATAATCCCCTTACTTCTAATAAAATATTTGCTCCTACTTTATATTTCCTTTTATCAATTTTTAAATTTCCCTCTTCTCTTGATAAAGTATCAGCTATTATATTTAATTTTCCTGGAATATGTTTTATTTCAAAATCATATTCCTGCAATAACAAAATCCATCTTTGAATCCTACTGTTTACAAACTTGTTTTTAAATATACTTGTTAATGCACTATGATCAGTTCCTACCCTTACTTTATTCCCTAACAAATGAAATCTTAATTTCTTTACACAAAAAACTATACTTGCTAATTCTAATTCAGTAACACTGTAATTTTTTTCATGAACTTTTGTCATTCTTGACACAAAACTTATGGGCACTTCTTCATTATTTTGTTTTTGTAATAAAACACCACTGAATCTTTGTTTAGAAGCATCTGTTCTTAATATGAAAGGTTTATCATATTGTGCATGATAGACTTTTACTTTTTTAATGAAAATATCTTTTAAATTTTGGAAAGCTTCGTGTCTTTCATTATCCCATTTCCACTTTACCCCTTTCTTGAGTAATTCTACTAATGGAATCTCCTTCTGACTTAAATCAGGAATGATCCTTTTGAAATAATTTATTAGACCTAAGAATCCCCTTAAAGTTTTAAGATTGGTGGGTCTTTTGAAATTTTTAATTACATCTAATCTATCTTCATCCATTTCTAATCCTTCCCTCGTTAATTTATAACCCAAAAATTTAACTTCTGTTTTATAGAATTCACATTTCTCAATATTTATTTTTAAACCTGCTATATCTAATTCGTTCAAAACTAATTTTATGTGATCTTTATGTTCTTCTACTGTTCTAGAAAATATTAATATGTCATCTATATAATGAACTACAAAAATTTCAAATCTATTTAATATCTGATTCATACTTCTAACTAACGCACTGCATGCACTTTGAATACCAAAAGGCGTAACTTTAAAAAGATACACTTCTCCATCTATCATAAAACCAGTGTAATCTCTACAACTTTCATGTAAAGGAATCAACCAGAAACTATGTCTTAAATCAACTTTACTAAAAACTTGTGCCTTTATTATTCTACCAAAAATTGACTCTATATTTTTAGGAGCTTCATATTGTGGTACTGACAATCTATTCAATGTTCGAGCATCTAAACATAACCTAATATCACCATTTGACTTTTTTGCTATAACAATAGGGTTTATATATTTTGTTTTACTTCTTTCTATTATGTCTTGTTCTAGCATTTCACCGATTTTTTTCCTAACATCTTCTATGTACTTGTATGGGATTGGATAGTTCTTGGATTTAAAATTTTCAATTTCTTTGACTTGGAATTTATGAATATAATTACTAGCTATACGAGTTTCATTAATTATTAAACCTTTATGTTGTGAAATTATTTCTGATATTATTCCCCTATACTTCTCGGATACTTTCATCTGCGAGATTATTTCATTTAAATTTCTGCTTGAGTCTTTTCTTTCGACCGCATTTATTATATTGCAACCTTCATTTGGTCTGTCAATATTTTCATTTTCCCCTTTCCCTATCTTTATAATTTCATCTAACAACTTTATTTCCTTTTCCTCGTAATCTATAATAATTCTATGCTTTTCTAATTCATCAGTTCCCATAACAATATCCAATTTCATATTCGGCACTACAAATAATTGCATCTCTAGACTTGACTTCCCTATTATAACATGCTCAGTAATCATTTTTGATACTTCAGTAATTTTCTTTCCACTAACATTTACTAATTCTACTTTTGGTATTTTTAATTGATTTGTTAATTTTACTTCAGACAATAGTTCTTCCCTTATTAATGATAGTTCTGATCCTGTATCACACATAATTTCTACTTCTTTCCCTTTTAAAAAACCTTTTAATTTAATTAAACCTATACTTTCATTTTCTTCCCTTTGCTGTTCGTAGTCAATGTATTCCCTCTGATGTTCATATAATACATTAACGTGGTATTCGTGCTTCCTTAAAAATCCTGATTTTGTTGATTATTTTGACTTGAAGAGTCTTCCCTTTCCATATTACTTTCAATCCTACTACAGTTTACTTCCCTTTGATTATTTTCATTTCTACTATTATTTCTATTATTATTATTATTATGACTTCTATAATCCCTATATCTATTTCTATTTTGATTAGCATTATTTCCATGATATCTATTTTCCCTATTATAATAATTTTGGTTTCTATTATCCCTATTTCTAAAATTGTTTTGATAATCATTATTTTGGAATCTATTATTATAATTTTGATTTCCCCTGTAATTGTTCCTGTTATCATTATATCCATTTTGTTGCCTAGTTCCTATGTTATTCTTATTATCAATTCGGTTTAAGTATGATAGTAGTTGATTCATATTTTTAATATTTGCAGTGGCTATTGACTCAGATATTTGACTTCGATACTGTCTTGACATGTATAAAACTATCTCTTCCTCTCTCATTTTTGGTTCTAAATATTGCGCTTCATTATATAGGCTAAGTGCATAAGCATTCATGCTTTTTCTAGTCCCTTCTATATATTTCCTAAAATATAACCTTTCTCGACATTTCGACTGCTCATTTTCACCCCAAAAATTATTTAAAAATTCATCTATAAATTCATCTAAACTATTTAATTCCCTTTCTTTGCAATTGAACCACAACAATGGTTCATCATTCAATCGTTCTCTTATTAATTTTTTCATTCTCTCTATATTCCTTTCATACTGTATTTCATTTTTTAAATCTTTAACAAAAATGCATGGATGTAATAATTTTATGTTTCCATTAAACTTTATTATATTCTCATGACCTACTTTTCTGTATTCTATATTCATTCTCTCTTCGGATCTATTCTCAATTCTTTTTATTCTTTCATCTTGTTCATTTATCATTTTTTTCTGATTTTCTTTCATACTTTGTACATTCACATTCACATTCTCTTCAATATTCTTCCCCATATCATTCATTCTATTTCCCATAATATCTATTTCTTTCTCTACATTATTAAACTTTCTATTTACTAAACTATTATATTCTTATAATTTATTATCTATACTTTCTTCAACATGTTGTCTTATTTCCTTTTTTTCAGTTTCAATTATTCTCATAATTTCCTCAGTTCTTTCATCAAATTTATCATTCACTCTCTTAATTTCATCTCTTATATCACTCATTCCTTGTTCAATTCTAGCATTAGTTTCATTCGTTTCATTAGCTTTTAAATTTAAACTTTCAAGCAATTTCATTATTTGTGATTGACTAGCTATTATTGGTGGTCTTTCTGCACTAATCATTTCACCCTCTCGATCAAATCCTATCAATTCTGGAGTACTCTGTCTATCTCCTTCCATTTTTTTTTTCTTATTAATTAATTTAGTTCTTTAAATTATTTTGATACGCGGTTCTATTCCTTTCTTTTAAATGGCCCCACGTTTGAGCGACAAATTGTTAATATAATTATTATTTGCCCCACTTTGTGGTGACAATTGTTAATAATTATTATTCTTACTGTTTTTATTTTTCCCCACTTTGTAGTGACAATTGTTAAGAATACTCTTATTGAGTTTTTATTTATTTAATAATTATAATTTTTGATTCTACCGGCTAGCTTTTTATCTTTTGATTTGATTATATTTGAATTTTTAAATTAATGTTTATGAAGTTTTGAAGTTTATCTATTGAATTCTTTTTATATGGAATTAAACACAATGTTCTTTGATTTCACAATATTTAATTTCTATGACTCTTATTATCTTGTTCAATTCAGTTTTATGTTTACAAAATCTATGACATAACCTTAAGACACTTTTTCAACTAATATTTGTTTATATTGTTATTGTCAAGAATCTTCCTTTTTCTTTACAGATAATACGGATAATATGATGTAGAAATAATAAACAAACTTACGTTTAGATAATATCCAAAAGTGTATTTAAACAATGTGGGCAATTTTCAATTTACTTCCTTTTATGATTTCGGTGATTCACCTTTTACACAACACTATGCTATTTCACGATGATCACAGGTAACTAATTCAGGTTACTTCTTCTTGAGGATCAGGAACTGTTGATAATACTTTGTTTTATTCTTTTTAGATAAGATATGAAACCTTTCGATGCTTTATTGAAATTATGTTGAAGAATGGCAATCGTTGGATACTTCTTATGAATTGGAGGTTACTACTACCTTTTATTTGGTTTAGATACTTGGGATACTCGTTGACTTTTAATAAAACTTATCAACTTTGGTTATTTGTAACCTATCGAAGTTTGGAACACTTGCGTTCTCTGATGTTTATTTTATATAAACTTAGGTTAGAAAATTTTGGTGAGTTGCCAGAGAAGAACAGTCTCTGCTTGGATATTAATGCAAACTGAATTTGGATTTCCTTTCAGACCCTTTTATAGGCCTCCAAAACCGACGCTACTTGATGTCATTTTCTACCTATCAGATGCTTTCTTTTCATATCAAGCATGCCAAGTTAATTGTTGTGAACTGACAGAAGTTCTCATTGTTATTAGACTGACACTAGAAATTCGTCTCGACCAATCAGAATTTAGTATGCTTTAATTTTTGAATTATTGGAGATTTTCAACTTATTTTAATTGATAGTGATTCCTTCTTCCTAAATTAATATTGCCTACATTTTTACCCACACTTTGGTATAATATAACCTATGATTGGGTTATTATTAATATGATTATTCCCATATTTATGGTTTTCTTGACAGTTACTTATTCTTAAATCTAATACATATCATATTATATCAATAACATTCTTTTAACATTACATATTTCAAATATACTAATCCTAACTTATATCTATTACATTATTCAATGTTTTGTACTATCACATGATAGTTTTGTAATCACTTTAATTATGATTTCTGCCTTCGTTACACAGTACGTTTCTTCACTTTCACTGAAGTTCTTGTTTATCACTTCTTATTCTATTACATTGTTGTTTAATATGTTTTACATTGTTAATATTAATATCCTAACTATTATTTAGCTTTTACTATTGTTTTTAATTCCATATAAATATCTTTTATTTGATCTTTTCTGATTTTCAAAGTTCGGTAAGTTATTATTTTTACATTTTTATTGTTTATGAAATGAAATCATAACAATATATATATATATGTATATATATATGTATATATATATATATATATATATATATATATATATATATATATATATATATATATATATATATATTTATGCGGAAGTGGCTGGACGTTTTTTGATACATTTGGATCATAGCTGGACCAAATGGGTAATACCTGGACGTCCAGTCCAGCTAATTACAATATGTTTATCCGGAAATAGCTGGACAATCGTTTTCAGGAATATGGCGAAAACTCACCTGTTCTTCAATAAATTCTTTTGATTCAAGCATCACTTGAAATTTGCAATATATATATATATATATATATATATATATATATATATATATATATATATATATATATATATATATATATATATATATATATATATATATATATATATATATATATATATATATATATATGTGTATTATTAATATTGAAAATTCTATTAATTTATGTGTAAATGTCAAAATCATCTAATGTGATACCTGAATGTTTATTAAGTATGTAGGTACGGTACGTGAACTTTGGATAAATAGTTAAATTAATTTTTAGGTTATTTTGATTTCCTTTTCTTGAAATTTTGAAAATTACAAGATAAAATCCCTAGTTTTACAAATTTCATAAGAGAATTTCCGAGATTGAAGATGTTTTTAGGTAAAGAAATAACAAGTTTGACGTGTGAAGGAAGTCACATATCCACTTTTGAGAAGGTTAGTTTCATATCACAAAAATGCAAAAGCTAATGTCAAAGTTCAATTTTGATGTAATCAAATGCAATTCAATGTGAACCAAACTCTTTGGGAAGCATTGCATACAACTGTATATAAGAAAATTGTACCTATGCCGAAGAAATCTCAGATAAGTTCAGACACAATCAAGATTTCATGTTCATAAGTTACATATTTTATCCACTGACACAATAACCTAACCTTACTGGTCTTTCAGAGAAAATGGATTTCAAGTTATTAGCTTCTTCAATTGCCTATTAGATTGTAACGTGGTAGCTGTTGTTTATAAACTATGCCATATCACCATTGGTTAACACATATCAACAATGATATTACATTGTTAATGTATAGTGTCTTATTGAAAATGAAAGAAAAGTTTTGTCCATCTACTAAGACTACAAATGTACCAAGAAACATACAGCATTTCAATTATGTTCAATACAGGGGGAAATATCACACAATCGACCCCAAAACTACCCTGGTTTCATCCAAAGATTTCAATGCAATCCACAACCATATTAGGGAGATTTAGCACAAGGCACGTTAACCTTTTCACATAGCAATCTCATTTCTGATTGACTGTTGCCTAGGAAATAACGCTAGCATATGTTTGCTGAAACGTCCTATTATTCCGGCGAAATTCACCAAATGTGACAGTTCAAAGTTGAGTTGTCTAATTGTGGGGCTGCACACAATAAACATGAAATCGTTTGCCACAAGTACTCGTCTTTTCAGCAGCAACTCAACAAAATTGGAATTTCACATATTTTTCAGTTCAAAATACCTAAATCCTAAAATGTCTTGAATAGAAATAATGAAAAGAATTTAGCAACTTTTGCCATTAATTGCATTTTTTGTAATGTCAGTATTATCTTAGGAAATTCAAAATTATTAGGGAAATAAATTTGAAAACCATTTTAATTTTTCAAAATAGTTTGAAGTTCAAAAGCTCAAAGTGTTATTGAGACTTGGAAAATAACGTGAAAACCATTTCAATAAGTTGTTTTAAGTTTTTCGTTTCTTCGGTATACATTAAAGCTCTACCAGATGTTGCGGTTCTATTTTTATTAATATTTGTATTCAAGTCTAAGACGAGCTGACATTCTGTCATTGTTGGAGTGATCCCTTCTAAAGAATGCCATCAGTGGTAGTGAAACTTCCTTCTCATAATCCATGTCAAACGAATACCTGAAATGTATGTGATTTATACCACTTTTTTTCCCTTCTTCTTCAGCCAAAACCTATTTTCTTTGACATTTCACCCACTGCATTTTCTATGTGAATAATATCCAAGCAATAACCATATTTATGGTCAACCTATCAACTTCATCCCAATTGTCTATGAAACAAAATTAGGTAGTTCATTTCATGTTTTGGATGTCAATATGGATGAAGGTTTCGTACCAATATGAAAAATCCTCTTAGTATTCGAAGGGAATCAGTTTATTGGTATTGAAAAATAAAGAGAAGTTAAAATTGGAAAAATAGTTAGTTATTTGTATTTAAGTCTAAGACGAGCTGGCATTCTGCTATTGTTGGAGTTATCCCTTCTAAGGAATGCAGTTAGTAGTAAAACTTCATTCCCATACTCCATGTCAAATGAAAACTGAAATGTATGTGGCTTATGTCACTTTTTTTCCCTTCTTCTTCAGCCAAAACCTCTTTTCTTTGACATTTCACACACTGCATTTTCTATGTGAATAATATTCAAGCTATAACCATATTTATATTCAACCTATCAACTTCATCCCATTTGTCTATGAAACAAAATTGGGTAGTTCATTCTTTGTTTTGTATTTCAATATGGATAAGGGTTTCGTACCAATATGAAAAATCGTCTTAGTATTCAATGGAAATCAGCTTATTGGTGTTGAAAAATGAAGGGAACTAGATGGATTATAATTCACTAAAAATCAATTTTCCTTTGTTTCTTCAGCTATACTAAAAACTAAAATACAACATATTTTCTATGAAATAATACCTCACGTAATTATATCAACTGTAGCTGCAATGAGTAAATACATCTAGAAACAAATTTCGATCAAATATCAAGGTATATTTCTTTTTTTCTTTAGAAAACTTACAACCTCTTTTCAATAAAATAACACCTCATACTATAATCAATTGTAGCTGCAATGAATACTTTAAAACAGAATTTTCAATCAAATATTATTTTAGGAACAATTCTAGATTGTCATTTACGAAAGTAGTTGCACAACTCGATTGAAAGTAGTTTACGATGCAAAATCATCCTCAATGTTATTGTTTATTCCTGATTGCAATTTTAAAGATAACCTGTATTGATTTTAATGTGATAAAATCGATGCGCGGGAATATATGTGAAACCCAATAATGGTAGTATCAGTCCTTATTATAATTTGTTAAACCAATTGTAAATATTGGTTCTTACTATAAGTTGTTAGAGGGCTAGATGCAAGGGACCGGCCGTATACCCACATTTAGCGCTCAAAACTGATAATGCGAAGGGTACTTATTGTTCAGGGCGACTTTTATGACCTGGTTCGTTCCTTTATTAGAGGTCTTGAACTCTATTTCAAGTTATAAATGTTACAAGCTATGTAATATAAATTTGTTAGAGAAAACAGAACTTATTCCTTCCAAACTATGGAACACTAGCGATCTGTCATTAATTAGATGATGGAATTCGCACCCTCTAACTCTATAATCATTTTTGTTCTGACGCTGAACTAAAATTAGTTATGAATACCTATACATAATTGTGCATAAGTTCGTGACAGACCGACCCTATTTTTCCTAATGAAACACCGTATACATTGTTTCAAAGTTCCTCCAATGTATGGTTGTTGCGATCTATGCAAAATCGTTCAAGAATTATTATATTCACCTTTGTAAAAAATAAGAAGTATATTTTTCCCCTTGTGTCTTTTCAATATGTTGGTATACAATAAATTTATTTGACAAAAACATGCAAGAGTATTTTTATTTCCAATCCAATGATTCTGTTTGAAATTATTTTATATTAGTGTACAGGGTGAGTCAAACCCTGCGTCTAAGTTTTCTAGATAAAATGGAATGGAAGATACTGTATATTATATGTTATTTGGATACCTCTACTAATTATGTTTTCATCAACTATTTCCTATGTCTGAACCCACTACTTACTGAGATATTAGTTATTTTTGAGGCCAAACTGTTCATTCATTACACATGAAGTTAAAATCGGAGTTACCTTGTGAAACAAATAATTTCTTTTCTATTTGCCGGAAATATTTATTTGAATCTTCTAGTAATTACTAGTATCCCAAGTCACAAAGGAGTTTCTATTTTTAGACGAGAAGATGAATTTTTTCAGACAAGAAATGATCGATATGATTTATGTGTTAGGAGCACGAAAAGTATCCCGATAGAATATAACTACACAGAAGCACTTTTGAAAGGCAAAGGTTCGATTGAATGGAAAATATAGAATACTCGAACTCGAACCGAGCTTTGTTTCAATTGAGGAAAACGAGTTAGTTGTAAATTTCAAAGTTATGGAAGACTAAGAAATCGCCTCAAGAAAAATAGCGATACAAACGGATGCTAGTAAGACTCCGATTCGATCTTCATATGTGAACATAAGCAGTTTTGCTTTTGAAATGACGAATATAAAATATAATATAATATAAAATTGAATATAGGAAATGGTCAATGAAAATAATATAACATTAGTAGAGGTATTCAAATTGAATATAATATACCGGATGTTTTGGTATTTCATTTAATTTATCGAGAAAACTAAGAACCAGTGTTTTGACCCATCCTTTACACTAATATAACATAATTTCAAACAGAGCCATTGGAGTTGAAATAAGACAGAGTTTGCATATTTTTGATAGTAAATTGATTGTTTTTGAGAAGATACAGATAGTATATACCTCTAGAATTTATTTTGTTTCTTCATTCTAATAGCTTCAATAACTTTGAGGCATTACAGTTATTGGAAAATTATAGCACTATAATAAATAACTAGTTAAATGCCTAAAAGTGAGAACCTATTAGATTGGAAAAGCAAAATGAATACTAGAGGCATGTATTGTCTGTTTTTTCCGGTACATATTGCCACAATGGCCGAACGCCCTTCGGGCATTCTATAAGGTTTGATTTTATTTTGACATTATATGCCTCTTCGATGCGCTTATTGTTTCATTGCACATATTTCCAGTTTCAACATAGAACAGATTTCATTGAACCATCGTTCACCAGATGACAGTGATTTGTCGTAATGGGGTATGTAAGTTGCCATTCCCAGCCTGATAATATTCGAGATCTCTGTGGCACATTGCGTTGGGTCATCAGATTGAAAATATACGCTTTTCCAAGAAAACTTGTACAAAAACATGCGAATACCGTCCCAGTTGACTGAGTTGTAATGCCAAACTGTGCGTGAAGGTGTTGGATTGCTTCGTGGAGTGATACAGGGACAGGTCGCAGTGATGAGTGGATGGTCAAAGCTTCCCAACGGTGCACGGACCATCACTTCATAGGGATCTGGATTCTTAGTGAGGAATATGTCCAGCGTATTGTCATAATTATAGTTGTTATCAGGGATCCGTGTTCATTAATCAACTGCTCAAGACCATAGGTAATGGCGAAAGCCTCAGCCTGTTGCCCTGCGTCATCCGTCTTGCTTGAGAACTTGAGCCAAGCAAAATTGTGAACGTTGAAATCCCCCATGATGATAATTTCAGCTGCTAGATAGTTCTGCTGAATGAGATCAAGTTCCAGAGGAAGAAATTCAAATCGTTCACCATGAGCTGGTTCATTTGGCAATAAATAGAGAACAGAGAATTTTGTCTGTTTGCGATTATCAAGATTGATTATATCTAACTCTTATGGTCCTAGATTCTCCTCTCTATGCTATGAATAGTTATTTCTGGAATAGAGACAGATACTTCGTTTAAATCTGAAACGAGTGGGGAGCTTGTAGCCAGGGCAAAGCATGTAAGTAGTGTTGGTGGCTGGATTAACCTGCGTCTCAATTGAGACCAGTATGTCTGATTTGTCTATCTGCAGGTGGTAATGAACATCGTTTATGTTACAGATGTTACAGAGGTCTATCTTCAAGCTTATACTTTTCAATGTTGAACCCTCTCGAGCACTCCTCGCCCGGCAATCCGAATTGAGAGGTATTTTCCTTCAGGAATATTTTACTTCAGGAGCTTCATCGAATTTTAAGAATGAACTCGAAATGAATAGAATATTGGTTTGGGTAAGGCGACTTAAAAATGGGGATGAAGATGAGAACAGAACCTCTGACCAAACACTGAAATATGAGGTAGCCCACTGCACAGCATCTTTGTCGAGGTAGTGATGTTTCACCGGGCTATGAGGAAAACCTTTATCATCTATGTTTATCCTTTTAGTCGTCTCTTACGACAGGCAGTATCTACCATGGAGAAATTCTTAGTCCTTCTCCATACAGACAGTTCGTCCCCAAACAGTGATGGTTCGTGTACCATTGGAAAACTCTGACCATTCACCCATCTTCCCTCAAATCACTTCACGAACCAATCCAACACCTACGCCACAGTTCGGCATTACAACTTAGCCGATTGGGACGGTCTTCGCATATTGCATATTTTTCTCCGAGTTTCCTTGGAGAAACTTCTGTTTTGAATCTGATCACCGAACGCAATATTCCATAGAGACATGTCCCTGTATCACTTCACGAAGCAATCCAAAACCTTCACGCACAGTTTAGCATTACAACCTAGTCGACTGGGACGGTCTTCGCATGCTTTTCTACGAGTTTCCTCAGAAAAGCGTTTGTTTTCAATCTGATGACCCAACGCAATGTGCCACAGAAATCTCGGATATTATCAGGCTAGTAATGGAAACTTACATACCCCATACCAATGAATCATCATCATCAGGTGAATAATAGTTCAATAAAATCGGTTCTAGGTACGTGGCTCCAAGACCAACAGCATACCGTCGTTGAGCGGTAACCCATGTCTGGAGAGCAGAACGAAATATGTTGAAGCCAGAAATATGTGCAATGGAACAATAAACACTTCGAAAGAGGCATATGCTGGAATAATATCAAATCTTATCGAATGCCCAAATGGCTCCTGTTCGTTTTGGACTTTCGCCGAAGCAGTTGGTTGACATTTCAATTCCAGCTCATTTCCTCCCCAATCAAAAATGATGGCATACTGACTACTACACCACAGGAAAAAGGCAACTTTTTATCTGGAATGCTTGCAGCAAATTCCAATTTGAATTCACGGAACGAACCTCATATAATTGCAGCGATCGATAGCCTGATCGATAGCTTTACATTCTGCTTGATCCTAATACCAAAAAGTATATGGGGCCAAACGGAACTCCACCTGTCGTTCTCGATAAATGTACTCCTGAATCAATACCAGTTTTCTGCAGGTTGTTCATCATTTCATACAAACGTGGTGTGTTTCCTTCCTGCTGGAAAACAGCTAGAGTTCAACCAAATCCCAAAAAAAGGAAAGGAGGTCCTTCCTGATAAGCATAGATCCATTGCACTATCATTTGTGATCTCTTAAGTAATGGAGAAGGTACTAAACATTGAGTTTATCCAATATCTAGAAAACTTCAAACTTGTGTATGACCGGCAATATGACTTTCTCCAGCAGATATCACTGGAGGCCTGCTTACCTACGTAAGACAAGTATGATAGAAATCTACTGAAAAATGTGGGGAATATCTAGCTGTAGCATTGGATGTCTCCAAAGCAATTGACCGAGTCTGGCACCAAAGCTTTTTTGGAAAACTTCTGTTATATGGTTTGCCACCTCAACTTTGTCGCTTACTATCGAGATTTCTCTCAGATAGATCACTCCATGCGATGGTTGACGGAATATCCTCCAATACAATGCTATCAACGCTGGTGTTCCAAAGGGATCTGTCTTGGCACCGAATTTGTTTCTGCTCCATATAAATGATCTGATGGAAGTGATCACCTGTCTCGTTCATAGATTTGCAGATGATGGTACACTACACACCGCTTTCTCATCTGGAGCCCCTATACCATCCAATGAAGCCAGAGAGGCGAGACAAAGAAAGGTTCACGCAATTAATGGAGATCTGGCAGAGATTCTGAAATGGGGATTTGTTAATCTTGTAGAGTAGAGAGAAAAATTAACGATGTTTATTACCACCTGCAGACAGACAAACCAGACACACTGGCCTTAACTGACACGCAGGTCATCCACCAACATGAGATCAATACTCGTTTCAGTTTTAGAGGAGGTATCTCTCCCTATTCCAGAAATGACCTCTCATGGCATCGAGAGGAGAATCTAGAACCACAAGAGTTCTACATTATGTGGTTCCATCTTGATAATCACAAACGGACAAAATTTCTCTTCTGTCTTCATTTATCACCAAATGAACCAGCCCATGGTGAAATCTCTGAATTTCTTTCTCCGAAACTCGACCTCGTTTAGCAGAACTATTCAGCAACTGAAATTATCATAATGGGTGACTTCAACTTTCACAACTCCGTTTGGCACAAGATCTCAAACAAGGCGGTTTAGGCTGGGCGACAGGATGAGGCCTTCGCCACTACCAACGGTCTCGAGTAGTTATTTATTGAACCAATACGGATCCCTGCTAACAACTATCATTATGCCAATACGCTTGACATATTCCTCATTATTCAATCAACAATCCAAATCCATATGATGTGATTTTTGTTATACTTTGACTACACGAGAGGGAAGCCTATAATGTTCGATAAACATCGTGAGAGCCAGCAATAAGATGTAGGATGAGGAGTTGGGCATTCTTATTTTTTCAGTAGTTTGGAAATTATAGGCGTAGCTGAAAGACTTCACTGGGTGTAGAGTTCCATAACTTCGCTGTGCGATACAAAAATGAAGTCTGGTAGAAAGAAGTTCGGCAGGTCTCGAGCTTGACAGTGAAGGTTTGAGCTCGTCTAGTCCGCCCATCTGGAATCTCTCGTAATGAAATACCAGACAAGATGTCTGATGAATACCGACCATGGAAAGATCTATGAAAAAGAGAAAGATCTTTCTACGTTGTTCTAGAGAGGTCAATGAACTCGTGAGTGTGACATCATCAATCAAACGAATAACACTCTTCTGGATTTAATCCAAGTGCTTCAGCGTATGTTTCGGAGCTGTACTCCGAACATGTGAACAGTACTCCAAGACAGGTCAAATCTGAGCTCTGTAGATTATGAGGAGCTGCTGGGATGTGAAGTAGCCCTTGGCACGGAAGTTGGTAAGTTTTTTGAAGTTCTCGCAATGAACCTCACATGATCGTCCCATGAGAGGATGCTGTTGGTGGTGATCCCGACCATTGTTTTAGAAGACTTCATAGTTGTATCTGACATCATCATATTAGGGATTGTGGACCTCGCCTTCCTGGAGGAGACGCAAGCTTGAGTTTTGGTTGCATTTGGCTCTAATAGATTATCACATCATATATCATTGCATGATTCAAGTCGACAACAATGAACGAAACACGAATAATTGAAATTGGAATACTTAATTTTTTTCAACAGATTTCAGCCATACATGTTTCACGTAGGCAAGTAGGTCCCCAGTTGATCTCTGCTGATGAAGGCCATATTGCCAGTCATTCACAATTTTGTAGTTATCTAGGTATTCGATAAGCTCGATTGCTTTCTCCATCATTTCAGAGATCAAAGGTGATAGTGCAATAGGTCTATAATTATTAGAAAGAGTCTCCTATCCTTTTTCTGAACTTGCACTCTAGCTGTCTTCCGGCCGGAAGGCAACACACCAAGTTTGTATGAAATGTTAAACAACCTGCAGAAAATTGGTTTTGATTCAGGAGCACATTCCTTGAGAACGAGAGGTGGAATTCCGTCTAGCCTCATAGACTTTTTGGTATTGAGATCGAGCAGAATGCTTCTAATAGTGCGCTGACGTAAGACAATTTCAGGCATATGTCTATCGACGACAGCAGTATTCGGAGTCTCGTTCCGTTGTGCATCCAAAGTGGAATTTGCTGTAAACAATAGAGCAAAAGGGTAGGCTTTTTCTTGTGGTGTAGTAGTCAGTGTGCCGTCATCTATGGTTAGAAAAGGGAATGAACTGGAAGTGAAATTCCTACCAACGGCTTAGGCGAAAATCCGAAATGAACGTGAGCCATTCGGGCATTCGATAAGCTTTGATCTCATTTTGGCATTATATGCCTCTTTCGGAACGTTTATTGTTTCATTGCACATATTTCTGGCTTCAACATGTTTTGTTTTGGTCTCCAGACATGGATTACCTCGCCAACGACGGTATGCTGTTTGTTTTCATGCCACGGCTCTAGAACAGATTTCATTCAACCATGGTTCACCAGATGATAGTCATGTGTGTATATGGGGTAGGTTAGTTTCCATTCTCAGCCTGATGATATCCGATATCTCTGGGGTACATTGTGTTGAGTCACCAGATACAAAACTTACGCCTCTCCAAAAAAATTCGGAGAAAAACATGCGAAAACCGTCCCAGTCGGCCGAGTTGTAATGCCAAACTGTGCGTGAAGGTGTTCTATTGGTTCGTGGAGTGATATGGCGACAGTTCGTAGTGATGAGAGAATGGTAAGAGTTTCCCGTTGATGCACGGACCTTTACTTCATACTGATCTGGATAGTTTGTGAGAAATAAGTCAAGCGTACATAATGATATTTGTTATCAGGAATGTGTGTTGGTTCATTAATTAACTGCTCGATACCGTATGCAATGGCGAAGGCCTCAGCCTGTCACCCCGCGTCATCCAAGACAAGCCAAGCGGAGTTGTGAACGTTGAAATCACCCATGATGGTAATTTCAGCTGCTGTATAGTTCGATAACATGAGGTCAACTTTCAGAGAACCTAATTCAAAGAAGTCACCATGGACTGATTCATGTGGTGATAAAGAAGACAACAGAAAAAAATTGTCTGTTTGTGATTATCAAGGTTGAACCACATTATATCGAATTCTTGTAGTTCTAGATTCTCCTCTCGGTGGCATGAGAGATCATTTCTAGAATGGAGATACCTTCTTTAAATCTGAAACGAGCGTGGAGCTAGTAGCCAGCACAGAGCATATAGGTAGTGTTGGTGGATGTATTGACCTGTGTTTCACTTGAGGTCAGTATGTCAGGTCTGGAGGAAGTAATGCACATCGTTTATATTTTTGGTAAAACCTCAGATGTTACGGAGGTCTATCTTCAAGTTTATATTCTTCAATGTTGAACCCTCTCGAAGATCCCTCGCCTGGAAATTCGAACGGAGAGGTATTTTACTCTAGGATGCTTCATCATTAGTATTTGAACACTTCTTGGACTACCAAGTTGCATTTTGTCTATTTGACTATATTGGAAACAAGAGCACCTCACCAAACAAGATTCCAGTTTTTTTCCAAACCTTCCTTGTATAACCTTGTATAATATACTACCTAAGGATATTTGATAGACGTTTTTCCTTCAAGCGCATTCACTAATTTGCTGCCACTACTGCGTTTCGAAGTATCATAATATGCTCAGAATAACATTTTAATATTTGTCCAGGTACTAACTCAAAGACATATGAATATGTATGTCCAGCTATTTCCAGCCCATATAAAATTCCTGAAAAATCCGTCCAGCTAATTCCGCATAGACATACGTATATCTCCTGAAAACTGTGTCCAGCTATTTCCGCATAGATATATATATATATATATATATATGTAGAACTGGATTCTCGGGTATTGATCCGCGTTGTGTGGTTTCGGTCCTCAAAAGGACCAATTTCACGACGTTTCGGCAAAGTCGCATTTGCCATCTTCAGGTGATTCGACCGTAGAGTCTGGAAAATCTAGGCGAACTTTTCCAGACTCTACGGTCGAATCACCTGAAGATGGCAAATGCGACTTTGCCGAAACGTCGTGAAATTGGTCCTTTTGAGGACCGAAACCACACAACGCGGATCAATACCCGAGAATCCAGTTCTACACATTACGTCCGCGAGAACCTAAGAAGAAACATATATATATATATATATATATATATATATATATATATATATATATATATATATATATATATATATATATATATATATATATATATATATATATATATATATATATATATATTTCTTCTTAGGTTCTCGCGGACGTAATGTGTAGAACTGGATTCTCGGGTATTGATCCGCGTTGTGTGGTTTCGGTCCTCAAAAGGACCAATTTCACGACGTTTCGGCAAAGTCGCATTTGCCATCTTCAGGTGATTCGACCGTAGAGTCTGGAAAAGTTCGCCTAGATTTTCCAGACTCTACGGTCGAATCACCTGAAGATGGCAAATGCGACTTTGCCGAAACGTCGTGAAATTGGTCCTTTTGAGGACCGAAACCACACAACGCGGATCAATACCCGAGAATCCAGTTCTACACATTACGTCCGCGAGAACCTAAGAAGAATATATATATATATATATATATATATATATATATATATATATATATATATATATATATATATATATATATATGTTTCTTCTTAGGTTCTCGCGGACGTAATGTGTAGAACTGGATTCTCGGGTATTGATCCGCGTTGTGTGGTTTCGGTCCTCAAAAGGACCAATTTCACGACGTTTCGGCAAAGTCGCACCTGCCATCTTCAGGTGATTCGACCGTAGAGTCTGGGAAATCTAGGCGAAGTTCGCGGATCAATACCCGAGAATCCAGTTCTACATATATATATATATATATATATATATATATATATATATATATATATATATATACAGGGTGAGTCAGTTTTTTGTAGACAGACTTCAACAGGAGATGGAACAGATGTTTCCAAGGAGAAAAGTTCCCATAAACATATGTCGTAGAAGGCTTCGTTTTCGAGATACAGGGTGTTGAATTGGGAAAAAAAATTTTGTCTTTTGCAAATATCTCCGGAACCGTTTATTGTACAGAAAACAGCTCTTGTGATTATTTTCTACTCATAGTTAGATATGTTCTGTGCGGTAAAATATTTTTTTTTTAGTCATAATTGGTGAAGATTTTGAAGGGGTAGTGGGTGTTTTTCTCCCCAACTTCTACGCCACTGAAAAAAGTAAGGTTTTGAGACAACTATTTGAACCGCCAATGTTTTCTACACAAAAAAGGTACTATTAGTTGTAAGCTCTAAAGTTGACCGTTTCCAAGAAAAATCAACTTTTATGTTGAAAAACATGGTCAATCCTTTGGTTTTGTTACTTGTTCTAACGTTTGAATGAATTTTGTTTAATTAGTAAGAATTGACCATGTTTTTCAACATAAAAGCTGATTTTTCTCGGAAACGGTCAACTTTAGAGCTTATGACCATGAGTACTTTTTTTGTGTAAAAAACATTGGCGGTTCAAATGTTTTTCTCAAAATTGTACTTTTTTCAGTGGCGTAGAAGTTGGGGAGAAGAATACCCACTACCCCTTCAAAACCTTCACCAATTAATAGTGGAAAAAAATTTTTTATTGCACAGAACATAGCTTACTATGAGTAGAAAATGCTTACGGAAGCTGTCTTTTGTACGATAAACGGTTCCGGAGATATTCGCAAAAAACGAAATTTTTTTTTCAATTCCAACACCGTATCTCGAAAACGAAGCCTTCAACGACATATGTTTATACGAACTCTTCTCCTTAAAAACATCTGTTCTATCTCCTGTTGAAGTTTGTCTACAAAAAAACTGACTCACCCTGTATATATATATATATATATATATATATATATATATATATATATATATATATATATATATATAACTTAAGAGATATAGAATTAAATTTTCTGAATTATGAAGATAACTTAGATAATTTAACATAGGATTATAAAGATGAATAAACGTAAAAGATTGAACCATAGGCGGGATTCGAACCCACATTTCTGGATTTCTAGTCCAGAACAATTCTCAGTCAGTTCTATTGAAATATATAAGAACCGGGATGCTGTCATTTGAATAAGAACTGTCAAGTAACTGCCAACCATAGCAGTACTAACCTACAATCCTTACTTCAAAAAACGACTGAACTTCAGATGAATGTGCGTGAATAGTTGATCTATGGTAGGGCATCGAATCGCATTGTGTTTATCAATGATCTACTATCCTTTCAGAGGTTTATATTTACAAAAATATAAAAATCTAACAGGACCGAAGTGGTGTAATTGGTAAACACCCTGGACTAGAAATCCAGAAATGTGGGTTCGAATCCCGCCTATGGTTCAATCTTTTACGTTTATTCATCTTTATAATCCTATGTTAAATTATCTAAGTTATCTTCATAATTCAGAAAATTTAATTCTATATCTCTTAAGTTACATACACGATAGTGGCCAATTAGGCAAAGAAACTTTAAACTTGTTTATATATATATATATATATATATATATATATATATATATATATATATAATAACAATATTTGCATGTTGTTAATAGTAAGTGACGCAATCATAAATTATGGTATCATGTTATAATTGTGAATAGTGGGCTGTTTATTCTATAGACAACGTCACCAATATGGAAAGGGAAAACCCAAACATCGAAATTTCCGGACAACAATTAATCAATACATATGCGTAAGCAAAAAAGATATGAATATTTTGCTTATCAGACAGCAATTGAGATTAACGTTGATCTATTCATAATAATTAATAGTATTCTAGAGTACCATGCAATAATTAGTCATTGGTTTAATCTGTGATAACGTTTTATCAGTAGTATAACATTTTTAATGGAATATTTTCCTGTGGGAAAATCAATAGATGAGGTTCGAAAGTCGAAGATATAATTCATATATTTATTAATCAAATAGGCACATAATACATTCAACATACAGCGAGAAGCCAAATTAAGTTGAGGAACTGGCATATTTACAACTAAACTTAAATAATTTGATAAAATCACCCAGTACGTAATGAAAATCTCTTCTGATTCAAATATAATCACTATGAAAAGTTTCATTTTCACATAATTCAATAAATAAATGTAACTTAAGTTTCGCTGCATACTTGAAGTATGTAGACCCAAAAATATTAGACCAAGAATCTGACGGTATTGAACAAGTAAGTTAAGATGATTCGGGAGTATCAAATGAATTAGAGGAAAAGAAAACCAAAACTGCTAAAATAATGGCGATGTCAGCAATCGAATTCTTCAATTTTGCAAGAATAGTACTACCAAATGAGTTTGACGGCTCAGCTGATGGATTACACCTTTTTTTGGATGTGCTCTGAACTTGCTCCTAGCCAATTCCGAGAACCAAGAGCAAAATGCAGTCGCATATTTTAAAACCAGACTCTCAGGAAAGGACCGAGATTTAATTTGGGGTAACGATTCTCTTGCTAATATCATTGCAAAGCTGAGGAGTGATATTCAAGTGGGAAGCTTACAAATGATATCAGCTAAACTACTTTATTTATGGCAGCAGAACAAAGATGCTCCTAAGTACGCTCCAAAAATAGAAGTTCTTTCACAACGTTTGAAAAGGTCTGATATTAACTAGGGAGTTCCTGTGCAGGTAGCAGAGTCTTACGCTACAAATATAACAGTAAAATCGTTAAAAACGAACAGCAACTCTCACAGTCAACATCATAATGGAGACTGGCACGTTTAGTAGTTGCCAAGAGGTAGTAACAAAATTCATTACCGTTTATGCTGATGTTTTAGTTGCCAGAGATCATAACAAAAGAGGCGGAAATAGAGAGTATTTCCGAGAAAGAGGTAATTTTTGCAACAATTACCACTCAGACACAAATTTCAGGGAACATAATAGCTACCAATCAAATAATGATGGAGGATATTATAATCAAAACTATAGAAACCTACGAGGAAATCAGACTCAAAGAGGTCGAAACACTCGACATGTCAGATACTTCAATGAAGATAATTGGGAAAACCAGGTAGACCTTGAACTAGGTCCCGCAGGGAGGTCGTCATATGAATAATTAATTTTCGAATTTTGTGGTTGTATGCAATAAAATGACTGGAAACGAAACAATGGTACTTTTAGTAGAAACAGGTATATATCGCTTTTTAGAAGAGATAAAATATGTTCACAACAACTTGTAAATAGGGAAAATGTCATCAACATTAAAGGCGTTACAGAATGGTTGACATTGTCGATAGGAACAGTTGAAACGCCGCTTTATGTTCGAGATTATCCTCTGAACCATAGATCTCACATTGTCGATGAAAATTTTCCTATTCCTCTGGATGAAATCTTGGGCAGAGACCTTATTACTGAATGTCAGTGTCAACTGAATCACGATAATTCGACAATGACCTTGAAATTGGGTAATACATATGTTGAATTACCAATTTATAACACCCAGAGGAAGATATAATTTCACCGATGTGCGAAGTAATAGAAAAGTTAGCAGTTTTGAAAAAACAAAAAACAGTCTAGTAGTTCTGTATAAAGAAGTAGCACTCAGAGTATTTATAGCTTCATAAATTCTATGAGCAAAAATTTAAATTAGCAGATGCCAATCCGACATTCGTTAAAAACTATAGGATTCCACACTAAAAAGCAATTTTATATATGGATGATATTATAGTCATAGAATGTTCAGAAATCATTTACAAAATCTCAGAGATGTTTTCCAAACATGCAAGAAATTTAATTTAAAATTGAATCCTGAAGAATGTACATTTTTTCAACAGCAAGTTATATATGCAAGGCATAAGATAACAAATAAAGTAATTTTACCAGATGATTCAGAGTATGAAATCATAAACAAATACCCGATGCCGATGAGACCCGATAAGTGAGAGTATATTTATTCCACTCAATGAATTCAATCACTATTCCTTACGTAAATTCATAATCCACGATGGAAATATAATGCTCAATAAATCTGAAACGTCCCAATCTTCTTGACTTGAGGTAATTTTGGCGAATGTTTAGGAATACTATAAATATAAATTTTGATAGAAATGTTACGCTTTTATGTGAGGCACTGTTTATTGGGGAACTATGAATCTTTGAAACAAATATCAGTTTCTGGCGAACTAATATTTGTAATTCTCTACCAATAGAGAATAGTTTCCAAAAACTCGACAGAGCTACTGATTCAGTAAAGTACATGACAAAAGTCTGACAAGTCTTGGTCAATCCACCAATTAAATATGTTGCTATCTGCATTCTGCAGGATGTGTTATAATAAACACTGTATTAGCTATATAGCTCTATTAATCACATTTACATTTAAAAATTATCATATTAATACAAATATAAATCAGTATCAATCCTTTATCAGTATTTTTGTTTGACAAATGAGGAACATTCCTTTTTCAAAAACATTTAACGAGGTACACTTTTCATTGCTTTTGCTAAACCGTTGGAAAGTATTAGTCCCTGAATAAGTTATCACAAGTAATATATTTGAATCAATATAAAAAATTTTATATGGATTATATTTCATTACGTGTGTTTGAATTTCGGCTATACAATTCATTTGTCATGTATGTTGGCAACATATACTGTTTTAATTTGACAATGAAAATAAGAATATTGTAAGAAATTCTCTGTCTGATACTCATTAACGATAATGTATTGAGCATAAAGTGAATTGTCCTCGTTCAATAGGAACAGACTTCGATGCAAGTTTGGGATTTTTTCAATGAACAACTAAAAGTGAATCATCAGGTTTTGATTTTGTTAATGAGCCTTGTCTGATAATATGAGCGTCTGTGATATATGTAATGCAAACTACAGTAAATGCTTTTATCATAAGAGGGGATGAGTCCAGAAAATTGTCCCAACATAAGTAGTATATTCTCAGGCTATCTATGATCACTTCATTTCTCACTTAGCGTATAACATAGCATGATCTAAGCTAACGCTTTTTATCTAAGGTTTATAGCTTGAAGTGGTGTCGAGAATGATTTCTAAGAATATTATTTCATCTATAACTGATTTAACTTTTGATTTTGTATAAAAAGAACTATTTTCATTGCTTTGGAAATGACAAAACCAGTTTTGCCATCATTTATCTTCAATTTATTAACTGAACACCAGTCCAAAATTTTTGTGGCCATCCCCATCATATTTTCATATTCATATCATTCCTGAAATGAAGATTGTATTACTGATGTATCGTCAACAAACTGATAGAAGAGTTCACACTCAAACCACATCTGAGATCATTTACATAAGGAAGAGAAGCGACCCTGAAATGTATCCCGAAGAACTCCCTAGGTGATGCAAATGTTCCTCAAAAATACGTAGATTCATCCTCAGCTTGAATTCGAACTCTTTTAGTTCAATTTGTTGGATATGATTTTATTAAGATTAGACAAATCTCTCTAATTCCGTATGTTACACTTTTGCAGTAAGCGATCATGAATCACCATGTCAAAGGTCTTAGAAAGATCAAAATATAGTCCAGTTGTCTTTTTATTTTTGTCAATTGATTTAGTGTTGAGTATAAGTTGCGTTTTCGGTCGATATTTTATATTTATATCTATATTGCTGTTTAATAATTATCTTATTTGATTCTAGAAAATACCACATTCTCTTATAGATCACTTTCTCGAATATTTTGGAGAATCCTGTTAAGAGACTTTATCTTAGCATATTTCAATTCACCTGGAAATACTTCATCACTAGAACAAGCAGTTATTATTCCAACTAATGACCTATTTATTTGTATCACAACTTTTTTTATAAAGAACATGGGTATTTCATAAATACTCGCTCAGCATTTTGGTTATAGCTGATTAATTATTGAGACAATTCCTAATCCATCAGTTGGAAATAGGAATACTGATTTTGATTGAGGTACTGAGCAGATGGGTTGTGGAAGTGATCACTGAATGACAGATTTTCTCCAACTTATTAAAAGACTTTTTGAAGTAATATTGAAAGTTATCATTCTGATTATTTTTGCATGTTATCTTGTTGAAAATATCCCAGACAGCTTTTGATTTGTTTGGAGCAAATATGATTTCCATAGTGTTGAGCGCATTTTCTGAAGTTCAGTTTTTCTTATCTGCTTAGAAACCGTTAACGTAGGAACTGGGTTGCGAACTATTTAATATCGTTAGAGACCCATGATTTGTTGTAATCATTAATTACCTGTCTTAAAGTAACAATTGAGAAATAAATGAATATATTCATTTATTTCTGGTTGGCTTTTGCCTGATAACATTCAAAAGATCTCTAGCTTAGATCGATCAATAATATTTCAAGTAATAGTTCTAGACAGCTATTTCACCCTATTATGGAGCTCATCAGTAGAAGTACTGATCCATTCCTATTGAGTACTGATCCATTCCTATTGAGTACTGAACCATTCCTATTGAGGTTATACATAATCACCCTACAGTATAGTATAAAAAACTAATATATTCAACGTCATCTACGAGTAGATGTCCCATTTAGAAATATCAAATAATGTACAATATTGACTAATAGATTTCTCGAACTTTACAAAAGTTATGGGGAATGTTAGATCACTCAAGTGTAGGGGCAGACTGGTTTTAAGGCCCAAACGGCCATTGACCGTTAGACTAAATGCTGGTGAACCATTTCCAAATTATAACCATCTCATTTTGAACTGTATTTTCTAAGGAAAAATATATGTTATACCTGATAAGAAAATAATAAGTATCGTATACAAAAATTTTTTATTTTCTACTTTCACAAGATTATGTGCTCTGGCCAGCATAAGAACGAAAATAAAAAAAAGTTGGTTGAATAATCAAAAAGATTTTTGTTTGTTTGCTATAATACTAAACTGGAACTCCGCGACGTTTATTTCTCTAAGAACACTTCTGTAGATATCTTTTGGTTTTGATAGTGACAGCTCCAGCACTAGCTTCATCAATGATACCAACACGAAGATTCATAGGTGCTATGAGAACGACACGTCTTGTGAGGCAAAAAATCAACATGAAATTCTAGATATTAATGAAATTGGTGGTGACTACATAAAATGAAGCCGTGTTCAAGAAAGTGCTTGAGCTGCATTCATTGGTTGTATATTAAAACTTCTACAAAACTATAATTTTCACAGCGAATCCTATAAGCGACTTTCCAAAATGTACATACGTGTTTCATTTTCACCTTGCACTTAAATGCAGTGTGAATGGTCGTTTTGGAAGCTGAATATAATCAAACTTCGTTTGCGATCAAACGTTTTAGACGAAAATCTAAAAAATTACATGATTCGAAATTGTGAGTCAGATTTGTTGAATGTCATTAACCAGATGACAGTCAAATCAAAATTAACGTCAAGACTCTTACTATAAATTATTTTATTTTAGAATGTAGTTTAAAAACCACATCTATACACTTTAAGAAAAGAATATATTGTTTACTAATTGAATTATAAATGCAAAATAATAAGCACATATGTTAATGCGACCTATTTCCCGAGAATTTATTTACAATCAATTATAAATACATATAAGATATGCAGCATGAGGATGAGGATCCTAATATGATCCTAATCCTCATGCTGCGTGACCAAATCTTATCGCGGACGTATAGGAATGATTAATGAGATTGAAAGATATACAAAAAAATAGTAAGCTATATGATATATGCCATTTTGATCTTCATTTCAGTGCACTGAAATTTTCTGCTTTTTCTTGAAATTGGTTTGCGAGGCCCGGCCCTTTTTCAAATTTTATGTTGTATCGGCGGTCTGCATTACATCATTACTACAAGGGCCACTCATTATTATGTGGCCGTTGGGCCAGACTGCTCTTAGTCCACCCCTGCTAGAGTGCGCCAGATGGCAACATCAAACTGAACCAATCCAACAATATACAAATAAATTAATATATTCTTTTATCTCATGTTGGCTTAACAAATTGCAGTATAACATTAACCGTAACTTTTGTAAAATTTGATAAATCTATCAATCAATGTCAATCGTTTCATTTCTTAGTGAAACAACTACTCATAGAAGGCGTAAGATATTTTGGTCTTTTTACCATACATAGGGTGATTATGTATACCTCCAACAAGGATTGTTCAGTAACGTTACAAGATACCTCGTTCTAGAACTATCAGCTATTAGGTCGGTTACATGATCGATCTAGACAAGTGGCATTACTTGGCTTAGTTTTTGTGAAAAGCCATGTCAAAATAATAGTGAAAAACTTTGTGGAATGTGATATATTTTAAGTTGACATCATTACTCCCAATTATCTCATTCCATCATTCAGTCTTCAGGAAGTTACGGAATTTGTTAATGCTACTGAAGTTTCTTGTCTTTAATTAAAGTTTCCTACTTTATATCAAATATCTGGCAATCGTGATCTGCAACACCCTGAATAACTACGCAAGACGTTAACTCTATTGGAATATTACTGAAAACATTAAAATATACGCGTGACTATATTCTGTCTCTTGTCATTCCAGTAATATGAGCTAGACCATAATCAACAAAAGTTGAACAGTATTTTCAGTGTTACTGGTGTTTACCGCAAAATCTTCGGATCTAGAATAATCTTGATTGCCTATAAATTCAAATTACGAATAATTGATACAGCTCTCGTACCTTTGGTGTACAGTTTTACAATCGTTGAATTCCGACTAGTTTTACATTTGCTTTCAATTCTTCAACTTTGGTATCATCCCTAGCAAATTCCCAAGTGCGGAAGATAGATCGGCAGAAGTAGCTAATTAATTGATAACCACACAAACTAACACAGATCTTTAGTTGTTCAGTAACACGAAATATGCCGATTAACTTATACCTCAAATTCCAAGCGTTTACTTTAGAGACTAAAATTTTAAATTTCATGTTTTTCATTCCTCACGATATAGTAGGTATCTACTATGGTTTCTAATAGATTTGGGCGTAGATTGGAGTCTTTGTGGTATGCCAAGTTTGAACTATGTAGTTTCTGGTATTTCAAAATTATATTTCAGATTTGTGTATTCGCACATGTCTTATACTACGTCAGTTAAGCAGGAGAATAATATCTTCTCAAGTAGTATCCTTGTCCAACTTGACAGAAATATCCAACTGTATTTTTCCACAATCTTAGATTTTTAAGAGCATTGTTTAATATGCTATTCCCTATGCATGTAGTTTTTATTTTACTTCCTTCACTACGTATGGTAGAAAACTATTGATAAATATCGGTAATCTTTAGCTGTAGCATTGGATATCTCCAAAGCATTTGACCGAGTCTGGCACCAATGACCTCTTGGGAAACCTCCGCGATATGATTTGCCGCCTCAACTTTGTCGCTTACTATTGAGAACTGCAAGTAGTCGAGTCAAATAGGTATTTCATTACGAAAATCGAACGATATAGACCGATTTTGATAAAACAAAGTGCATTCGATTCGAGATGACGTCTAGAAAAAAGCTTACCGATTTCCAAAATTTCATCAAAACTAACCAGAAATCCTCAGTTAGGGGTTGTGGAGGTTGTTTTTTATGTTAAAAAATGTGCGTGTGCGTGTGTGCGTGTGCGTGTGCCTATGCATGAGCGTGTGCGTGTGCATGTGCGTGTGCATGTGCATGTGCATCTGCGTGTGCCTAGATATTTAACACACAGATGTTTACGAAATTATCATTCTGATATTCAAAGGACATCATCGAAGTGTTAATATTCAGACCATTTTCTGTATTCACTCTGTGGTGTAATGGTATAAATAGTTGAATAATAAGTGAATTTGAAAATAGTTGCGGTATAATAACAATGATTCACTATTAATTTTTAGGGTTCCTTTAAGAAATGTTACGCCAACGATAAAATAGATGGTAATTCTGCGACATTAAAACTCATTCCAACTACTGCTGACCAGTTTTGTAGTTATAACTTCACAAATAACCATTATTTTTCTCATGGTCTTAAAACTTATCGCAAGTAGCTAAAACATGATGCTGTGCGCGGTGGTCATCAAAAGCACAATTCTGCAAAGCAATCAGCTGTAATATGAACTTCATATTCACCCAATGATAATAATTTCAAAAAATCACAAATTTTGATGGTTCATGTGATAGCAGGTTTCAGTATAGAACAAGGTTATGTTATAGTGTAAATAATTCGAAAATCATCCTGGCAGCAGGTGTCGATATAAAACATAGAGTAGTAAAATATATTATGTAGACTATTTGAATAAAATTTGAATATAACATAGAGTATTATCTTAACGTTTTCCATTACTAGGAAGTTATCGTTATGAGTTCAACCAATTTATCAAAAATAAAAATCAAAATTTCCTGTTTTAAATTATATTTACTTTTCCTTGAATTTTGTCAAACAATATTTTCACAAAGTTCATTACATACATACATGTAAAAACGCGAAAATAGATGACATCATTTTCTTTGCAAAACAAAGTTGATTAAAATCAGAAATCGGTAAAAATTTAATAAGCTGGATCATTTACAACTTTCTACTTTCAATTCACATTAACATCATAACAGCTCTGTCAGCTCCCAGACAAGCAACTTAGAATGTGAATATCATGTTATTGTTTGTTTGTTGAATAAAGGTTTAAATTTTGCAATTGATTCTATAAATAACCTACGGAGGATTCAATTAATGATAATGAAAATGGGAGTTGGTCTATCAACTTTCAACATGAAGCTATCATTCGTAACAACTGCAAGTAGTCGAGTCAAATAGGTATTTCATTACGAAAATCGAACGATATGAACCGATTTTGATGAAACAAAGTGCATTCGATTCGAGATGACGTCTAGAAAAAAGCTTACCGATTTCTTCAAAACTAACCAGAAATCCTCAGTTAGGGGTTGTGGAGGTTGTTTTTTCATGTTAAATGTTTAAAAATTTGTTAAAAGGGGGTCGTTACTAATTTAAATCAAAAACAAAATCGAATTCTAATTTTTTTATTTTTTGATCTGAAATAAATTCCGCTCATCTAAAATTTTTGTCTATCTTCTCTACTCAGTCTTTTTATATTCCACACAGCATCTTATACATATACTATGGACATAAACGTAATAAAAGCAGGGCGGGAGTAGCAGGTAGGTATTTTTCTTAAACTATGGAGTCTACACTATACTATAACACAGCATCTATCAAATAATAAGATCTCTATGGCATCTACCGCTCCCTAGAGCAGCTGTTTATCTAAGCCGGTCCCCTCTCCCATCCCCCCAAAATAAAGACGGCAACGTATACGTGGACTACGCTGCTATTGTAATTTAGATACATAATAAATGATCACCACGTGTCACTCACTCACGCTGCAAATTAATAAAAGAGTTTTTCGGTTAAAAACATAATAACAAATTTGCTCAAAAAACTAACCGGTAAGCTTTCTTCTAGACGTCATCCCGAATCGAATGCACTTTGTTTCATCAAAATCGGTTCATATCGTTCGATTCTCGTAAGTCGGCCTGTTTTAATACCCATTTGACTCGACTAAAGACAATTCTTGAACATTCAAATGAATCGTATGAGAGTGCATCCAATAATTTGATTAATATTTGTGAATCATTAAAAGAAAAAACTGTTATTTCTTGAGAGAAGATAAGGGAAATTCCATAGTAATTATATACAAAAAATATAATCACAATTACGGTAAAAACCTTTGGTGAATAGATTACCAGGAACCCTTTATCTAAATGCGTTAAATCAGTAAAAAAAAATGCATTATGTTGAGTCTCGCCATCAGAATAAACTAAATTATAAATCAAATTATGCCTTTTAAAATGCTATTTGGAGATAATAATGCAAACAAAGGATTATCCTCAGCTGGAGATAGAATGGAATTTAAGAAATTGATTTTTCGTTAATACATTTCTACCCCTTCTAAATTACCTAGATATTTATTTGTACGTACTGTGTTTTAAAAGTGATAAACTTTCTTGAGAAGTGGTGTATTCAAAATATATTGACGTACACTGATTTTTCACCATTATTTTGCTTTATTTGGGCAAATACCCTTCATATTTAGTTAAAATGTTCCTTTTAGTTTGAGCAACATACATTGAAAAATTTATCAAAGGTGTTGCCTGAGCCGTTTTTCAGCTTGTTCTCACATCTATAATTGATTGTATTGCAAATTTAGAAAACAAATTATGTAATGTATCAATTCAATTACCTTAAACTTGAAAGTTAATGGCATGATGATACAATATGACAATAAAGAAGATTTTATTCTTTTCTAATATCGACAATGGAATGAATGATAAACGGAGTAATATTTCAATTTCATGGAAATGAAGAATGATTTAAGGAAATTTCCAATATCTTCAACTCTTTTGTTATCAATTATTGTCCGTCTGTAGTGAAAAGTTTGAAACCTCAAAACATACCTAGATATTTATATTCAAATAATATACCTATTAATTGATAACAAAATTGAATGGCGTCCAATAATCTGATACGTAGATAGAGATGATGATGTTGTATAAATATTAAATCCCACTATTATTTATGTCAGTATTGTGTTGATAATCATGCCATTCGATATCTCAAAAAGTTCAGTCATGAATTACGGAAACAATCAACCTCTTGGATTCAATCCTGGATACAATGGGTATGGTCCACCTCCATATTCCCCTTCACCAGTAGTAGTAGTGGAGGCTCATCGGCAGGCTCATTATGAATTTCATCACCCTGGAAGCATAAACGTGGGTCCTGTGCATATTGATTTAGCAGGTATGTTATATTTATGCCTCGAGAAAGATATAGATTGGTAGCAATGCAGCTTCCTCGAGCCGCTGGTGAGTTCGAGAAAGTGAAACAACTTTTCGTTACTGGTCGATCTAGAGAAACATATTCACCTATGTGTTTAATATCTAAATGAATAAAATAATTATTCACATGTCAATGATGAAATTAAAAATATGGGCTGGAAATCGAGTGTATTTATCATGAATTTTTTGACAAATTCCGGGACAAGGTGATTACTAACATTTTATTGGCGTTGCTGTCGTCAAAATTCTTACAAAATTATTATACATAATGTACACAACTGATTAGGTAATTCACCAGGAGGAAATAGACATCTGTATTATATACATGTCACTAACATTATTCTACATTCTACTATTCATTATTGCCTCAGCATAAGATTAAAAAACAATTCAAATCAAGTGTGTATGATAACAGTACTCCTGACAACAGCTGACATTATAATTGGAATTAGTGCTCTTATTGCATGGAATGAATACTTGCTGAAGATACACAATCTGTTTTTGGAAGACATGGCAATCTTGAAATAATGAAGAACCTTAACTCAGACGGATTCACAGGTAATTTCTTAGTCCAACACGAACTCGAATGGTCATTAACGATAGACCCTAACGTACTCATCAACTCAGATAGTCTTTATACCTACTGTAGGTATATAAAACCATATACAGAGTGTTTACCAAAATTGTCAAATATTTTTTGTTGATGATTTAAGATTATAAAAACCCGAACTTTATGATTTCAAATCAATTTATTGATTTTGTAACTTGTACATTAGTTCCAAAAAGTCTTTAATTTCAATTTGTCTATTTTCTAAGTGATAAATTTTGAATTCAATAAAGGCTAAGTGGTTTTGTGCAAGTTTTGTTATTTTCTTTCTTTCATTATTTTCTAACGAATTTAACAGGCAATATACATCAATTTGAATTCTTTTTTTATTATAATTCTCAACCGTTCTTCTAATTTTGTACCGGGACCACAGAATTGATAACCAGGAATATGAAGTTCAAACGGGAGCTTGTTTATAAGCGTATTGAGAACACCTTCTCCTACGTATGCTTCCATACAGACTGATGAGAATTCAAGATTGCACCGTTATTTAACGAGGGGAGGGGGGAAGACCAAAGATCTCAAAATAATATTTTTTTATCAATTCCAAAATTTTCTCAATACAAAAGACTTAAGTATATATGTTTTCAAATATTATAATCTACACTCTTGATTCACCCTCATAGTCACGGAATTTTGTTCTATTAAATATCCATACCCTCGAGTCAACAATATTTGGTCAATGATGGGTTCATTGAACGAGTATCAAGTATCATAGCCCAAATAGTAATGGAATTCCTTGAAGAAAAAGTAGTATCTCAACTAAATTATAATATAGCCTTCTTCAAAAGATATGTTGATGATTGTATTGCTGCAATCCCAGAAGAAAAATGTAATGAATTCTTGAGTTCTTTCAATTCCTTTCACCATAAGTTACAATTCACAATCGAAATGGAAAATAACAAAGAAATCAATTTTTTGGATTTAACTTTAGTAAGAAAATCAAATGATAACAAAGTTCTAACAAAATGGTGTACCAAACCTACTTGGTCAAGAAGGTATACTAATTTGAATTCTAATATACCTAAAAAATATGAGAAAACTGTTATTATAAATCTGATAGATAGAGCTATTCGACTAAGTTCTCCTGAACTGAGAAATACGTCTATTACAAAAACGAAAGAAACTTTAATAAGAAATGGTTATCCCATTGATTTAGTCAATTCAATAACTAAGGACAAAATTCATAAATTTTATAAATCATCTGGTGAAATCAATACCAATAATAATTCCAAAAAGTCTTTAATTTCAATTTGTCTATTTTTTAAGTGATAAATTTCGAATTCAATAAAGGCTAAGTTGTTTTGTGCAAGTTTTGTTATTTTCTTACATTCATTATTTTCTAACGAACTTAACAGGCAATATACATCAATTTGAATTCTTTTTTTATAACATCGAGATGTTATTGATTTCCTTTTGCAAATATTGTTTTACTTTTTGTCGATTCTATTTTGAAGTGTCAACACTAGCATGATTATGTTCGCCTGTTTGTCTCGAAAATGTAAAATTACATCCAATGGTGGTGACTTTGCAGTTAATAGTTGAGCAAGCCCATTTCCTTTCTCCGGTGTTCTTCAAAAAATATCTCTTGAATATTTAAAATTGTTTTTCGCAAACGATTTGCTTTACCCCTCGCTGGTTTATCATTCTTGTAAATTTCATCTCAGATCTATCACTTCCAAAATGATGAACTGAACTGAAGAAAACTATCACTTGATACTTAAACCTTTAATGTTCTGATAACCTGCAATTATCTTATTAAGATCAGCAAATGATGCCTTCATTGTTCATTTAGCCAGAAATAAATAATAATTACAGGTTTTAGGTGATCATAAAAATTTGGGTTTCCTAGAATCGGCTAGGTAGGTACTAACTACGGAATGAAGAAAGTTTTCAATAGGTGATTATGGAAATTTTGATTTCCTGGAATCGGCTAGGTAGGTACTAAATACGAAATAAAGAAAGTTCCTCAATAACATCACAGATATTCAATCGTTGCCGACAAATAGACAAATCAGGTTTCACTATCGGCTGAGATTATTATCTGAACTACTTATTTATGAAGTTAACTTTCTATAGAAGCTCTGTGACGCTAATATTATTGATTCAGGAGAACACATGCAACATACCCACAATTTATTCTGCATTTTAATTTGAAAGAAATCAATAGGCGATTATAGAAATACCAATTGCATCACAGATATTCATTCGTTGGATATTTTCATACACTTGGTATATAAAAAATATTTCTATTTTTTTTATGATATTTTACATTTACATTCAACCATCTGAGTTGATGTGCGGGATCAGACCACCTCCACTGTTAATAATCTCAGCAGGTACTTAACCGTCTCAGTTCTTGTCCGTCCTTGAATTAAATAGAATAATACTCAGTGTCATCCAACTATAAAAATTTCAACATTAATATGAAAAAAAACTAGAAAATGAATGGCTCGGAAGATGATAAAAGTGGAAGATAGGATATCTACAACTCTGATGGTTGTAATAAGGCGCTATGCTTAGAATGTGGAAATTTAACTGCATCAGAGGTCAAAGTGTTACAAGTTACAAGTAGTCGTAGAATGAAGTTCTAGTTTCCTAAATGTTTAAATGGGCTGTCTATACTAATTCAGAAATTAATAAAAAATAAAGAAACAGTAATATAAATGAATATAATTTAAACATTATGAACTTTTTGAAAGAACTAATTGAAGTACTAAAAAAAACATTCCTAACACAGGATAGATATACAAAGCAGGACAAAACCGAAAGAAGTAATAATAATAAAATCAAGAGACTCCTCTCAAACAAGGGAAACTACAAAATAGAATATACAAGAATTCATGCAATATATGAGTAGGTGTAACAATAATGAGGGTGTCCGTGATGAAGGAATAACCATAAATGTATTGAAAATGGAGAGGAAAATGTACAAAGTTTTTTTCAGAATATTTAGAGTTCAAGGACAAATCTATGAAGTAAAAACTTCCGAGAAGAAGAACCCACGAGTAATAAGGTTGAATTAATATAAGGAAAAATGAAATTGAGGATAAACAAATTATTCTTCACACAAAATATCATAAATACAGATTTCGATGAAAGTGAACAAGATGTGGGTCATACATATAAAAATGAAAAAAAATTACATTATTCTTCGCATGGACAAACCAACATATGTATGTATACAATAAACAGGAGAAAACATGAATTGGATTTATAAATTATTCCCACAAAGATAGCAGTAATGTTAAGCACTGTTTCAGCTGTTGAAAATTTGGTCATCTCAAATATACCTACTCTATTATCATTTTCTGTTGCAGGACCTCACCACCATCATCACGAACATTGTCATCGCCGCAGCAGATTGCATCATCGTATCCATCATCATCATCATCATTGCTGGTGAAGGAATAGAAATCGTATAACCAATACTGTTACTGTTTGGAATTTCCAAATAAACATATAGATATAAAATTGGTTTCATATTTTCTATTCAGACTGCCCAGGCTCAGTCTAACAATTCATTTTGCAAATGTCCTTCTTTTATTCGTTATTTCAATGGAAGCAATGTAGCAAGTACAATTTTTGTTAGCTGTTCGAGCATAAGACTCTCCAAATTGATCGCTGCACTCTAATGTTGCTGTACCATAACAGGAAGGGAGATTCGGGTATCTTGAATTGTTCGGCCCTACCAGCGGTTTGTGTAAAATTTGTAGTTGACCAGACTTTCTCTGTTCCAAATTTCGATAGGTTTTGAAACAGTTCGAAACTTTCTAAAGTTGAAGGATAAAACTCAAATCTACACAATAATTTGTAACAATTGATTTCTAATACTGACAAAAGATTTTTTGCTCTAAGTAAAACATTTTCAGAAATACATTGGCAATAGCCTGAATATAAAGAACTTTAATTTGCTGCTCATTGTCTAATAATGATGAACTATAATTATAATTCAAGAAGAAATATTCTCAAAATAAACAACTATCATAATTAGAAAGAGTGTTTCTGATAATTATTGGAACGGAGTCTATGTGCATTGATCTCTATTTTTTTGAATATCTCATTCGATGTTTTATAATATGATAATAGAAATGTGGCTCTGAAGAAATAACAGTGTAATTAATTAGGAGGGAAAAAGCTGATCCCGAACTATCAAATTTCTTTTAATACAGTACGTTGATCTAATTTCATACTTTGCCGGCAATTTGAACGCGAGCAGACTTCTATCGGAGCACCATATGTTAACTTCTCATTTGGATTGCAGTATTCTCTTCTGAATATTGCCCAGGACTCCAACGAATATATGGTAACTACTTACATAAAAAAACAGCACGATATTGCTGTTACCATTTAATGTAGTCGAATGTTGTTGGTTCATAATCAATAATTCTTCTAAGCAGTCAAACTAGATCATAATTCATGACCAATGATTCTGTTAGCATTCAGTATCAAAATGTGATAGTATCTGGGATGAACATCTTCAGGTAAGTACCATGGTTTCCTTTATCTGTCACGCAAAAAGCGATATGTTCATTCATAGGGTTCCCATTTGTAAGGGTACAAATTACTCTTACTTGTGGATAAACTATAAGTTCTATGTTATCGCTTGGTTGCCGACAGCTACAGTGAAGATGGTCGTGAGTTATATTTTAGATGTTAAAATTTAGACACCGGAGTATTTTAACCAATCAATAAATTATGTTTCTGAACTAGGGAATTCAAACCCTCGAAAGATCCCAGGTTGAATTACCCTAAAAGTATACAAAAAAATAAAAGACCTGTACCCAGAATGATTGAAATTTACTGGTAATTAATATAATATTGTTGTTACAATTTATCACAGTACCTAATATTAATGAGTTATGAAATGCATGAATTGAGTACTCAATTCATGCATATATATATATATATATATATATATATATATATATATATATATATATATATATATATATATATATATATATATATATATATATATATATATATATATATATATATATATTTCTTCTTAGGTTCTCGCGGACGTAATGTGTAGAACTGGATTCTCGGGTATTGATCCGCGTTGTGTGGTTTCGGTCCTCAAAAGGACCAATTTCACGACGTTTCGGCAAAGTCGCATTTGCCATCTTCAGGTGATTCGACCGTAGAGTCTGGAAAATCTAGGCGAACTCTAAGTTCGCCTAGATTTTCCAGACTCTACGGTCGAATCACCTGAAGATGGCAAATGCGACTTTGCCGAAACGTCGTGAAATTGGTCCTTTTGAGGACCGAAACCACACAACGCGGATCAATACCCGAGAATCCAGTTCTACATATATATATATATATATATATATATATATATATATATATATATATATATATATATATCACCGTGAACAACAGTTAAATTTACATATATATAAATACTCAAATGCTTATTTCAAACGTTACATGAACCAAAAGTTGGGTAGCCTGACCTGATAGCTGCTGGGTAAGATGTTATACCTGCTCGACTATGGATTGGTACTTCCTACTTGATGTATGAATTCCTGCCACAAATCTAGTACAGTTTCCTCGATTGTACATCACAAGTCAATTAGCAACTTCTAAATCAGATTTTCCACAGCAGATTCAAGCTAACCTCAGAGCTTCGTATACTTGTTGAATTTCTCACAACATTAAAAAAAATTCTATCACGATAGGGTTTTTCCTTTCAATGAAACAAACTTTACTTCGGCCGTTTCCGGTGCTTCGATGTCTCACAGAACGACCTCGAAATAGAAGCGGTAACTACAGAATCTGACACTGAACAACCATGACTCGGAGAATATACGGTCTAGCATAGCTGACGTCACAGGAGTTAACCGATTGTAGTACAGCGGCCATTTCTGAGCCGTTAAGTGGAATGTACACGTTACACATTCGATACATCGAAATGAAACGGACAAAATTTGTACTGTAGGATATCAGTCAGATCAAGAGTTAGAGTATAAGGGTCGAAGATGTAATCAATGGTAAATGGTCAAAACTACCTAATTCAATTATTTTCTCTTGCTCTTTGTTTCCGCATGGTTCAACATGAAATAAGAAGTTGAGTGTTATTGGCGACTCATCGGTGAATCATTGATATTTCAGTAAATTAGTGTACCCCGTGGTTGTGTAGAATTACCAAGTTTTAGATATATACAAAAGGAGGGAAAAGAAGGTTTGATTCATGCAAACTTGAGGGGTAAGATGTTTTCTTTGAAGCGTCTAATTTTGGTCAAAAAGTTTTAACAGTTCCAAAACAGAAAGGAACCTGCATAAGAGTTAGCAAGACGACAGCCACATAGTTTCAGAAATTGCTTTTTTATAGTTACACAATTTCTCCAGATACACATCCTCCTTCCTCAAAATTTTTATCATTTACTATTGAGTACTTTGAAAAAAAAACGACCAAAGTTATGTTTTGTTCGAAAAATGAAACGCCTTAACCGACTTCAACCCACATCTCCCTATGTTTGAATTCTGTCAAATTCGTTATAATAGACTGGAAAAATCTCAAATGGTAACCAAGAATTTAGTTTCTATAATTGCTCTATCTTCTTGTAGGATGTTAACCTAATTCTCTTTAACAATGTTGTGTGAATCAAACAGATAGTAGCTTTATTACACTATTGATGAAAAATAATCAGAGTAAACTCTGATGATGCTACTTAGAGCCGAAAGGTCCTCAGTAATTCAACAGTATCTTTAGTAAATAAGAGTGATTATTTCTTATAAATAGTAGCCTCAACAAATTATATTCATTCATGTATGAATTAGGAATAGGAGTTACAGTTTTCGCTTATTTACTGTTTCTGCGATATTCCAAGTCGAAAGGATTTCGGTTAAACATAAAGTCATAATTTTCGTACCAAACGAAAGTATTTAATCCATGTATGAATTCAATCACGAGTCTTTATGTGAATTCGTCACGCACAATGAAAATATTGTGCTCAATAAATTTAAAACCTGCCCAATCTTCTTGACTAATGTCTTGTGGGAACCATTTCTTCTTGTGTGGTGAAAAAAATTGAACCGTCAATATTTTTCATCAAATCATGCTGAGTCAACTCAAAATAATGAGTTCACTACTAGTAGTAATACGTGAAATAAGGTTTGATTTAAAAAAAATTATAACCGCAAATATAAGAGAAAATTATTTGAAACAAGCACTTTTCCACAGAAATGGTGATCCAGTTGGAACGACAAGTGAATTATCAACGAGAAAATGACCAGGTCAGGTATCGAAATTTGTTGAATTTATTAGAGTTCCGAAATTTTGTGGTTGGGCCTGAATTTAATTTTTTTGTAATATTCCTGACCATAAATGCTTTCGATTACAAGATTGCTGTATCGAGTTTTTGATATGGCCACTGTTGCATTTCCTCTGTCTGCTTTTGTTATAATTAGTTCTGGATTTTCTTTTCACATTTTTTTGCATTTTGTTAACTGAATTCTACAATTATTATTGACGTATTTTTCTTCATGTAAGAAATTCGTTATTACATTAGTTGCTTGAGCTTTATATATGTTCATTTATCCTTAAGATTCTTTCGTACGGAATAGACCAAAAGGCGGTGTTGCCTCAAATGCCAGGAGATATTGAGTCTGTTGTCGGGAACCAAAAATGCCTGATCTACTGGAATTACCTGTTTCATACAAGCAAATAGGCCTGACATTGTCCTCCTCCATAAACAAAACCAATACTATGTATGTCATGAATTTTTCTCTGCTCTTTAAAGAGGAGGAAAAATGGACGAAATATCAAGATCTCCTGTTCGAGCTCCGCACAAGGCAGTATTAGCCGGTATTTTGGGCGGAATTTGATCTCCGTTGTTTGGAGATCATTCCGGCCTGTAAGAACTCGGCGCAGATCTTGATAGACCTGGTGCAGAAGGCAGTCATTCTGGGTTCAATAAGACTACTTAGGGCACACGATTTAGGAACCTGAAGCTACTTACTGACCGGTGGGGAGGAATGGTTTTGGTTAACTGACTTTGGTTTTTCTAGCGCGAGATGTCGTCAAAGCTCGCAGTAACTCATTAATGTAAAAAAAGTATATACAGGGTGTATGATGATATATATGAAAAAATTTAATATGTGATTCTACATCATATTTCTAACAAAAAAGTTCATATAATACATATTTCGATTTTCAACGGTTAATTAATGAATTCGCTATTTTCTATTTTTTTATGAAAATATCACATTCTCATGCAATTAACCTCCACCTACAATCAGCAACGAATGTAGAAAGGATGGAATCATTGCAAATGGGAGAACAATAAATAATATTTCATATGATACCATATTCATCGCCGAAATGTTCGAACGTCAAATTCTCAATATTTTTTCAAGGCAAATGCGGAAGATAACTATTTTCAAAACATAGCCAAAGATCAAACTTTAGAACATTATACAATTTTTTTTCATCGGACATGCAATAGCGAAGAAATTGTGTTAAATGTAACTCAACATCAAGGTTTGTGGAATACTAAGTTTGATATTATTCCTAATTCTGCTTGTAGAGAAGTTGTAAATCAAGTTACAAATACACACCCATAGACTGGAAATTTTCCAAAGGATCAGAAAAACCTATCCACAGCTTCCTAGGATCAACCGTTCGACCGCTATTCCATGGCATACTAGATTTCCTCTAGTTTTCTTAATTTCCGATAATTATGAAATCGACAATTCGAATACTTTCTAACAGTTACAAATACAATAACAATGAGAAATAGCACGAGATATCAAAATATGAACGTATCCCTCTATGAATCGTCAACTGGAACCCTGCCTTTTCTCATTTCCGTATGACAGCCAGCATGTACCACACGTGTTGATTAGGCAGAAGGATAGAACCTTACTTAAAGGTGTGTCATCCAACAAAGCCATAAATAAATCTGAACGTTTGCGAATGACGAATGAATTTGACTTCCTCAGTATCCATCACGACTTGGTGGCACTGAGGGTAGATTGTTAGCAAATCAGAATGATAATAATGCCATAGGATAACCAGTGCTGCAGTTTGAACATTGGTTCACATATTTTGACAAAGGCTACTGAATGAAATCTTTTTTTTGCAAGCGCTACAGTGATTAAAATATCATGAATTTTGCCCAACTCTCTTTATCTCGTTACAAACGTTAGAATAGCAGCTAGATTATCTCCTATTTAAACGTGATGCCATATCTATATGACAGTTCTAAAGAGAAGATCAGAATTCCGAAGCGCGTATATAAGTATTTTGAGTCGTTTTATTACTTGCTGCACGATGTGAATATCACACCAGTTATAAACTGCAATAATGTGAATATTAGAAAATGATACCATGCGTATTAGTGATGTTGGCATGATGCATTCAAGGTCTTAAATGTTTATTCGAACAATAATGTTCAGTAATTTCGCTAACATCTAAAATGCGTAAGTACCATTTCTCATAAACTTCATTGATCTTTCTAATCATTTGAAGCAAAAGTAAGCCATGATTTTGCTCAAAATGTTTGTTCAGCATTTTTTTCATACTATAACAAAAAATTTTGCTACTTTTAAAAGTTATCCAGTATTGTTCTTGTCGTAATTCTTGTCATTATTTGCTTATTTTGCACAAACTCATATTATTGCTTGCCTTCTTGTAAGACTATTAGCAACTTTCAGAGAATGTTGTTCCACATAACAATTTTGGAATTGACATTTATCAGTTTTATTCGCCTTTCATGCCTGATAAACAGAAATAACTGTTATTGATTGAATCTAGTAGAAGCATATAAGTTGTATAATTAGCAGTCACAGCAATTGAACACGTCATGAATCTGGTAAGGTAGAAGTCTGCATACAACATGCTCCTGCTGAGATTGACAATGCACAATAATCTGAAGAAATCAATACTACAGAAGATGAAACAATCATTCGAAAAACGCACCAAGATTCTGTCGGAGCATAATACTGTGCAGATCTTGCTAGAACTGGAGAGGTGCGAGACAACAGAGCTACTCCTTGAGTGCATCCTGAAGACATGTCAAATATCCCCAATAAATAATTATGTATCTGGAGCTGAATTTAGCTCAGATTCTGACGAGCTGTATGAGAGACCGAGAAAGCCTCATAAGCCATCGATACGGAAAGGGCGACCTTGAATGGTACGAAGGCTAATTATTCATCAAACGAAGAGAACTAAAAAAAGTTCAAAGGAAACAAGAAGGACGAGTAGACAGTAGACAACAAACCGTGGAAAAGGCAAAACAATTCGGAGCAATTTTGGATTTCACAAAATCAATTCTGAAGGATACCAGCAGCTTACTTGAATGAATGAACGATCAGTTGTTCCAAGTTTTGATTAACATCAAACAGGACCTACTTCAAAATATGATCCGAAGCAAAACATTGTATGTTATACAGTTAGAGACGAGGCGCACCAGTCCATTGTTTCAAATTTCTGTAATTTTCCGTCATGGGAGACAAAATGAGTTTACATCGCAGAAAGCGTGACCAAGTACGTCCTAGCATGCTGAGAACAAAACACACCAAGTATTGGTGAAAAGACTATGCGTTCATGCTTCTTACGAGTATATCTGGTATAACGACCAAACTGCTAAACAGGAATATCTGTTTCAGTATAAATATAAACGTAGTTGACGATTATACCAATCATTCTTGAATTTGTTGCCAAAAGTTGATTTGCAATACTGTTGCTCATCACCAAGCGTCCACTTGAACCAACACTTAGCACAAATTATATCAAAACAAATTATACGCTTATCCTTATACATGCGATAGTAAAATACCTGATTATTTCTCACAATCTCCGATTAAGTGTATTGTTTACAAACTAATGATGATAACAACTTTTAGTTTATAACATATCGAAAGTTTATTAGGAGTGTTTGTTATATTATGATGGTGTTGATTGTTCCGCGGGAACATTTGTAAATAACATGGAAGAATTAATTGAAGTCACAACTTTGTCACAAAAATATCAACCACAGAAAGCGTGAACCCTGGATGAACATTTTCTACTATATTAACATATACATGAATTATAGGTACACAAATATTACAGATGCGCCAAATAAGTTAGAACTAAACACTATTTACAATACCCATGTGATGTTCAGTTTTGGATGAAGACGACAGTAAAGGTTTAAGGTATACAGGGCGTTCCATCTCAGACGAGCCACCCGGTATATTTCTTATCCCATAGTGAGTGGAAAAGTCTCCCGAAACACATCGAATGATTTTGTTTGGGGGACATCTTTTGACGTATATTTGAGGCTTTAACGAGCAACCCCCTAATAGGGGGCGCTTCAACCCCTCAAAATTGAATAGGGGAGAGGGGTTGAGTGATACGTCATTTGAAAGGTCTTGGAAGCCTCTTTACAACGGTGTATGAAAAACGTAAATTTGATGAACCGTTTTCGCCAAAAATTAATTTTGTTGCTCGAATGCGCCACCTTGAATATTTTGGTTATTTGTACAATATACAAGCTCATTTTTATTAAGCCTTTTTTACAAACTTAAACAATCTCCAAAAAATCACATTCGTAAAAAAATTGAATTATGTTGTCATGCTTACAATGAAAAAAATTAAATCTGCGTGTTTAAATCAAATGTTCAAATTGTCCTCCATTGACTTCCATACAATAATACAATCTTGACTGAAAACCGTCTCTAACATGGTTCAGCATGATTGGAGTTATTTGACGACACTCATTTACAATTCGTTGGAGTAGTTCGTCCAAATTTTCAGACTGAGTCACAAAAATCTTAGACTTAAGATGTCCTCACAAGAAGAAGTCCAGAGGGTTCAGGTCAGGAGATCAGGCAGGCCACTCCATAGGACCTCTTCTTCCAATCCAACGACCGGGGTATTGCAAATTGAGGTATTGGCGAACTGGTGCGACGTAGTGAGGAGGAGCTCCGTCTTGTTGGAAATGCAATTGTTGTTCAAGTAGGATCGTTTTCTAATTGTTCAGTCATTAACGGATCAATTGCATTTTCCAACATTTCAAAATAAATTTCGCCATTTAAATTACAAGGAATAAACAGAGGTCCAATTAGGTGGTCTCCCAAAATCCCTACCCAAACGTTTAGCTTTTCCCGATGTTGAGTGTGAGCTTCTCGAAATACATGAGGATTTGTATCGCTCCAAATTCTACAGTTATGCCGGTTAACCTCTCCATCAAGTAAAAAAGTGCATTCGTCAGAAAAGCAAACGTTGTACAAGAAATTTGGGTTATTGTTGATACGTTCGACCATAATTTCGCAAAATTCTTGCCTTCGATCCTAATCATCATCATTTAATTCCTGAATTAATTCAATTTTGTACCGATGGAACTTGTGTTTATGTAAAATTCTGAAAACGTTAGATTGGCTAATACCGGAAGCTGCAGAAAGTTGTCGAATAGATTGCGTGTTGGGCATAAGTTGGACATGTCCCGATACCGCCACAGCTGCTCCTTCATCATTAACAATTCCAATGGCTGCCCTTTTTTTATCCATTACTGAACCCGTCTCCACAAATTTTTTAATCGATTCCATCACGTACTTATGGCGAACGCTACGTTCAGGTTTTCGTTAAATATCTTTGCAGCCGCTCGGGCATAATTTTGATTTTGGTAATAAAGGCTAACCAGCTTCAAAAAAATCAGCAAAGTAGTAACTCAACAGATTGAATAAAATCATGAAATGATCGAAGAAACGTTAAAACCAGATAAACACCTTCTAAGAACAAAAAATGAAGGCAACATAAGGAAATGTTTTGCTGTTTTTTTATTTATTAGTTTGAAAGAATTTATTATAGTACGAAAGTCAATGGAGGACAATTTGAACATTCGATTTAAACACGCAGATTTAATTTTTTTCATTGTAAGCATGACAACTCAATTCAATTTTTTTACGAATGTGCTTTTTTGAAGATTGTTTAAGTTTGTAAAAAAGGCTTGATAAAAATGAGCTTGTACGTTGTACAAATAACCAAAATATTCAAGGTGGTGCATTCGAGCAACAAAATTAATTTTTGGCGAAAACGGTTCATCAAATTTACGTTTTTCATACACCGTTGTAAAGAGGCTTCCAAGACCTTCCAAATGACGGATCACTCAACCCCTCTCCCCCATTCAATTTTGAGGGGTTGAAGCGACCCCTGTTAGGGGGTTGCTCGTTCAATCCTCAAATATACGTCAAAAGATGTCCCCCAAACAAAATCATTCGACGTGTTTCGGGAGATGTTTCCACTCACTATGGGATAAGAAATATACCGGGTGGCTCGTCTGAGATGGAACATCCTGTATATTGGTTGCACGGTACAGAGTACTTAGTTACTAGATCCATGTTACCTATAACGCTTAGTATAATCTGTCTGTTATTCGCTAACTTATGATTCTAATAGGCATCGCCTTATTGCCCCTCTCTTTAGACACCGTACAGTGTAGCATTGTACACTACACCTCCTAAGGACGTTTTATTTAAATCCTGCTTTATATTTACAGGTATATACTGGATGCTTTTGCATCTCGAAGGTATTCTCATAGTAGGTACTATTAATATTTGAATTTAACTCTAATATCGTTAGTATTTCCGATTTGTTTATAATTAAAAGATTGTCCTAAAAATTAATTATTCCTTCATATTTTCACAAAAAATTCTGACCTAAAATCCCATCCGCTGAAGGAGATACATTTTCAAAACCAAAATTTCTTGTTAAATTGTTGTCTCCCAAAAGATAATCGTAGTTCTACACATACCTTCGATATTACATCATCCAGACACATATTCATACTATTCATTTCTGCTGTTATATGAACATGATTCTGTATTCTATCGAAAAAACCAATTTGGCTGTTCATCTGATGTCGCCGATGACCCCATAACAGGATCAGTTTCTGTAAGATGTTATTGCTCCTGTTTTCTTCCTCCAACTGATATATGCGATAACTTTGTTGGTTTCTCCTTCTTGTATAGCCTCCGAAATAATTCGATCCACTATTGAAATTGAATCTCCTATTGTTATGAAATGATCTACCTCTATTGTTATAAAATTACGAACTGCCTCGTTGGGCTGGTTGTTGACCCACATTCTGTCTAGTGAATTCATTTCCTTGATTATTATAGTTGGAATAATTTAAATTTCTCGAAAAACTTTTTCGCATTCTCCCTAAACATAGATATTTGTGAATAATCTTGCGTCGTACTTTCTTCGTCTTGCGCTGCCCTTATTGCCTCTTCAAGCGAGGTATAATTTCGAGCCGCTATCATAGTACTGAGTCTGAAGTGCGGTATCTGATTTATGAGTCAGTAGATGTTTTTTCATATCATTGATCATTAAATTTGGTAATTGAGAAGTTACGGACGATCGTAATTTAGCACTAGCTGCAAGCCTTGTATTTAAAACGAAATTTACGTTTTTTCCTATTCTCATTCAGCATTGAATCATAGAATTCTATCCCATCAATTAATTGTTTTTATTCTCTTCAGTTTCAGCCATTACAGGTAAAAGATCTAATGCCGTTTTTGAATCAAATACCATCTTTAAGTATGTTTCTGTATGGGATGTACTTTCTTCATCAAAACTTAAAATCTCTGTTCACCTCAATAATCAATTTATGCTTTTCTTTTAATTTTATGATGTCCCTGTCATTAATATCCTTACCCTGTAGTTCACCATTAGCGGAGCTGACAATATTGCCTAATTATTCAAAAATATCGTTAGCCTCAGCAATTATCTATCTAGAACTATTTTCTAAGATAGGTCTTAATTTCATAGAGACCTTCATTACAATTAGTTGAATTGCTCCTGTCCATTAATTATATAAGTATTATGGAATATACATCATCATTTTGCAATTATCGATCAACTCCATCATATGTTCAATTTGTAATTTACTGAGAATGTCACAATAATATTACTAATCAACGTAAAACTGTGTATGTCGCATGACGCGTATAATATGTTCGAATGTATCACAGCAATCAATATTAACAATTATTCTGCTGACTTATGTGAAATCTAATTACCAATTTCCTTGGTGAGGCTTCTCAGAATTTACTGGTACCATTCCGTTGAACCGTTAAGACGTTCTTACTCTTCTTATAGGGCTGTGGGAAGGCTAATTTTACTCTTAATTATATCGAATTGTACTTTTTAAACTCTGTTTCCACTTTTTGATTACGTATATAATTGCAACAATTAGGATAATTACTATAATGCCTATTACCATCCATTCGGTACGGGTAATTCTCTGTTCCTGTTGTACTTTCGCATCCCCACTTGCGGATTGTGCAATGATAACTTCCTATTTTGTTGGACTGGAGATCCCATTTTCCGAAAACTCATGGTTGTTGCCTATATTAATCAATGTGTTGTAATTGAACTGAATGAACTTTTGGTAGTTTAGATTAACAGTTTGTTTGTTCAACATATCAATTTAACTAATTGAATGTATCTTATAAACAGTCGTTAATATACAGTTGAATTGGAATCATCTTTCAATCCGTTCCTTCCACGATATTATGTTCAAGTATGAATCTAACATGAGGGTTATAAAAATTAAAAGAAATAATAGAGCATCCGGTGAAGATCAAATCAATGTACTCACTCTTCAGCACAATACATATCGAAGCCCTGAACGAATCTTATAAAATCATCCTGTGAAAAGGATATATTCCCAAATACAGTGGCGAAAAAGATATTAACAAATTGTTATAATTACATTATCAGCTGCTTAGTAAGTTTACACCAGGTAAAAACATCCTATAATATACCTGACGAAATTAATATATAATGACCTCCAATATTTCTACTCCCTGTTTGGCTTTGTTTCTAGATCTCGAAAAAGCATTTGATACAATATACAGCTTGATAAATAAACTAGAAAGATATGGGTTCCATAGAAACATACTGAAGTGGTACAGAAGTTTTCTTCCAAATTACAAGAAATGCGTTCAAATAGGAGTTGAAAAACTGAGTTTCTTACCACTCAATGTGGTGTGCAACAAGACTGCATCATGGAACCAATTCTTTCATAGCTTACAAAAATAGCTCATTTTCATAATTTGAGGGTCCTGAGCTAATGAATATACAGTAATTTATACTGTGCCAAAGTTTTGGGAACTTTTAAGGGCTAAGGCAGAAAAAATTCTCCAGACCATAAAATCATCGATGGCTTGATATTCATTGAAACTGAATATTGAAAAACTAAATTTCTCCGTTTCTTCAGCTATAACAACTCACAACCTCTCTTCAATGAAATAGTAATACACAACACCTCCTGTAATTATATCAATAATTGTAGCTTAATATTTAGGAATGATTATTGATTTTCATTTGTAATGGAGTGAGTACCTATATACATAAAATAATATAAAAATGAGTAAACCTATTTCTGACTCATTAAAAGGTGTGTAAAACAAACAGCTATTCAGAAATACAAACTATGATGCACTAGTATTAACTAAGATTGCATAATGAATCATGGCCCGGTGTTGTACTTTCAGCACCATCATTTCAAAATTATTCGTGTGCCAGAGCGTAATAATAAAAAATATACTTAGTAAACACATGACCTAGCTCCCAAAAAACATTCTTATCGAACTGAACGTTTTAACAGTGGGAGAATTGTATATTATAAAAATCATGAAACATCATTACATTACTAAATTTGAAAAAAGTCAAATATACGATAGTACAAAATGAAATGTAAATTTTGGATATGCAACTCAAAAGTAGGAATTTACACATTGTTTTTTGAGTTTTATACGAGTGTTTTTTTCTCTTTATTTTGTCTAAACTCTTTTCTTCTTTAGATTCTATGTTTTGTCTCAAGTTCAATTCGTTTTATTGAAAACTAGAATGAAAATCTATAGGATGTCAAATTTATCAGAAAAATTGGATTTTGGTAGAGAACACAGATCACTATCTAGCTCAATTATTATTGTGCTTCTGTGATTATACCATATTGTATTCACTGATGTATGCAATTTATAATTTATAAACCTATGCACAATAAAATTTATTCTATTCTAGCCTAATATCGAGAATGGAATGAATCATAAATGAAGTAATATTCACATTTCATGGAAATGATTCGAGAAAGTTCCTAATTTCTTCACCTCTTTTGTGATCAATTATCATTTATTTGAGTGAAATTTGAAATTTCAGATAATGTGTCTATCACTTGATAACAAAATTCAATGGCTTGATTCACCTGATGATCTGATACGTAGATAAAGATAATGATGGTATAAATATTGAATTTCACCATCTGCTTTGTCAGTATAGTGTTGATAACCATCGACAATCATTGACAATTATGAGTTATAACAATAACGGAAACTACGGAAACTATCCTGGATCCAATCCTGGATATAATCCTGGATACAACGGATATGGTCCTCCTCCATACGTTCCTGCACCAGTAGTTGTTGTGGAAACTGCGACATATGGTCACGATCATCACCACCATCATGATGAATTTCACCATCCTGGAAGTATAAACTTGGGCCCAGTACACATTGATTTACCTGGTGAGTTCGTTTTTATTTTCAAATTTCTAGAAAATTTGTTCATCATAATAATCTATTTATAATACGGATACAACAAAATTTTTACATTGTAATGATAATTAGAAACTCTACAAACTCCTGATTGTAGAAAAATAAGTATAACTTAAATGGTAGAAGTACCGTTCAATTTGTACATACTTATTCAGCACACCGGTTGTGAATTATCCTATCTGCAAAATTAATATGAAGATCTGTCATGAACAAATTGATAAAAATAAATACCTCTTGGTCACTCGATAATCGTAAAGTGACGGTCGCTGTACACTGTTTCACGCACATTCATGTAAAGTTCAATCCTTTTGAATAGAGGAGTGTAGCTATGAGTATTTCTATGGTTGGCAATTATTGTGGCAGTACTCTATAACGGAGCATTTAATTGCATTGTGTTCATCAATGATCTACTATCCTTTCAGAGATTTATATTTAGAAAAATATAAAAAAACTCTGACGGGACCAGATTGTGTAATTGGTAATCACGCTAGACTAGACATCCAGGAATGGGGGTTCAATATTGTACGTTTGTTTATTCATCTTTATAATCCTATGTTAAATTGTCTAAGTTATCTTGATAATTCAGAAAATTTGATTTCATATCTCTCAATGTACTTAAACGAAATGTGGCCAATTAGGCAAAAAAATATTAAACATGTATCTATATTTTTTTTCCTGCATTATGTGTAACAGGCATCGTGATCGATTTGGGTAATTGAGATTGTTATCAATTTGTTCAGTTCAAAAAAGTTTTAATTTTTACATGGCATGATACTGATTCAGTGAAACCAGTCGATAGAGTATGCGCATCCCACCATGTATCATATTCCTATACCTAAAGTGCATAGTTTTCAACCCAAACCCCCTTTTCCACCTCTTCGAATGCTGGTCATTCTCTTTTTCCTAACTCTTCCATACAAAATAGTGGGAATATGCAGCAGATAATTATATATTATAGTTTTGTCTCAGGATGCCATAAAAAAATTATAGATTTGTTACTTTCAACCTCACTACTGTATCTACTGAAGTTTTTGTTGAATTTGCTTCTGACATTCAAATTAAAGTCTCCATCAGTACACATACCGCATTATCGGTTGAAAATATATTCCGGCAATTGCGTGAATTTATTATGCATTTTCCTATATCATCTGTCATTATCAAATTGGCAATAGTTGTCGATATTGGGGAAACCACATCGCTGTCTCGAAACCATTATGTTTATTACTATTATCTTCATTGTAAGTAGGTACTTAGATATATGATTCAGGTTGTTGATTATTCAAGGATGTGTATTTTCTAATCTTAGCTCAGTTTTGTTTCATGCCAGTTAATGCTAATTCGGAGAAGTATAAATGTAATTTTCCGCTTCCTACTTGTAATGTCACAGATACGTTTCTTTTTAGTGTTTATGATGAAGGTTTATCATCCCACAATGATGATCATTCATATCAATGTGAATGGAAGACAAATTGACACTTAGATAACATATTATTAAAAACAATATTTTACCACACATTCGCATCCTCATTATCAGTTATTCATTTAAATTCTGTTGTATTCACATTCTACTGTCCGATTCGTAATGAATTGATTCATAGTAAACGCCGAAATTTGGCATAATCAAATACGAAATGTGTCGTCTCTAAAATATTTTGTAACCATTTGCTGTTGCAGGACATCACCACCACGGCCACCATCATCATGAAGGCTTTTTTGATCACCACCATGGACATCATCATCATCACCATCATGGTCATCATGGTTGTTGAAGGGATAGGAATCGTATAACCGAAATTATTCTACTGTATATAACATTGACTAACATACCTAGGTACTACTACTATACGTTGGGCTATGCTATTATGTAACAATTATTCTCAAGCTTATTCTGTTCCAAATTTACAAATAAATATCATAAATGTGAAGTTGATTGAATAGTTCCTATTTCAAATACAGTTAATTTAGAGTTCAGGCTTATCTGAAGAAATAAAATCACGATATTTTTCTGTCAACGATCAGGTTAAACATTATTTTGTATAGGTAAGTATTTGGATTAAATACTCAATTGAAATTTTTGGATACAGTTCGCAATTATTGAATACGTTTTCATTGGAACAATTAATTTTATTGAATTGGAATCGTGCATAAAGGATTATTTCTATGCAATTGCAGATAAGTGTCTTAAGAATGATGATTTTAGAAAAGTGCATGAAATTAATGTTGCTCAATAATTCCATGTAATTATAGTTATTTCAATAAATGAAAAGTATTCATTACAGGGAGATATACATTCGTTTCGATAAACTTTGTTGTAAAAACGAGTATCGTTCGAAGTTAACGTTTCAAACTTTTAGCAGCCTTATGTGTAAAAAACTATATACAAGTAGACTATCGCTGATAGCAGTCTCTGTCGCACCAAGAGGAATTACCGAAGGATCATTCGCTCGATTTATTGATATAAAAAGTAGCGTCATTGGAAACTATTGACTAGGCTATAATAAAAAAACGCAGCACACGGATTTGGTGAAGCGGTCAGACCACCGGCTGGGAACATTATACTATATTTATTATTTATTGTAAATAATTGTATGGTGTCAGGTATAAGTGAATTGTAAAATTCTGTATTATAATCTCCATCTGCACACTGTGCTGTTACCCGGAAGTAGGTGGGGATTGTTGATAAGCCACTGATAGTGTCCGCACACTCTGTTGCTACCCGGAAGTAATTATTTGAAGTGGAAGTGTGAAAACAAGTTTAAAAGGGATCGGGATACTTTTATCTGCATATTGCGTGCTACCCGGAAGTAGGTGATGAATTTCTGACAATTTAGCTACAGTTTCTGCACACTGAGCTGTTATCCGGATCCCGGAAGTAGAAACTGTGACTGGATGAAGTATGAAAGTACCCTGTATGTAGTGTGAGCTGACAGGTTACAATTATCTCATTTCAAAGAAACCGCGTATTAGTATAGACAGAGTGGGACAAATCGAATTATATGTAATATCGCTAAGAAATTGACTTCTAATATACCGCGGGGCTGGTCACAGATACCTGGAGTAGATTGATCAATCATATGCCCTACGTGTATTAGTGTATAATGTATAGCAACCGCTCGTTACCGAATATTTCCGTTCAGTTGCCTAGATTCACCATTTCATAGAATTTTGCTTATTGTAACCGCTTGAGCTCACTTACGTCGCTCCACGTTAGGAGATTATTTTCTATTATAATAGGAAATTTCATTCAATTATCTTCCCTATTGTGAATATTTTGAATAAATTGTATATGGGGGAGTTTTCCGTTTTATTTATTTAATTATTTCTGCTCCACCTTTTGTTGAGCAAATCACTTGTAATTTGAAAACTTACAATTTTGATATTGATCATTCTGCCTGCTCGTGCCCTGCTTATACTTCACTGTAACTACCCTAGGGACAACGCTATCCATAGATAGCACTGTGATACCCTTTGTGCTGAGGACCCTAGCTCAGCTCAGCTTAGCAAAAATCTAGCGCCTGAGAATTAAAAATTATTCCGAACTAAGTATTTAGCGCGAAAATGGCAAAGCACGTCACAGTGCCATATCAGATAGAGAAATGCAGGTCTATTAAATTGTTCGTCGTGGCTTTATGAAAACATTATGTCAATATGTCTGTCATTATATGCCTCCGTTTAGTTATGCAAAATAGGTAATACATTGAAGTCAACACATAGCCGGAAAGCAGGAAAGGCTTAAGTACTTCGAAAAAAATGTACTGTGGCATTGTAAAAGCTAGGAGTTATTAATAAAAGCTAAATTTCTTGAATATGTAAAATATTGAAATTAATGGTGAACTTGTGATAATGCTCCAATAGGTTATTCACGTAATTCGAGTCCTCTTTTTTGAGCTTGTAACTTATCAAATATTCGTGGAACCTTGAAATCAAACTGCGTCCAGTTTGTCCTATGTACAAGCGATTACAGTTATCATATCTCAGCCTGTAAACTACAGGTTTTCTCAATTCATCTTTTTTTTTGGATTATTAATATAATATAGTATAGGTTATTTGTTGTTTTCAAAGTGACGTTTTTATTCTGGTTTCTAAAACATTGAAATATTTTTTGTGAGTTATTACCTAAATATGTTAGATATACGAAATTTAATTTGATGGTATTATTATTAATGTGCTGATAAATTAGAATTTGGGCTTTTTTTGAAGCATTTCATTTATTATCTTGACATCGTAAAATGTAAAATAGATTGTGCGATTTGCGGGTGTAAAGAAGTGCCTCTTTTAGGTAATGGAAAACCTATGGGGGACGCGGTTTAGGTTTATTCAAATAGCCATTGAAGACAGCCTCTATTTTTTGTAAAATTTGTAGCGATCAGTCCTCCTCTTGCTCAAACTTAGGATACAAACGACTTGAAAAGAACGGTAGATGACGCAACAAAAGTGGTTTCAGTGGTGTAGAAGGGTAAAAAAAATTATCTTATAAGAACCCTCGCCCCTGAAGCACAACTAGTATGGATCAGTGGTCCAAGCTCGGTGACTCTACAATTTACAAGCGGCCGATGGGAGAGGTAAGTTTGCCAGATGTCTTGACTTTGTCAGTGTGCCGATGGCTATTTCTTTGTTTCATGCCGACCAGAAATTACCCTTTAAAAAGTATTTTTTGGAGGTAATTTGTGATGCCGACTGTTTCATTTTCAATTGGATTTGTAGAGAACTCTAGTCTATCGATCTCCTTTCAAGGTGGAGCTCACGTCAACAAATGTATGTGGCATTTACATCACGCTTTGAAATGATCACCAGATGATAACAAACATGGTATTTTGCTTGAAACATTAATAAATTTAATGTTAAATTCAACAAAAATAATTAATAATATATACATATTTATTATTCTGAAAACTGCTTTCATTATAATTTAAATTCATAATATCAGTTCAATATGTGCTCCACATTTCTTTTCAATTTTTCCCTTCACGTAGCGAATGAATTTCTGTCACTAATTTTGATTCATAATTTTCGTATTGCTCCATAAAGTGAATTTTCGCAATTAGCAAATTTGGAAGTGATATTTTTAGATGCAACGCGATGTGTAATTTCCGCCTAAATGAGCTCAATTGAATTCAGCTCGCAGTGTTACGGTGAGAGACGTAAAACAGTTTTGTTTTGTGTTTAGCCATTTTATCAGCAATGTACTTATTACACCGCTCTTTATATTTGCTAACTGTATCGAACAATTGAGTTCTAACCATCTCATCCTGAAATGGATATTCTTTTAAATAATAGCAAACTCTGCCGCAAGAACAAATCCATTATACTGCCGATGTGGCAAATGATAATCCTTTTTTCCCCTTAAAATTGAAATAGAGCCATTGAGCAGGCATTTTTCATATAAGGATACTTTTGGACGGCACTAAATTGTTTAATTGCTTTCAATTATTCTTCTCCACAGAATGATCTCGTCTTTGTCCAATAAGATGCTATTTTTTCCGTGAGGTTATTATTCAAATTCAGCGTTTTCAAGAATTCATAAAATATGCTTGTCTTGGAATTTGACAGATCAATCACTACTTGCAAATCATTATCTGAAGTTGAGAATTTGTCGTTGGTAAAAGATTAATGGATTTTTATTCGAATTGCGATTCTGTCAAAATCATCTATGACATCGACGCTATTTTAGTATTTAGTCTTTTGTACCATTAGAGGAAGGCTTTCGCATGCAATCATTGAATTGTGTTTCCACCCGATCCCAAATGACATTCTTCAGTGGACATGATTATCTGTTCAAATTCTGCTTCCGTCGCTGCCTATATGACCGACATTTTTCAGAATTAGTAAGTTTTTTGGTGATTCAACAGGTCCTGTCAACATTGTTAACTGTATTCTAACTATTTTAGCAATTCCGCATCTTATATAGATACATTCCAACAGTGGAAGTTAAAGCGCGCAGTCTTTGTTTATCCGCAACACGACCGACTCGCATATTATCTGATGAGCCAATAGAGAATTCTGACGTCACGTAGTACCCGACGAGGACTACTCCATGTCTTGATTCCAGTCAGCCCTTCCTTGAGCGATAGTTCTCCCCATCACGTGACTGGTCGCTCGTCGGTGTCTATCGAACGTGTCGCGACCTTGTTGAAATAGGACCTTATGAGTGTTTTCAACACCAAAAATTGTGTAAGCTTGTCATGAAAGTTAATGCGATAATTAGAGTGTGATACCAGTGAATCATTATGTGAGATTGTAAACCATTTAATGTTGGTCTTTGCTTTGGTACATTAGAGTACAGGTCATTCCGTTATTTACTCGCGGTTACGGTCATACAATAATACACTATCAGGTAATTGTCCCAATTTTGCATATTAATTTACCCTGTCTCTATTTCATAAGTGTACCGATAAACACCGTTCGGGTATCAAGAACTGCAGTATTGAGTAATTGTAGTGTCAGAGTGGTTGAAAGAATGTAAGAGGATCTCGTCAATATACTTTTGCACACTGTGTCAATAGAAAGTCAGAGTATGTTGTAGATGAGCTACCGACAGCGTCTGCACGCTGATACAACCCGAAGTAGACGCTGTATGTTTCAGTATCAAAATACCCCGATTGTACACTGTGTCAACCGGGATTAAGGGGATATAACGGATGGAGCTTGTTATAGTTTTTGCACAGTTTTAACTGGTTTATGTCAACCAGAAGTAAGAGCTATAACTGTCCTATATATGTAAGTGCGAAGGATATATGAATGATCAGACTCAATTATCCAATTACCGGGAAATTGCTCGTACTAGCCTTAAATAAGGCAGGATAGATGGACTGAAGTGATGAATTTCAAAATTCTGAAATAGTACTGATATTGTGTGAACGTAGGCCGAGCAAAGACTGATTAAGTAAAGCTAAAGCGCTTCCACTTGTACTGCCAGAATATTTCAAGGACTGCAGGTTGCTTTGAATTTCGAGAAAAATTAATACCGCAATAATAGTGATTTTTAATAATTGACAATTATTGCTTGGTTCACTTTTGTAAATAGCCAGTCTGCTTTATCGCTTAGTTTGTTTCTATGTATTTTCCCTTGGGTTGTTTGATATTCATATTGAAGTGCTTCCATAAAATTAGCCGAGAAGTAACCAAGTATTATTTGCAATATTGTATATCAGTATATCTAATACTATTCATTCTGCCCTTACAAGCCTTGGTTACTCAATCCACTGAGACTATTTGGGACAAGGCTATCCGTAGATAGCACTGTGATACGCTTGAAGGAAGATTGAAACCGTATTATGTGTCAAATGCCAAAAATCAACGAAACACTTTACAATAGATTGAGGTGTCATAAGCCTTGAATCTGTATATTATGAGCAAATAAAAAAAGATGTAATAAACTTTTAGGTTGTCTTGAGCACGTGTATTTCTTCGAATTCAAGATACGTCAGCAGTAGATGCTAGTGTTTATCATTTAACTTGCATGATATAAGTTTTATTGAAAAAATGACAAATCTTGGATACGTTTCATGAACTAGCACCTACCTTTAGCAAAGAAAAATAAATCTAACGAAGTTAAATCTGGGGATCGAGTCAGCAAATTCCATGGTCCTAAGCCCCACAATCATTGATCTTCAAAGGGATGTCAATGGAACGTTCTTACCGCCTAGGTGCAATGAGCGGGAGAAAAATCCAATTGGAAGCACACTCTAATGTTGGGTACTTACGGAATCACCTCAAAGAATAATAGTAATGCAATTGATACCAACCTGTTGCCAATTGGTTCAAAGTTCGATGATAAAATAAATTCATAATTACTTCATTTGGACATATTTTCTCAATTAACGTTCTAACATTCAGGCTAAATGATAAGCTCGTCGTGACATTTACTTTTGACGTAACTTGAATTCGAAAAGTTACGCATATCCATGACAAACTAAATATTTTGCACGGTATCAGTATACTGTTTTTTCAAAATACTCCTCATAAAATATCAATTTTACTCTCACAGTATATTCCTTTTATGAAAATTAATAGGCCAATCTGATAGCAGAAAAAAATTAGTTGTTATTTAATTTCATTAAGTTATTGAGATTTAAAATTTGCCACTTTCATGATCATACTATTTTTGCTCACTTTTTCCGAAATTTTCTTCAATAGTTTCATTACTTGATGAAACATTAGTAAGTTTTCTGAAAATTATTGACTTCTATTCATTAGTTTTGAAGATAATCGCAATAAAGTGACACTATACATACCTATATATATATATATATTTTTAACTAATAACTCAAAGATCGTTGATAATGAAGTTAGGGTTTTATCATCAAACTTGATCTTAATTTTGACCGGGAAACCAAAAGTGTAAAATAAGTTCGTGTGGTGTTCTATTTGGAATAACAAATTTGATATCAACTTCCGGTTTAACCGAAAGGGGAGGAAGATTAAAAATATTTAAGAATTGAATGTCCTTTTTGATAAAACATCTCATCGATTACGCAATAAATCGTTTTGAACTCAATGAAATCTCTAGCCTATGATACTTCTACACATTAATTCATTTTGTTCGCCTCATTTCTCTCACCTCGCTCTCAACTCATGAATAATATTCAAAAGATATCAACCCAACTGACTGAATGTACAAGTTTCCAGAGTGTTTTCTATTTAAATTTCGTATGATAGAAAGAAACCTGCGAAGAGAATGCATTTGCATGGATTGGCATCTCCAACGTGTAGATGGCCAAATTCTTATGTAGTTTATTATTCCCTCTATCTCGCAAGGGACCTCCTTTTCCAAAAAACCCCTTGACAGGAATTCATCTAGATCTTTATTGTGCTGCCTTCTAGTCTAAATGTTCTAGACAAATTCTCGAATGTTCAGAATGAGAATACAAATAATGTTGTTTTCAACTCTCATGGGATTTCCTTTTCCACAAAACTCCTGCCTTAACATGAATTCATCTAGATCTTTATGGTGTTGCCATCTAGTCTAAATGTTCTAAACAAAATTCCAAATGTTCAGAATGAGAATACCAATAATGTAGTTTTCAATAGTCAGTCATGGTATTTGTGTATTGAGTTAGAATTGAAGGAGGCGCCATATGCTCTTTCAAAACGGTATCGATTCAGCCACATTGTAGCCGTTGCCAGCTTTCTGTCAATTCTGACAAGTCAACAGTAAAAGTTTGGCGTTCCGCTCTCATGTATATTTGCTTATAATACATTTTAAGGAATATTTTTGAGTTTCAATAGATATTTGACAATTATTACATGTCTTCATGTGCAGTGCTTAGTTATTGCACACGGAAACACGCAAGTGTCATTGAATGTAAATATAAAACGGGGTCGGATTATATTATTTTGGTAAACTACTTTAGTCCAGGCATGTAAGGATGAAAATCGACGATTTTTGTCCGAATTCCCGCGAGGTCTAATTTTGGTCTATTCTTATGTATTTTAACACGCTGAACACGATGGTGTAGTTTAAATTTGGATTAACCTTGTGCTCGAAAAACTATGGCCATTTTTTGGACCCGAAAATTACCATTTTTGCGTTTGGGACAAAACTATGAGTTTTATGAAAAAATGTTTCGAACAAAAGATGTTGGAAAAACTAATACGCAACTTTTGGTTTGAGTCTCAAGTCAATTCGAGGTTGTGGGCCCAAGGTAGGGCCCATTTAATTCGTTTTTTGGCACATTGAAAAATAGAATATCTGTCAAAGAGTTTTCAATTTTTCATATTCTCTTTTGGTGAAAAGATGGTATTTTTATTCTTCTTTTATTTGATTTTTGATATTTTGACTTATCTCATTTTTTGAAGTCACAATCGGCCATTTTGAAAAATCCGTATTTTGCGAATTTCAGACGAAATACTAATGTTATCAATCTAAAACTAAAATTATTCGAAAGATTTCATCATTCTGCATATAATATCCAAAATACAAGCATTTTGCTCTGGAAACATAGCTTTAGCGTCATTTTGAAAATTTTGGACCAACGGAAAATCCAAACTTTTTGAGGTTAGAAATTTTTTACGGAACCCAAATTCTAGGTTCTATTAGAGGTTTTTATATAGCGTGTATTTTAAGTCTAAGCAGATTGATTCGGGTCGTATAGAAATGAACCTATCCTAATAAATGTGTTTGAGCCTCTAAAGAGCCCAATTTTGGGCCTATAGACAAAAACCTTGAATCAAATTACAGAGCTATTTGAGTTTGGAACCACGTACGGAGATTCGTTCACAATTCCAAGTTTTAACGAATTTCATCATAAAAATTTAGCGCGGAATTTCATGTAGCGGCAATAAGCCAGGGTCGGTACAATAGACTTCGCGCGCGAAATAATGGTTTTTTTAATATTTTAAAATGCACCTGAAGGCATAATCGTTTTTTATGAATGTGTGAGTGTATGTAGACGTGTGAACGTGTATATGTGACCGTGACATGATGTTTTTATAGGGTGTTACATGACAAATTTCAACATTCACACAAAAAAATAAGATTAAAAAATAATTTTGTTTTTTTTTTCACAATCATATTGTTTTCTACATTGCATATTTGTTCAAAAACTATCTATATGTCTGATTATTCACAAATACCCTAAGTTTTTGTTATCACTGCCAGCGTATATTTCTAATGAAGTAATATGATTATTATTGATATACGGATCGTCGTGATATACGCTGCATCATATGAGGTTGATAAAATTTGATCGTCGCAATTGTCGTTGATCATCGGTATCGTCATCATCTTCATCAACGTGTTAATTTTCATCCATTGCCCCGAGTCAGAAATCAGTATATTAGATGATGATGATTTTGATAAGTGTATTGATGAAAATGAACACGATGATGAAGATGATGACGATACCGATGATGTTATCAATGACACTTGCAACGATCAAATACTATCAAACTCAGATGATGAAGCGGATCACGATGATCCGTATATCAATACTGATCATATCACATCTTTAACAATATATGATAACAGTGATAACGAAGATAACATCATCGATACGTCGTGCACTTCAGACTGTACGACTGATAGCGAAATTACAGAAATTCGTGGTGAAAAAAGATTGATTAAAAAGTAAATGTGTTTATTGTATAAAATAATGGGTATTAGACGTATCTATAATGTGAATCTGTACACTTGCATTTATGGCCATTTTATTTTTCCCGATAAGCAATATTATGTATGTTATGATAGTTATTAGATTAAATTGTATTATAATATTATATTATGTTATGAATAATGGAAAAAATATAAAACGTAGGTTATTTGTGAATAATCAGACAAATAGATAATTTTTCAATAAATATGAAATGTAAAAAAAAACATAAATGTTAAAATTTTGTTTAATATTGAAATTCGCTATGTTACACCCTATAAAAACATCATGCCACGGACACATATACACGTTCACACCTCTACATACACTCATACATTCATAAAAAACGATTATGCCTTCAGGTGCATTTTAAAATATTAAAAAAAACCTTATTTCGCGCGCGAAATATATTGTACCGACCCTGGCTTATTGCCGCTACATGAAATTCCGCGGTAAATTTTTATGATGAAATTCGTTATAAATTGGAATTGTGAACGAATCTCCGTACGCTGTTCCAAACTCAAATAGCCGAAGTATTTCTCTGTAATTTGATTCAAGGTTTTTGTCTATAGGCCCAAAATTGGGCCCTTTAGAGGCCCAAACACATTCATTAGGATAGCTTCATTTCTATTCGACCCAAATCAATCTGCTTAGACTTAAAATACTCGCTATCGAAACCTCTAATAGAACCTAGAATTTGGGTTCCGTAAAAAATATCTAATCCAAAAAGTTTGGATTTTTCGTTGGTCCAAAATTTTCAAAATGACGCTAAAGCTATGTTTCCAGAGCAAAATGCTTGAATTTTGGATATTATATGCAGAATGATGGAATCTTTCGAATAATTCTAGTTTTAGATTGATAACATTAGTATTCCGTCTGAAATTCGCAAAATACGGATTTTTCAAAATAGCCGATTGTGACTTCAAAAAATGAGATAAGTCAAAATATCAGAAATCAAATAAAAGAAAAATAAAAATACCATCTTTTCACCAAAACAGAATATGAAAAATTGAAAACTCTTTGACATATACTCAATTTTTCAATGTGCCAAGAAACACACTAAATGGGCCCTACCTTGGGTCCACGACCTCAAATCGACTTGAGACTAGAGCCAAATGTTGCGTATTAGTTTTTCCAATAACTTTTGCTCGAAACATTTTTTCATAAAACCGATAGTTTTGTCTCAAGACTCAAAAAATCGAAAAATGGCCATTTTCGGGTCCAAAAAATGGCCATAGTTTTTCGAGCACAGGGTTAATCCAAATTTAATCTACACCATCGGGTTCAGCGTGTCAAAATACATAAGAATAGACCAAAATTAGACCTCGCGGAAATTTGGACATAAAAATTCCTTAAATGACTGGACTACTTGGAAAACATTCAATAATACCTCGTGGTTCGCAGTCATAATTTTGAAATTTACAAGACCTAGAAGGCTGTTATACGGTAATTGTTTAGTAAATCACAGTTTTATGTTTCTTTTAGAAATTGATAATGAACACTTCACAAATATATCAAAGTAAATTAGATTTGATTTGAAGATTTTCCAAAAATTCAATCCGTCGAGAAGACATACTTTTTTGGACTGAGTACTTTGAGGACTTCATTATAATACTACTATAATGGAATAAAATGATAACAAACAAAATTTTCATTTGGAACAAATAACAAAATCCAACGTTTATAATTTATAACACAATTGTAACAATGTTTGATTGTTTACTTGAAAATTTTCAGTTTCTTGCGGTATACAAACATGGGGTGAGAATATCGCTGATGACATTTCGACTAGAATAGCAGCAGATATCTTTTTTTCTTTTCATTATGTCCTTCAGCAACACTATTACTTTTACAGCCACCATGGCATTTGACAGTGAGAAGATTTACACCAGAATCTGCTATAGCACTATTCTAAAACAGTCGCCTGTGTGTTCTACGGAATGAGGCAGTTTTAAGAAAATTGTTAGCCACATTTTCAGAAGTATTGTAAATACCTACTGGCTGCTTACCATATTTGTTATTTCCAATTGATAAAAAGGACCGCGAATGTTGCATACTGTGGGTCGAAATGCTAATTATTTTTGAATAAGTTGGACCATATTTACTTTATTAATAGTTCCAGGATTTATAAAACATTCGCGGGATATACTGGTCTTACTATGGGGTATAACAATTTCAAACACACCGAACCTTCGTCATTAACATCTTTGTTGTTCTAAAGTTTATTAATTTTCCCCTTCTACAAGCATCACTCATACCAATGACCATTAATACTTTTCCCATGAGAAACACGGGCAGGAAAGCAGGAAATGGACATTTTTCTCCTATTCGTGGGCATTCATGTTTGCCCTCCGACCGGGACTTAGGCCTGATATAACGTAGTTCAGAGGAAACAGACAGTGCTTATTATAGGTTTAGTTGAGATGATAAGCTCTTCCGTCAAACGTAACTTCACTCCACTGTAGGAGACTGCTCACATATCAAAGAGTTCCGGAATTGGGGGACGAATATTTCAATAAGAAAGGGATGAGTTATTAAAAGAATTGATTAAATTCCTTTATCTATATTGATAAAAAATAATCACCCGTATCCAAAAAAGTACTGAGGACATTTCGGCTACCAAGTAGTCATAATCAGAGTGAACCAAATTATAAATAAAAGCTCTTTGATAAAGCTTTCGATTTTACAAAATCAATTGTGAGTCGTGTTCTAAATGCCATGTGAGTCAAACTATAAGAAACATTTTGCCCATATAAAGAAAAATAATCCTGAAAAATCAGCGGTAGCCGAACATATTTTGAATACAGGTCACACCATTTCTCAAGAAAATTTTTCACTTTTAAAATACAGAGTACGGACAAATATCTAGATAATTCAGAAGGGATGGAAATGTATAAATGAAAAGGCAATTTATTAGATTCCGATTCATCCCATTGTTTACATTATTATCCCCAAATAGTATCTAAACAGGCAGATTTTCATTTATTATTTAGTTTACTTCTACTTGGTAGAAGAAAGGTCCCCATTACTTTAATTGTATTTTTAGTGGATAAGGGTGATAATTTCTTATAAGTAGTGTTATAATATATCCACAGTGTGAACTCTTTCATAGTCCGATATCTTTGTTTTAAAATTGAGTTATCAACATAAAATTTTTGAAAACATGATTCTGTAGGAATTACAAAATGTTTTTTCATCATAGTTGAGGATTGCATGGATAAAACTTCATACTAAAAAATGCCTCATTCGATATTATATATGATAATGGCTAGGGAACAATTTTGTAAAAATAAGACGGAGCGAGCAGTAGCGAACAGAGTCTTCTCTTCAATCAAGTTATATGGCACAAGGTATGTCCTCGTGTAGCGGCCAAACGGTGGATGCAATTCACTCGAAATGTTGACACAAACTGGATATGGTACTCGAAATTTATACTGGCATAAAAATTCAAAATCGTGCCATGAGGCGTTTTTGAGTTATAGAGCAGATCGGTCCGTCGAAATACACGACGCTATATTGGTCCTGTTTCAAGAGTCTTTCGGTACGTTATCTGGTCGATTGTAGAGAGAAATATAACAACACGTTCGCTGCCGATCGCATCTGCTCGTGTTGCACCCAACAAAGGTCTAGCGCGTTCTGTCGATGGCACCCACAAAGGGCGCCTTTCACTAATTTAATTAAGACGGGGTGAGCGCAGTGAACAGTAAAATGTACAAATAAAATAAACATAAGAGTTTGAGTTTCACTCTTTCGGCTCACATATGCATATACGCATATGCGCAGCGTACTGGGACCGAATTCCTAGTTAATAAGAGGTAATAATAAAGGTAATATCCAGAACTATCAAATCATAAAGACAAGTATTACTATACTAATACTACCAGAGATATCTGCTATTACTGTGTGATAACACCTCGGAACATATATTTCCTTAGTTTGAGCATTGATTAACATGTATATTAATATTAATCAATGGTTTGAGGATCAAAGTACATTGATCTCTAATTTTAAACTTTGTGTTCAGACTTCTACCATAGCGCCATCTATACAATTTCCAATCAGAATGAAACATTCTTTGCTCAATATCATCCACGAATGATATGGAAACTTGGAAACTACAGCAATAAATTGAAGATGTCGCTGTTACAGCATAATGAAATTAAATGATCCCAATTTATAAAAAAATCTTTAGAAAGAGATCAAGCATAAAAACTAGATTATAACTTATGACGGATGCACGTGTCAGCATCTAATATTCATACGTGTTTTTACCTGGAACGAATATTCTTAGCTACCGTGGTTTGCTACTAGATGTCACTCAATTGAATAGACGTGTTTTTCTAGGTTTCCCTTCAAAACATCCAAATAAAAAAATCACTAAAGCAGTCTTTTATAATGAATTCAACTAGTGCCCAATATGAATCAGCTTTGTGAACAAAGGCTATTCTTTTATACCGAATATTTCAGATTCTGTGAACTGAAGCATAGCAGAATTTAATTATTACCAGCTAATAATCTTCCCACTCTATGGTCTAACCTCACACTCCGTGCCTTAATGCTTAATTACATACCGTACCATGCAGTGACAAGCAGTTTAGGAGTAAGTTGGAACCAGGCTCCCATTATAAATTGAGTTGCGTTTAACATTTTGCAAGTAATCATGTCTTCAGAACGTTATAGCTTTTCTCTGACAACTTTCAGGTAAGAAGTGTGCTATTATTCTACTTCGGCTTTAATGTGTCCTTAACCATAACTAGAGCATCATACATAATATTATTAACTTTTCTTCTAGTCCTTCTGGAAAGTTGGTTCAAATTGAATATGCCTTAGCTGCTGTGGCTGCTGGAGCACCGTCAGTAGGAATCAAAGGTAGCCCTATCATGAAGTCTGTGCACTTGTAGAAAGTTTCAATAATAATAATCATGTTTTAGCTTCGAATGGAGTGGTTATAGCTACTGAAAATAAGCATAAGTCTATCTTATATGATGAACATAGTGTTCATAAAGTTGAAATGGTCACAAAGCATATCGGTATGATTTATTCTGGGATGGGCCCAGACTACCGTTTATTAGTCAAACAAGCACGGAAAATGGCTCAGCAATACTACCTTGTTTATCAAGAACCAATTCCTACAGTACAATTAGTACAACGTGTTGCTGCTGTAATGCAGGAATATACCCAGTCTGGAGGAGTGAGACCTTTTGGAGTTTCATTATTGATTTGTGGTTGGGATAACAATAGACCATATCTATTTCAATGTGATCCTTCAGGAGCATATTTTGCTTGGAAAGCTACAGCAATGGGAAAAAATTATGTCAATGGAAAGACATTTTTAGAGAAGAGGTAAGTAAAACATTGTTTAATAGAAATTCATTCCTAGGCATGTGAAAAATTACTTATGCATTGTTCATTTACAAGTGACCCTGAAATAATGTATAACTCCTTTAACAATTTTCCTCTATAAAACTGTTAATGCCATTGTTTTATTTGTGATTCCAGGAGATAAATGGTGAATTTGTAATGTATTCAATCATGATTTGTGATTTCTATCAGCATTTTCTGCTGAACTTATTAATTTTTCTGATGGAAGCTTATGCTGACAGAATCCACAAATTACTATCTAGTTTTTTTAGTAATGGAAATATTTTCATATCATACTAAATCAATGAAATAGACAGATTTGCCACCACATTCATAATTAATGAAACAGCATACAGTTCGTAATTCTTCAGAAAAATAAAAAAAAATTGAGATATGACATTCAGTATGAAGAGAAGTTTGGAATGTTAGGTTTGTCAAATGAGTAATGTGCTAACTACATTAAGGAGCAGTTTTGACATATCAAAATGATAATGAAGTAGAATAAGTAGCTGAACAGTATACTGGGAATGTGAAACAAATTTATGAAAATCGATAACCAAATCAAATGATTTGTAAGAGTAACTTCTTCACTCACACTATTTATATATTCTCCTAGTGGCAACACATTTCTAGTTGATTATTTTCAATATCCATTCCCTGGTCACCTATTACCTACGTGATCTGATGTAGAATTGTTTAAGTTGCTTATTCTATGGTTCATTCAGAACATCTATGAAAAAACTTTTGTGAGACTCATGTCATTTCGAATTGTTTTCAGAATGGTAAACTATGCTTACTGGTTGTTATGTAATAAGGCGTCGGAAAGTAACACTTACCGTTCATCTGAATGTTAAGTAACTTTTACAGGGCAGATTTTGCATGATTTTGTGTAAGTCACAAAATAGCAGGGGCTTACAAAAAATAAGGTCATGCAAAAGAATCTAATTTAATTAAATGAAATTGATGTTGCTACAGTTTGACTTGATCTAGTAGTATATTTGTCATTTTTTTTAATATAGTCAACATCTTGATCAACACAATCTGAGTAGATCTTTCTATAGGTCCAATTTTCCTCGAACAATTTTAATTGCCGCAGCTATACTTTGAATTTAATCCACTAAGTCCAACTCTCCCACTTGTACGAATTGGTTTTTTTCATAAAATCAAAGTATGTGTAATTCACAGAACAAATGGCATAGGCATAGGTCATTAGACTTGACTAGTGTTGTAGTAGAGGACATCTTTTATAATTTACATAGAATATCATGACACTTTGAAAAGTAATTTTTCAGCAAACAAAACATACGTTACAGGGTCTGTAACATATCCTGAAACCAATTTAATCCATATAATTATATACCTACTATGTACATAATGTGAATTATTGCATGCATGTGCCTACATTTTCTGAATTCTTGAACATGTTTGTATTATCAATGCTAACTTTTAGTCAGCAACATTTCTTATAATTTGAACTCTGATTAATTACCTCAAACTGTTTGTTGGCAAATATTAATTTGAGAGGAGAGTGGACTATAATTATATCCATGTTAGTATTATTAATAGGCACTTTATTTGTATTCACCATTTGGGTTTCTCGTTCCTTCACTATTGCATCATTATTATTATTATTTACTTCCTTAAAATACATAGCTTACTTTATCATGTTAGGGTAAATTTGTTCTCATATATGTCTTTTCAATACCCATGTCATTATTACTCTTGAACTCAATATTTTTGGTACGACTTTCTTTTATTTTAGATTTTTTATCTGGCCATCCTGATGTCAAAGCTGTTAATTCTTTTAAGATGGGGTCTTTATATTATCCTTTGTAATTTTATTTTAGTATTTTGAAGTGACATAATTATTATCAATCAGATCATCCTCCGCTTCAATGTCTCTCTAAAATCTCAAATTTTTCGCCGTTATAACTAGCGTGTCAGATGATGCATCGGCAAAATCAAGCTGTGCCCCGGGTTTGTACCAAACTGTCGCATACTGTTTTAAATTGATTCATAGCCTCACCAAACGTAAAGGACATTCTTGAAGTGTGTTTCTTAATATAGACTAATGCGTTATGATCAGATTCAAAAATTATTGACTTCCTAAGTGTTGAGAACCAAATACAATCATTGCATGAGCATTTGTGTTCCTGTAAGCGATTTGGAGGCATACTTGCCATTACAATTACTGCGCCCATTCCTTCTTTGGAACTGTCAACCAATAATATTGATGATTTGTCTTCATCATAATATCTTTCAATTCAAATTCTATATTTTAATAAATCATTAATGCTTTTCCAATTACGTATTTTCTTAGTTTCATCTGATTTCCATTTGATTTAGAGAGATTTGGTATAAATTTAGCACAAAATGATTCCTAAAAATCTAGGTAATTATTTAATTATTTTGTGATGTCAATTGAACAAAATATTCCCATACAAGTTTTGTGAAAAGTTTCCGGAGCTACCGGAAATCTAAAGGGTAATCTACAAAAGCGATATGCTCCAAAAGGAGTAGCAAATGTCGTTATCAATGATGTTGCTCTTATAAAATGAAAAACTAAATTTTTTTGATATCCACTATATTGTTAACAATGCATTTTGCTATTACTATAGCTTTGTTAAACACAAAAATGTACTGAATAATTCAATGAAACTTGTAGTTAAAGTATTATATGGTTAATATATAGGGGTTGGTAACGACCAACACGATTAAATTAAGATGCGTGTCTTGTTAGTGTATCTGCCAAAATTTCTTGTTATCGTCCAGGATTATGAAAATTTGAGAACCGTTAATATGTATATATATATATACAAATATCATTCAAATTCAAATAATTGAATGTCTGACAACAGACAATTATTGAAAGGTTTCTTTCGATAATTGAACTTCATTAACTTTTCTATAAATAAGATCATATTCCTTCATTAACCTTGAATCTAAAATTCGAACTGCATATGAATCAGTTTCTATTATGAGCTATCTAACAATCCAGACTTATGTGAAATTCCCTCAAGTACAAGGAATCAACTAAACTAAAAGATGATCACCATAGATGCGAATTTTTATATTTTTACAATCTTCTACATTCTTACTTAGTCCTGTTTTAGAAATTGTAACTGGGAATCACATTGCCTTGAGATCCTGTGTCTAATTTGAAATTAATTTTTCATCAGTATCCATGATTCTAACAGAAGTACATCAATCACTTTCACAGGTACCCATGTCTTGTGCATCCAAAACATAAAAATATTCCTTATATACTCTTCGCAGAAGTCCGAATAGTACATTGCATTTACACAAGATTTTTCTGAGACCATTAAAAAAATTTCTAGGTTAAAAATTATCATATTATTTCTCATCGACTTTTAGTTAACTTTGAAAAAATCCGTCTGTCTGTATGTCAGGAATCTTGTATACACGATAACTCAAAAACGAAAGGTCCTATCTTATTCAAATTTTGACAAAAAGTCGTTTACTGTTCGTAGATGAACGTTATTGTTTTTCAAAGAAATCGTGTAATAAACACATCCTTTTTTGAAGGGTTGAAAAAAAAACATAACTCCCAAAGTATACATTAAATCGATTCAAAACTTTTACAGTAAATTTAAGTTAATTTAAAACTGCTTTCACCCATATTCAAACAAAATTGAACTTAAATTTACACCGTACTTTATCAGTTTGTGAGAAACGGCGATGTGGCTTAGGAGCTAGGGCTCCCACTCAATAGGCTCGAGTTCGATTTCCAGAAAGGGAAAATTTGTTTTCATACATCTTCTTAAAGTTCGGTGATGAAGCTATTGTTTTTAAGAGAAATTGTGTAATAAACACACCCTTTTCTGAAGGATTGAAAAATCAAAAAGTCATAACTCCCAAAGTATAGATGGAATCGATTTGAGAGTAAATCTTTTTATTGAAGTAAACTTAAATTTACCCCGGCCTTCAACAAATTATAAAAAGAAGGGCTATTGGTCCAAGGGTTAGGATATCCTGCTTCCACTCAGTAGTGTCGGGTACGATTCCCAGATACGAAAAATTGGTTTTTGTTCATTTTCTTAAAAACATTTAATTTGAATACTATTTAGTTGTGTAAAGATAATATAATAATAATTTATTTCATTATCTTTACACAAATGCGAAGGGTATCTTATAGTATGTGAAACAGTTATATAAAAATTAGTAACCAAATCGAATGATTTGCGAAGAGCAACTATTTACCTATCTCCAAGCAGTAATCATTTCTACTTATTAGTTATTATCCTGTTTACACTCATCTCTTCAATATCACGAACTACATGTACATTTAAGTAGACTTCATTGTGATGCAAAATGGCTTGGTTTTGTACATTTCTTACAGAATTTCCTGAATGGTGGATATTTTCTTTATCCATGAATGTAATCACATCTTCAGCAGGGATTTGCAGCAACCCTGCTTGTTGCACCTTGGGTCATTGTTTAGTATACATGCTTCTAATAAAAATTGATGATTTTCGAAATTTTCTTATAACGTATTCAGTTTCCTCTAAATATTAAAAAAAAAAACTGTTGCGGAACACAAAAATCATCGGGAAATATTTAAAACGTACATGTTTTTGGTTGAAAATGTTGACTTTATAAATTGAATAAATTATTAAACTTATGCGTACTTATAGTTACATACTTATATGTTGTTATATCCTTTCTCTATAAATTATGAAAAAGGATCGGATCAATTGATCAACAAATTCATATGATGCTTATCACATGTGAGGTTATTTAATAGTACCTATATATGTTGGTAATTGTGCCATTATTGAGAATATGAATAATGACAAACTTCACAACGGTTTCAATTAACGTAGAAGTAAAATGAATATAGAAGAGTGTAGGTAATTCCTTTTTATACTTTCCTCTCTATACGTGGTATAGTAAGGGAAGATTGTAATCGACCCAAAGACAAATTTTCTTATTTTCGCAGATCTCTCTCTCTCTCTCTCTCTCTCTCTCTCTCTCTCTCTCTCTCTCTCTCTCTCTCTCTCTCTCTCTCATGCATAATAATAAATAAAATCGATGTAGGAAACCTTTACTCTTATAAATTATCGTATTGATATAAGAAAACACTTATTACTTTATTTTTATCACTTATATCATAAAATATTAACGTGACTATACATTACATTAGTATCGTTTTGAAGATGACACGCTAGTTGTCGAAACTATAGTTACGTTAGTGTTTCATCATTTGAGTGTTTTATTGAGAATTTTTTCGTTTTATTCAATAAATATTTATTGAAGCAAGCCTTGATAAAATTGCAAAATATATTCCCTGTAAAATAAATGATGTAAATTAGAATTAGTACTTTTGATTATTTTGTATCATCCTTGATAAAGTGATATTCTTGCAATTTTGTTTTCCTTTTAAGGTGTCATTAACTTCAGTCTGGGTTCTTTATTTCTGATCAGTACGGTTCTGTGTACGATTAGTTGTAATTTGGTTGCTTTAAGTATCATATCAAATGGCATAAATATCTATGTATTTCAAAATTAATTATATACACTGCACATCACTAAAGAGATTATTATTGTTATTATAATTATATGGGACATGATCCTGTTGTAACCACTTATCTAGGCTATTTTCTTGGTATCTATAAATTCATACGTTTCAATTTTATCTCACATGATTTTAAAATGAACTTCAAAAATTTATTTATTAAATTCAGTGATAGTTAACAGAGTAAAACTTAGTTTTCCTATTGTAAAAGAATATGGCAAAGTAATAGAAAACTAAGTTCAATATATTAATTGTTACTCAAACAAACTCAAAATAGGAAATTCCTTATCTCATTCCAGGTATAGTGAAGATTTGGAGCTTGATGATGCTGTTCATACTGCAATTTTAACTCTGAAAGAAAGCTTTGAAGGCCAGATGAATGCTGATAATATTGAAGTTGGTATTTGTGATGCTGCAGGTTTTAGAAGACTTGATCCATCTCATGTTAAAGATTATTTGGCTAATATCCCGTAATTGTATAGGTATTTTAAATTATTTTTGCTAAGGTTGTCTTAATATTTTTTCTATTGATTAAAGTATCAACTGTATATTGTAGTTTCTTTGCAATGAAATTTGAAACATATCTTCAACTGGTTCAGTCAAAAAATGTTTTGGTTGATCACAGCTGGTAATATGAATTCAAAGAAGAAGTCTGCATTGAAACTTAAATATTTGAGATCATAGAAAAACAAGAGATCAGAAAATTGTAAAAATTTTAAACAACTTGCATCTCCCTTTCCTAGTTCGTCCATGGTGACTCATTTTTAACGTCTTCATCAATTAAAGGAGTTTCTTCAACTTTGTATTTTGAAAGTCGGGAATACAATAATTTGAATCAATCTCTTGTTCTAACCATGGAGCATCTGGGTAGATCATTCATAATACAGTTGCCCGCGTTTCGCGCAGCGACTCCTGGGTGAATACCGTTGTCTTATAGCTAAAAATAATTAGATACATTATCCATCAAACCGGGGTTTGATGGCTTGTTATATTTTTCCCGTACCTGACAGTCCAGTGCATGTAAATGAAGTTTTTTGAATAAGTGCACGAATCGAGTTCTTTGTTCTAAGTGGAAAGGGGAACAAGATTAGTCTAAAGCCGAAAAGTCGAGACTACCTGGTATCCGGTCACCAAATTTGAAAACGCGCTCCTGTTCACTTTTTCGGAAAATTTATGAGAATGAAGTTGTAGAAAAACATTTTGTCTTTCATTTTTGATTTTACTTTTTTTTGTAGGTTTGATATTGTACAGCTGTTTGATAACAAAATTTTCTTTATCAATTTTTCAATCAATAAATGAAACTTCCGGGTGTAAAACTGAATAAAATTTATAGAAGACGTAATTATCTTTAATTTGAATGTTCAACGAAGTTTCTGTGACTAAAGGTTCCAAAGCTGTGGACGTGCGAACTCGAAGATTTCCGCGCCTCGTATCTTGCTTCGCCTGGTATGATTGCTTACGGTACCGGAAGTCAATGTCAGAGAAACTTCGTTGAGCATTCAAATTAAAGGTAATTGCTTCTTCTATAATTTTTATTCAAAGCTTAAAATCCTTTTCACTCGGTAATTAAAAAATTATAATTTTTTTTCAAACAACCGACTTGTAAAATCCCATAAAAATAATAAAATTTAAAATGAATGAATGAAAAATGGTTTTCTACAATTTTAGTTTTCATAATACATTATCCGAAAAAACGAACAGGAACGGAAATACAACGTCATCAGCGTTTTCCAATATGGCAACCGGGAGCCTGCAGGTGCAGTTGTAATATACGTATATTTTTTTGTTTTAATTCTTGTACTTTATCGACCACCACCTTCTAGACAAAGGTACCCAACCTTGTACTCAATTAATTCCCTACTACTGTCTCCAGTATCAATCTCACGGCTTCCAGCAAATAATCGGAATTTGCAATCGAGCAATTAACCTTACCTTTCAACTAGTTTATTCATTATTATTATTATGATACGCCGCCACGACCTACTTATTTGAGAGGGTAAGCAAGAGCTATTGATGCTTGTAACTTTATAGGTAAACTTTGGGTTGGTCCGCTTATTATTAAATCAAAACCAATCGAACTTGTGACCTGAATTTATTATTAATAACTGTAATAATAGTCCAGTCATTTAAGGAATTTTTCTGTCCAAATTTCCGCGTGGTCTAATTTTGGTCTATTCTTATGTATTTTGACACGCTGAACACGATGGTGCAGTTTAAATTTGGATTAACCCTGTGCTCGAAAAACTATGTCCATTTTTTGGACCCGAAAATGGCCAATTTTCGATTTTTCATTTTGAGACTGAACAATGGGTTTTATGGAAAAATATTCTGTACAAAAATTGTTGGAAAAATTGATACGCAATTTTTGGCTTCGGTCTTAAGTCGATTTGAGGTTGTGGACCCAAGATAGGGCCCATTTAGTGTGTTTTTTGGCACTTTGAAAAATTGACATACTCAACTTTTCAATGTGCCAGAAAACACACTAAATGGGCCCTATCTTGGGCCCACAACCTCAAATCGACTTGGGACCAAAAAGCCAAAAATTGCGTATTAACCAACAATTTTTATTCGAAACATTTTTCCATAAAACCGATAGTTTCGTCTCAAAACTCAAAAAATCGAAAAATGGACATAGTTTTTCGAGCACAGGGTTAATACAAATTTAAACTACACCATCGTGTTCAGCGTGTCAAAATACATAAGAATAGATCAAAATTAGACCTCGCGGAAATTCGGACAAAAATCGTCGATTTTCCTCCTTTTAAATGCCTGGACTAGGACAAATATAATTATATAGATGTATAGGGACTATTACGACTAAACTAAATGGTTACCAAGCCTTACCGTCGTGACAGAATAAACAAAAGGAATAGTGGTTTCTGAATTAAATCTAAAAAAAAAAGTCCTTCACAACCTTTTACCACATCAATATTCTACTCGAGGTGATTCGCCCGTTGCCGTGATTAGTGAATCAATCAGCAGAAATCATTCAATACAAGTCCAACCCAAACAGTTATAATTCTCTAGACCTAAGACTAACCTCCCTTGTTGTCTAATCTTCCCCCAATATTTGGTTACCTACCACTCACTACTTTTAATTCAACGGACGAGTCGGTACCAATGATATAGGAACGAACTTATTTATTTAACGATGATAACACATCGGAGTTCCGGGCTGTCCTCCGAACTGAATGAATTAACAAATTATTTTAATTACAACCTCACACCTTAATCACCAAACTTCATCTTTAAGAAAAAGGAATGAATTCACTTCGGCTTTAATAATACGCGACTTGAGTATGGACCGGCCAGAACTCCCTTCTTCCCTCTTGAAGAAAGAGTTTTATCAAAACAGCATAGCCTCGATACCCCCTTACTTCCCACACCGATTTTACATTTATTCCCCGCTCCCTGTTTTCGCTGATGTCGTTTTTTCATTGATAACACGTTCGTGTGAGTTTGAATCCAGACTAATATTACCGCCTTAACTCGATAAGATTATCGCAACATAAAACAGGCTACCTTAACAATGAGAAACTACGATTTCCATAATTCCTATTTATTACACAGTCCCGAATTTTTGATTTTAGACTAGTGGACAAAAATCTCGGTTCGTGCATTCTTTCTAAAACTACATTGTTTTCTGTCTATATGCCCTGGACTAACAACACCAACTAAGTAAATTTTCCCGTATGCGGGAGTCTCCATATCCACTGCGGTGGACAGCTGGGCGATATGCTGGGTTCCCAGCAAATAGTCGTCATCCCATCGAAAGACCAGCATCAAATGATTGGAACGTTTGGTTTCTCAGCGAGATCCCAGCATCACATTTCATAATTAGCACATTTGGTTTCTCAGCATATGTCTTGTATATTGATAAATGGTGGAACTGCATTGACCCATTATTGATATACGGTCAAGGTTATGAGGGAGGGAGGGAGGTTACATGAATACAAAATTCAAATAAAACGAAATAAATTCTTTGAAATAAACAATCTGCACAAATATGTCAAATTTACTAGAAGACATTGAAAAAATCACACACATATTTATAAATGCTTATAAGTATCTACGTATTTCCAGGAGTAAGTTGCCAACTTCAGGAAATAAGGTAGGATATACTCCAGAAAGATACCATCGAGAATTATTACCAATATTTGTGTTACAACACCCCCCCCCCCCATGTTCAATCTACTTGGCGGTACCGCTCATTGAATATGTTACTTTCAACTTAATTAACGGGTTTGTTTCTTCTCGTTTCATCTTTTCCCACCAGGAGAACTTCTCGGCCATTGTGTTCTATAATAGTTTCAACATCTTGTTGCTTTAGCATTTCTAAACGGTATGGACCCTCCCGTGCAACGACGACTGAATTGCAAATATAAATCCACAAAGAAAGGGCGGTGGTTTCTTTTTAGGTACCTACCTAATACAATTTTATAAAAATTTAAATAATGAAACTTACTTGTCATTAAGGAAATCATCCCGCATAGCAGTGTTTGGATTGATACTCATAGCCTTCATTAATATAAGCAGACAAAAACAACGACACAAAGATACAGGTAAGAACTAGCTTAGCACAATAAGACCATAAAACACGAATCAGAATAACTTAGAACTTCCCGGAACGACCGCTAGTTGGAGCGAAACTGTACCAGATACAGGCTTATGAAGGGCTACTACTCAACAGCTGTTAATTAATTCTTGCTGGTTCGGGACCTTTTCCCCTCACATTATCGTATTTTTATTGATGCCTACGAAGTCATCGGCCCACAACTGGTGCCAATTCAAAGTTACTTCCGCGAACATTACTCACATTTTTTTCTCCTTATTTCAATGGATAATTCCTATCACATGATCAAGTACATATGCTTTGGTAAAAAGTTCCAGCTATCGCAGCGGAATATTAAGCTGGCTGAGTCAAGGCACCTATATGGAACCATATGTTGCTATAGGGGTTTTGTTAAATTGTTTGACACTTCACATTTGTTATTTGCGTAATGGCGTAGAAATCAGATATCCCAAAGAATATCTACAACCTAGTTGGACAGCTATCAAAACCAGCGGAATTACAATATCTCAAAAACTACAATATATCGAACTATTGGAGAATGCGAGGAAGGAATACCATGTATAAAACCTGCCAAAAAGTGGGAGCCCACGTAAACTAACCCTGTAGGTTCACGCTAAAAGACTAGCCCAACGTGCTAAAATACCATTGGACAGTCCACTCGCCAACTTTCCCTACTTTATACGACTCCAACGCTACAGGTTCGTGATACGTTGTAAAAAAGAGTATTACGGTCGAAAGAACGAAAGGTTTCGAGAAAATTTTAAAACATAGTTTTGGAAATTAGTGTATACGTAAATGAGGGCATAATACTAAATTTCACTGGTGATGGAGGCCCATTTTGGTTTAAATTGTTTTTCCATTTTTCATAAGTATCTCGAAAACTAGAAACTTTTTGGGAAACTTAATTATATTATTATTGAAGAGCATAACATTTCCAAATGACAGTCTAACTCTTTTTTTGTGTAACTTCAAACAGTTACCGAAACAATCGGTCTCGAAATTGGCGAACTTGCAAATTTTTCAGAAGCTCTCAGAATACATACGGATGCGGATTTCGAATTGGCGCCAAAAACAGAGTGCTCATATAAACTAGTTTATATGAGCAGAGCATTGAAAGTTCACACCGGAAAGTCTACATTTGATCCTTTGCTAAAAGAATCGCTATCGTCAGTCAGACTTATTATTATTATTCATTGGGATAAAATCCCATGTGACTCAATTAAACATAGTAACATTTGTAGAATCTAAATAACACTTATTTACGAAAAATACTAAATAATATCAATATTACAAAATACAATAGCAAATAGAAAAATTAATTCATAATAAGACCTACATTGGACTACATCAACTGCTGAATAGCAGAGAATCAATATGATTTTTGAATGAGCTTACGGAAGATGATTCAACAGTGTCAGAGTTCATACACCTAATACTCTATTGCAAATAAAATGTTGCCTAGAGGATGTTTTATAATTTTCATGCCTTAATTTGAAAGAATGTCCACGTAAACGCGGGTCCGCAATATGATTTTTAAATGAGTTTACGGAAGATGATTCAACAGTGTCAGAGTCCATAGACCAAATACTGTATTGCAAATAAAATGTTGCCTAGAGGATGTTTTATAATTTTCATGCCTTAATTTGAAAGAATGTCCACGTAAACGCGGGTCCGCAATATGATTTTTAAATGAGTTTACGGAAGATGATTCAACAGTGTCAGAGTCCATAGACCAAATACTCTATTGCAAATAAAATGTTGCCTAGAGGATGTTTTATAATTTCCATGCCTTAATTTGAAAGAGTGACCACGTAAACGCGGGTCCGCAATATGATTTTTAAATGAGTTTACGGAAGATGATTCAACAGTGTCAGAGTCCATAGACCAAATACTCTATTGCAAATAAAATGTTGCCTAGAGGATGTTTTATAATTTCCATGCCTTAATTTGAAAGAGTGACCACGTAAACGCGGGTCCGCAATATGATTTTTAAATGAGTTTACGGAAGATGATTCAACAGTGTCAGAGTCCATAGACCAAATACTCTATTGCAAATAAAATGTTGCCTAGAGGATGTTTTATAATTTTCATGCCTTAATTTGAAAGAATGTCCACGTAAACGCGGGTCCGCAATATGATTTTTAAATGAGTTTACGGAAGATGATTCGACAGTGTCAGAGTCCATAGACCAAATACTCTATTGCAAATAAAATATTGCCTAGAGGATGTTTTATAATTTCCATGCCTTAATTTGAAAGAGTGACCACGTAAACGCGGGTCCGCAATATGATTTTTAAATGAGTTTACGGAAGATGATTCAACAGTGTCAGAGTCCATAGACCAAATACTCTATTGCAAATAAAATGTTGCCTAGAGGATGTTTTATAATTTTCATGCCTTAATTTGAAAGAATGTCCACGTAAACGCGGGTCCGCAATATGATTTTTAAATGAGTTTACGGAAGATGATTCAACAGTGTCAGAGTCCATAGACCAAATACTCTATTGCAAATAAAATGTTGCCTAGAGGATGTTTTATAATTTTCATGCCTTAATTTGAAAGAATGTCCACGTAAACGCGGGTCCGCAATATGATTTTTAAATGAGTTTACGGAAGATGATTCAACAGTGTCAGAGTCCATAGACCAAATACTCTATTGCAAATAAAATGTTGCCTAGAGGATGTTCTATAATTTCCATGCCTTAATTTGAAAGAGTGACCACGTAAACGCGGGTCCGCAATATGATTTTTAAATGAGTTTACGGAAGATGATTCAACAGTGTCAGAGTCCATAGACCAAATACTCTATTGCAAATAAAATGTTGCCTAGAGGATGTTTTATAATTTTCATGCCTTAATTTGAAAGAATGTCCACGTAAACGCGGGTCCGCAATATGATTTTTAAATGAGTTTACGGAAGATGATTCAACAGTGTCAGAGTCCATAGACCAAATACTCTATTGCAAATAAAATGTTGCCTAGAGGATGTTTTATAATTTTCATGCCTTAATTTGAAAGAATGTCCACGTAAACGCGGGTCCGCAATATGATTTTTAAATGAGTTTACGGAAGATGATTCAACAGTGTCAGAGTCCATAGACCAAATACTCTATTGCAAATAAAATGTTGCCTAGAGGATGTTTTATAATTTTCATGCCTTAATTTGAAAGAATGTCCACGTAAACGCGGGTCCGCAATATGATTTTTAAATGAGTTTACGGAAGATGATTCAACAGTGTCAGAGTCCATAGACCAAATACTCTATTGCAAATAAAATGTTGCCTAGAGGATGTTTTATAATTTTCATGCCTTAATTTGAAAGAATGTCCACGTAAACGCGGGTCCGCAATATGATTTTTAAATGAGTTTACGGAAGATGATTCAACAGTGTCAGAGTCCATAGACCAAATACTCTATTGCAAATAAAATGTTGCCTAGAGGATGTTTTATAATTTCCATGCCTTAATTTGAAAGAGTGACCACGTAAACGCGGGTCCGCATTAATGTTAAATATATCACCGAGATTTACAGAAAATTTATTATGAAGGATTATATACGTTGTGATTAGATCACCACGCCTAAGTCTATCTTCTGTTTAAGGAATTTTAAACAATCCCAAACGTTGCTGGTAATCCGGACGAATAGTTCCAAACGGCATTCTCGTCTTCTCTGCAGTGATTCGATTACATTTCTATCGCGCGCAAGCACTGGACACCACACCGAGGAACCAAATTCAATTATAGGTCTCACATAGGTTTTATAAAGAAAGCATGATGTTTGCACCGACAGATTGGAGAAAAACGTTGTTGAACAAAAATGTTGGAGTATTCGCCCATTTCTACAATGTGGCGGGACCACTTGAGGTTATCAGATATGGTGATACCTAAGTCTTTCTGTGAAGGAAGCGTGCTTAACTGGTGATGGTAGGAAATATGTGGATTGTTCGTTCCAATGTGAAGTACAGTGCATTTGCTCGTATTTATTAATATCAGCCATAAATGACACCATTCCATAATGATGTCCAAATCACGTTGAAGCGAATGGTGATAAGTGGTAGATAATTATCAGTATCTCCATATCCCATACCCATTTTTGACGAATCTAAGTATGCAAAAAACAAAAAACAACATTATATTAATTATTCACACCTTTAAGTATCACCTACATTCCAATTTTAACAACAGCACTATTATCGTGAATTGCGGTTGCCTCCTATAGGGTAAAGTGGGGATACAACGTTAGCAGCAGTTTGCACTTCTTACGTCAGTTACATCAAAAAGTATTGTGGCAGTAACAATTGCACTGTTGTCTTTGATGGTCATTCCAGCGCTAACAACATTAAATTTGCGGAACAGCATCGACGCTCATCATTGTGTGGCAAGATAACTTCTTGTCCAATTCTCATAACAAAACTGAGAAATATGATCTCAATTCACTTCGAAAAATCTGATGCCAAAGTGATTTTATCAATCTGAATCATGCCAAAATGACTACATGTTTTGGCCTGATCTATCATTTATTCATTAAGCCAGAATTACCATAGTAACTCTGGTTCATAAAGTGGTTGACACACGGTGCTTGCAACCACCCTATCCACTCTATTGGCTGAGAGAGTTTATAAAAATGATTGGGAAGCCCAGAACGATAAGAAGAATGAGACAAAGAATTTTTCAAAAAGAAATTCTCACCAAGCTGCCGGTCAAACATTAATGCGATCAGGCAAAAACTTCGTGTCGTTGAGGAACACGAACCACTAGCAGCAATTTAAATACTGAATTTTAGAGTATTAATCACTTGCTAATTACAATATTTTATTTTTTGAATAAAGGTTTCTTCAATTTAAACAAAATGGTCTTTAATTTTTTTCCGAAAACATGTAACAGATATAAATAAGAAATAATCACCCTTATCGACCTGAAAATACTGTTGAACTATAAAGGACCGTTCGGCTACTAAGTAGCCATCATAAGAGTAAACTAAATTATAAATCAAAATTGGCCTGCTTGAATCCTAATAAATATTTGAGAATAATAATGCAATCAAGGGGTTACCCTTAGCTGGAGATAAATCGGAATTTTTTTCTTTTATAAATTTCCATCCCTTCCAAGTTATCTAGACATTTATTCGTACTGTGTTTTGAAACTCATAAACTTTCTTAAGAAATGGTGTGACCTGCATTCAAAATATGTTCGGCTAACGCTGATTTTTCACCATAATTTTTCTTTGTATGGGTAAAATGTTCTTTATACCGAGTTAAAATGTTCCTTCTGGTTTGACCTACATAGTATTTTGAACGACTCACGGTTGATTCTGTAAATACCGGATTTGTCGAACACTTCATCAATGGTGCTGCTTAAACGAATTTTCACCTTGTTTTTACATCTATAAATTGTTTGTATTGCAAATTTAGAAAACAGGTTAAGGAATCTATTAATTATTGAAGAATGATGATAAGTGAAACTTTTGAATTTTATTGAAGTTTTTGAAAGTAATTGCTCTAATTTGGTTAGTTGATTGCGTTCAAATTTCCTTTTTTGTATAGAAATTAAATTATCGATCAAAGATTTGTCGTAACCATTGTCCAACGTTATTTGCTGAAGTTTCTCAACTTCGTTATTTATAATTATGCTGGCCTAAAGGCAGTGGCGTAACTAAGTGAAATGGCGTCCATGGCAATGGTTATAATTGCTCCACCATTGACAATATACAATTAAGTTCATTTGTTTCTCGCTTTAGCTTAACGGAATATGGTGAATTTTTACTACATAATGAATAATTTTAAGCTATTGGTCAAAATTACTTTTTAATGTATAGACGAATGGCAATAAAAGAGCACAGCAACAAAATTACTATCAGTATATTGTAAGGCCCTACCGACCAGTGACACAATGGGTTATCTAAATAATACGCTTAAAAGTGTTTTATAATGAAACTCTATTTGATTCAATTTGAATACATAAATATAATAGATACTTTTCAGTTAAAACCGAATCACCGAACCTCTAGTTTCTAGTCATCGAGCAACTGAAGCGGCGCCCCTGCGGCTTTGGCGCCCAGGGCACGTGCCCTGCCTGCCATACCCTAAATACGCCACTGCTCACGTTAAATAATCAATGAACAAGACTATTAAATGGAGCTATTTAAATGGTATAGCTGAATCCGCCGGAGTATACCTATTTGTTTGAGTGTGTTTTCTGTATATGTCGAAATCCAAGTGATTACGATCTATAATGTAAATATCAAGATAAATAAGCCGATTATCTATTTCTATCTCGACAGTGAATTTCGGTGAATCAAATTGACAATTTTGCATTATTATCCCCAAATATTATTTAAACCGGCACATTTTGATTTATAATTTAGTTTACTCTAATGATAGCTACTTGGTAGCCGAAATTTCCTCAGTACTTTAAGAGTATTTTCCATGGATAAGGGTGATAACTTCTTATTTATAGTGTGAGCTCTTATAGTCTATTATGTAACAGGTGTTAGACCGCGCGTGTGTGTAATTTGTTCAGTGGACAATTCCACGCTATGTGAAGTCTACGCCGGTGAATATATTGTTGTGCTTATTACAGTGAAAATATATAGGTGATTGTATTCATTTGTGGTGCAAACATTTAACAAATTATGTTTTTAAGAGATCAAGTGTAGTTTTAAACTAGCGAGAGGGGTTTCAACTATTTCTTTTGGATTGTTTATATCGCCAAAATAAGATCAGCTCTTATCAAAGGCTACCGTTTGAATTGTACTTCCACCAATACAATTGGGAAGGAATTTCCTTTCCAGCTCATTTCCTTCCCTAACTAAAGGCTACTGTAATATTCCGAAGAGATTCATCCTAAATTATATAACTCACAATATTCTATTTTCTTATGTCATAATGATGTTTATTGAATACAAACATACAACATATTTGAAATGATGAGTCGACAAGGTTCCGACCGTGAGTGCATGACATGAGTGTCAATGCCGACACGTAGGTCAACCTTCGCCGAACTATAGCATCAACTGGTATTAGAGGAGCAATGCTTCTCCCTTGAGAATAGATATTTAAGTAGGTTCAGTAAGTTGAGCTAAAACAGTTAGTTCTTAGTCAGTCTGAGTTAGTATTAGAAAGTACCATGTAGTGAACATTGAAACCGTACATCACATTTCGTACCCAGTGTTGTTATTGCAACAATTTGCCCTATATCTAAGTTCTATACGAAACTTCTACTATAACCCAGCACCGAGCCTGTAAACTGATAAGACATGACGTTGCTTGCAAGCCAAAGAACGAACTCTTGTTCTTATATTATAGGGCGACACTGCCAGTCCTTTCGTCAGTTATTATACTACTACACTACAAGAAAAAACCAACTTTCTGCTGAAATCTTTGTGCCAAATTCCACTTGGGACCCACAAGGGAATGACTCTCCTATTATTGCTGCTATTGATAGCCATATGGCCAAAATTGTCTTTCGTCAGGGCACAATTAGGCACATTCTGCCGGATGTTGTTCTCAAGGAATGTGCCACAGAATTAATACCAGTTTTTTGCAGGTTGTTTTCCCTTTGGTACAAACTTGGTGTGTTTCCTCCCACCTGGAAGACAGCTAGAGTTCAACCAATTCCAAAAAAAAGGAAAAAAATATCTTTCCTAATAATTACAGGTCCATTGCACTACTATCTATGATCTCTAGAGTAATGGAGAAACTAATCAATCAATAGAGATCTCCGAAATCGTGAATGACCGGCAATATGGTTTTCGCCAGCAGGGGAGACCTGCTTGCCTATGTAACACATATATGGCAGACATCCATTGAAAAATATGGGAATACCTAGTTGTAGCATTGGATATGTCCAAAACAATTGACTAAGTCTGGCACCAACTTTATCGTTTACTATCGAGTTTTCCCTCAGATACATCACTTCATGCGGGGTGATGGAGTCTCCTCTGATACAATAGATATTAAGGCTGTCCTACAGGGGTCTGTCTTTTTCACCCACTTTGTTTCTGCTACGTATTACGATCTGTTGGAAGTGACCTGTCTCATCCACAGCTTTGCAAATGATGGTTCACTTCATACCGCTTTTTCATCTAGAGCCCTTATATCATCCATTGAAGCATAAGGCCCTAGACAGAGACTGGTCGACGCAATTAATGAAGACTGACAAAGATCCCAAAATGGGTATCAGATTGAGTTTAATGCAAACAAAACTCAAGCTTGTATTTTTTCAGGAAGGCAGATCATATAATGATGTCAGGTACAACTATTCTTATGAAGCCGTCCATTATATCCATGCTCCTAATCACCATCAACAGCACCCTCTCATGTGGCAATCATGTGAGGTTCATTGTGAAAACCGCTTCACAAAAGCATGGGCTTATATTCCATAGTCAAGAGCTACTTTACACCCTAGCATCTCCTCATACTCTACAAAGGACAGCTTCGACCTGTCGTTTGAGTAGTAGTCACATGTTCGGAGTTGAGCTCCAAAACATACGTTGAAGCTCTTAGATTATTTTCGGAAGAGAGCAATTTGTCTTATTGGTGGTCACATACGAATATATTGACATCGTAGGAATGTGGGCGATCTCTCCCTTTTCAATGGTTATTTCCATGGTTGGTGTTTATTAGAAATCTCGTCTGTTATTCTACCACTAGAGATTCCAGGTAAATGGACTAAACCAGCTCAAGCTAGCTATTACTTAATTGTAAATCTCGAGACGTGCCGAACTTGTTACCAGAATACATGTTTTATCGAACGGTGAAGTTGTGGAACTCTTTGCCTAGTGAGGTCTTTCCTTAGGCCTATAACCTCACAACTTTCAAGAAAAATTTAAATGTACCCTCTCCCAACGTTCCACTTCTTCGGACATTACAAGGTTCTTCCTTCGTATCAGAAAAACATTGACGTTCATACTGTGACTTTAAATTAGAATCGGGCAACATTTGCATAAAAAATAAAATTTTGAACCAACTAAATCCTGGGCAGCTTCAATTTCCTGGAGCTTATAATTATTGTATTAGTCTTATATGTCATACGGGAACTGAACATTATTTTTTCAACTGTAATCCTAAATTTTATTTAAAGGAATGAACATTTAAAAACAACGTGCCTAACCACTGTAGTAAGTTATGATCAACATATGTGTTCATGCACGAAAAGAACAAAAAATGATTCTTGTGTTCTATACCGGCGCTCTTCTTTTCTATACCATCAGAGGTGGCCAGAGACCTCATTTTGACATAAATCCGAGAAATTATCCTATCAGAATATAGCCTCTGTTTGCTATGCTTTGAAACATTCAATTCTCAACTAAATAAATTTGTTTTGGGAAATTCATCACACTACACTTTTCCTCATATTTAGGTTCATAGTAATTAAATCCAAAGATAGAAGAGGTGTTTGAAATAAGACAGCAATATTGATATAATACATATTTATTTCCCATCATTTGGACCCTATACAATTTATAGCTAAGTACATTGTCAGGTAATACAATCTTTGTATGGAATGCTTCTTCTGAAAAAGAGGGGCAAGATGGTGGGGTGGGTTATACAAATATCTGACTAGTATCAACAATAACTGTCCACAAGGGCCAGAACCCATTATGTAGCTTGGTTGTACTTATATTTCTAAACCGACAATTTCAACACATGTTACATTAAACTAAGTTACGATGCCTACTGGATTCAATATTACAATAAAGATATGCATTCCCCTGTTATACAACAGGACTACTAAGGCTAGGTTCAAGGGCCTTGGGCCCTCACCTATTGCTTGCTGGGTACACAGTACATGCTACACAGCAGCGCTCATTTCACTACACTCGTTGAATACCTATAGTGTAGATGTCAGCTGTTGAAAGAATTTATTTCTTATAGTATATTATGTAAATTCATATTCTTTAAATATTATCAAATCTTTTATTACATTATTAATTGCTAAATTTAAGATGTCACTTGACAAGGGGCACAGATCATGATATGTTTAGAAAGTGGTGTTTATTAACCTATTACCTAAAGCAGAGAAGGCGATTGTGGTTAGTTTAAAATACCGTTGATAAGATTATCACATATTGCAGTTCCTTGCCATCAACCTTCGGACGATATAAATGACCAAGCAGCCGTAGATTGATGGAGTAGAACAAACTAATGTCCACAATTTCAAGAACATATGATTGAAACACAGAACTCTGCAGTTAAAAACACAGTACAAGACAACATTCAAAGGTCGGATTGCATATAACAGGTATTAATAATATTTATTAAGAATTAAGCTGATATGTTTTCTACAGTCCCCAAAGAGAGCTGGTTATACAGCCGATCACCCTGATCCGCACCCACCCTACCCACGCTCATTGAGCTGCAACATGTCATACGACATGTATTGGACGGAAACAACACGCAGAACAAGTTCTTACCATCACTTGCACATCAGATTCGTGTTGATAAACCTGAGTGAAAATTAATCAGGATCTAGCCTCAATATAAGTATCCACTCATCGGATAACTGTGAAATATTATAAGTTTAGTATATTACAATACCTAACGTACACATTAATTATTTTATATTCAATGTACAACAATATTTTTCTTCCTACCTAACATTATATCTCGACTAACAAACATTTAGACTTCTTCATTCGACCACAGTTGATTATAGTCATCATCTTTTACTTTCTCAATCAATCAATCAATAGAATAAGCCAATATTTAGAATATGAAGAACCTTTGAGTCTTCGCCTCCTATATATAAGTAAGTATTCATCAGGTACATATTTGTTTTTACGTTTTGCGGAAAATATACAGCCCTGGCAACAAACATCATGGAATTGATACACTCAGTTAGGCAGAGCGTGCATTTGTCAAAAACATAAATCAGACGCAACAAAGACTGGGACTAAATCTGTTCAGTGACTTGCATTACTTTTAAATAAGGAAACTCATAGTAGTGCAAACGACACGATCACACGTAACTGTATCTGTAAAAAATCGCTCGAGTCAAAACGGGCAGACAGAGATCAGACTGGATTTGCATTTAATTGTGTTCGGAGCGTTATTTGCTGAAAATTGCAGATACCGCGATCATATCAGCTCGAATGATTGAACAATATCGAATATTGTACGATTACACTAGAAGTGATTACTCAAATGCACAAGACAAAGCATGATAAGTGATATTTGAACAAATACACTGGCTGGAGATCTGAACTACTGTTTTAAAATGTAAAGTTTAATATCTTAAGCTAAAGAATGTTCTTCGATTCATCCGATAAAATGAACTTCTGAAGATACTTTTCCAGTTCCTTCATTGCTTTGAAAGTACCCAGTTTGTTTTTGCGTGTCGCTTTGATATGCGATCAAATGTCTGTTTGATAATTAATTTTGACTAGTTTGACTAACGTTTCAGATCTACAAGCTGCATTTTGATAATAACCTTCCCTTGCGATGAAACTTGGGAAATAGTGACGTCTGAAGTATCAAAAACCTATCAATACTGTTTCAATCATATGATGTTGCCAGAAGATCTATTATTATCATTCCAAATAAATACTTATCAATGGTTCAAATTTATGAATTTATTATTGTATTAAATATATTCATATCCGAGATATCTGAATATGTAGGCGTTCTTCTTCGTCTATAGTGGCAGTTATAGTTCACATGAATAAAGTGATGGCGAAAGTTGAGACTTATCAACAGAACAATCATTAAAATCATCACACCAATACGAGATGTTACATAATTTATTTCTCGCTCGCTTCATCTGAGGAAAACACAACAGACGTTTGACCCTCATATTACACGATCCAGATCAATCATTGAATTGAAACTGTTTCGGATTTGATTTAAATGTTAGAATTATCAAAATGAGTATCTACAATTTTTTACACTAATCTGTAAAATACTTTGTTTTGAAAAAATATCGTATTTATCGTGATGAGTGGAATCATAATACATACTTATAATATAGTTATCAATTTGCATTATCAGACTGTCCTCTGATGACACTACTTTTACCATCATGGCCATCATGCATTATTGACTATGTATGTTCGATGTTTTTGGACAAATTTCCATTTCATCACATGGAAAATAGGCATACATAAGTTTGATTTTTCACTGGCAATATAGTTTACAAGGGAAATTCAATAAGATATTTCATCGAATACCAACAGGTGAGTAAGATGGTCTAAGCTTGGTGTTCATAAGGGAATGTACTTGGTCAGACTAATATTGTTAGAATTTGGTGTTTGCTCTCGACAATTTCTAAGGCGATAGATGTTCTTCCGTTCTAATATTAATTCGAATTATTTTATACAGTTACATTATAATTGAAAATTGTTGAGTGAAGTTCGCCTGAATGCGATTGTTTGATTGAAATTCCGAAACGACTTCAGGTATTTGCTATATTTTGTAAAAATTGTAGATTTCCCAATATCGTTTTTGAAGTATGATTCTTCTACTGTTTCTCAATGTAACTCAAGACATTCTGCCCTCCAAAATATGACCAACATCCAATGTTCAATTGCAATATTTGTTTTCTTTCTAAATGACGAATTCTGACAGAAAATTATGGATGCTAATGAATTTTCATATTTATATTTCAAATATAGCAAGAGTGATTTGATAACTATTGTCAAAATATAAATTATTCTGTACTGTACTTGGATCTAGATTGACTTTAGTATAGCATTATGTAGAAATTGCTACCAAGTGTTCGAATAAGAATATTCCTTGATGATTTTTCACTCAGGCAAAGTGTTGATATGCAAGCATGGAACAACAAGCTTTTATCTGCATTTTAGCTCCAAGATATCGAATTAAGTAATTAATTTCATTCTGAAAACTTAATTGACTGGTTATTTGATCAACCATTTATATTAATTGAGGTTTTGATATATCTACGTATTTCTGTACCTTGGACTCTACTTAAGTTAAATACACCTACAATGATAGTTTATATCACATAAACGTCACACAGAAAGCACTACTATACTATATGAATATAATCTAGATAATAGAGAATTACCAATGGTTTAATCTTATACACTTTGACTGTTTAGTGATTAGTTTCATGTTGTACAAAACTATAAAATCATACAAAAATAATCATTAATATTAAACACCATAAATCAATATATATAGATTCATATTCGTCTTAAATAAATATATATTACTATTTAGATATTCTTAAATTAACCTTTGGTTATACATATACCGATATTATACATTTCACTGATTCTTGCTTTCACCGGACGTACTTAAAGTAAGTTTGATAAATAAAAGTAGGTATACACTTGATTCAAATTTAGAATAGACACGTATTATCTAATTGACAAAGTTGATTGTGCTACTATGTAAATTCTAGTACCACGTCTCATTGTGTCATACAAGAGTCAGTTTATTCCAGACCATTTATTTCAGTACATTTATTTGAATTTCGATAACTGAGGCTTCTTATACTGAGAAATTTAACGTTCTTGCAAATCTCAAAGTGGGAACTAATTTTGTCATTAGCTTACACTCTTCAATACATCTAAGTGACAGTAAGAAGCAGAGACGTTGGGGAAGGACCAAAGGGGTCTAATGTATTATCCTTCCAATACGCGAAATATTAAAAACTCGTAACTACTTTTATTCACTTAAACGGTATATCTGATCTGTGAATTAATTTGATAGATTTATGAACAGAATATTCACATTCCATTCTCTATTCAATATGTTAAAACTATAGTACCTCATTCAATCATGTTACTTCAATTATGTCTTAATTCAATACACTATGTATGACCTTTTTGGAATATAAATAGATGCAATTGAAAAATTCACCTGAATATTGATAACTCGCCTTTGAAGAATTTGATAATTTTGCAGAGAATTGATTTTGGATTAAAACTCCGTTATTGTTTGTTGCGTCTTAGTATGATGATGCATACGTTTTTCAGCAATTGCTACATATATTTTCTTTTTGCAGTGTGCTATCATCTCTAATAGAATCTTCAACATCTCTCAGAAGATTTTGTTTAATGAGGAATAAGGTTCCCTATTTTATAGTACGAAGTATTTGAAAATATTTTCAGTCATCATAAAAATACGAATATGATACAGATCTCTGTTGATTTTTTGAAAAGGGCAACTCAGTTGTCAAAAGATAAATATTGAAGTGTTATGTACTTACATGAGAGGAGTTATAAAAGTTATACTATGAATAGTGATACATAGTCAATAGAGAACATCCTAAAGAGTATAGGCATGATGTGTTGAGAGCTTGCGACACATTTTATTTGAACTGGACACAACGATTTGGCGTTGTAACTACAGTGCCTTCAAAACAAAAGCGAACAAAATGTCGAACCACAGAGCATTTACTTTGTTGAAACGCTATACATAGAGTGTATGTTTTATAATTAACGAACTGAACCAAGAAATCCACGCTATCCTTAATCTATATCATATTATTTTAACTAGGGAACATCAAAATAGACATTAACTTTTTATTGTTTAGAGTTATATTCTTAATCGGAGATTTTTTTCTGATACAAACATATATTATCCTAAAACTATCATTCAAACATTCCTAGCTCAGTGTTAAAATTTCAACTGTACACGTACCTATCATGTCTACTTTATGCCAGCTTCAGTTTTGCGCATACTTCAGAAGGGTTGAATATAGCTATTTATTGAAATACCGTATATCTTCATAGAATGGGACCAGATTGGTGCAATCTGGCTAGTAGAGTTCGTCTAATGTTTGCCGCATTTATTCCGCTTTTTTAGTTCAAACCAGAGTGTGTGGCCAAAATTGTACGTTCCCGATAATAATAATATAAACGTATGTATCTCTATGCATCTAATGGTTCATAGTGTATCATTTTTCAATAACAACCTGATGGTTAGTTTGATAGAATCTGTTGGTAATGATTGATTTCTATGCAGATAATCGTAATGATGCATCTCAGTTATCTCAGTTCTGTATAATACTCGTATCTGAAAATACCATATCGGAAAATTTGATACTTAATGAATTAACTTTCAAAATTAGAAGAAATTTCAATTTTCAGTTTGAAGTTGAATAAACTGCTTCAGTGTAATATATAATGGGTATATGATCTTATTAATCGAATTGTTAAGGTACAATAAAACTTAACCTAGACTTAACTACTACAAACAATAAAATCTTCTATTTACTTAACTACATGCACTTTTATTTGCAATATAACAAATGCATCATTGATTATCTAATTAAGCAAAAGCTTATCTCTACATAAATTTTGTTGAAAAATATTCTCCAAACCATAATGATCAACCCTTAGATATCAGTAAAAAACAGGCAGATTTTCTTTCCTAATGATAAAAGTTTTAGTATTTATAGGACATTGTTACTCACTTCCATGACTGGTGTCGTAAGCTGTTGACTGATATGTTTAATTTGTAGTTTATTTAGCCTTACACACCAAACATGTTAAATGTGTGTTCATTGGTTTATTGCTATAATCTAAATAAAATATATTAAATTAATTTTATACCATAAGATTTTTATTATTAGACTAATTAAATCTAAAAAAGCTCGATAAAACAATACTGTAAATGCGGGCCAATAACCGAGATATCAGTAATTCACCACACATGTTATCAATTACTTTAATATAATCTAAAACTTAACTTTTAGGGCACCTTTGGTTTAGCTTATCTTCATTTATATATTCATTGAAATGAATGTTACTCATAAGCAAATCTGATCAAAAACAGTTTGATCCGGTTTACCTGTACTTATCACGTAATTACTGTCCTGAAATTCTAAACAGTACAACTACAACAGTTAACAGAGATGGGTTAAACTTCAATCCGAAAATGATGAACTTGATGGACCTTCTTAACCGCAATGACCCGCTGCAATCATGGTTCGCTGTCAAGTACTGAGCTGCATGTAAGAATTAAGATTGTCCATTTTCTTCTCCTTTTGTTCCCTGTGAAATTTCGATACATAATAATATTTCCTTCTTAATACATAGAACAACAACAATCAAAAACAGCTACAAAATTGGAACTAAATCCCGTTATTGATCATTCTAAAATCAGGCCATAAACATACATCCTCTCATTTCAAATAACGATAAACTTAATTTTCAATAGTAATATTAGCAATCAGAGTGAAATGAATTTCATTGTGAGTATTTAACACTACTTCGTTTGTGCCCGAGGACTAACTTAATTGAACCCGAAAAAACCTCGTAAATTGAGGTAGCTGCCAAATATTTTATTTTTTCACAGATATAAACTTATATCATAAACACCTTGAGATGATAAGAAGATGGTGATGATCAAAATGATTGATTGTAATCATTTGTCTATTTTCTATATATACACTATATACATGATGAATTGTTGAATATTAAAATTATTGAAAAGTAATTTACATTGCAAAATCTAGTGCCTTTTGATCGCTCTGATTTTAATATCAAAGTGTGAAAATTGTCTTATTCTATGGTTATTCCTGAAGAGGAGAGTGAATTCGTGAGTAACTATTTTATTATTCATCTTTAGAAATGGTTACTTAATAACTCCAAAGGAATGAAATATAATTACATTTTAAATATCGCTATCTTTATAAACAATTGCTAGTAATTCCACATATCTAACAAATTAATTAAGTCTTCTTTTGTTTGAATTGGAATATTAGTAACGACCTACTCAATTGATTTTTTATGATATTTCCAGTTTATTTGTTACATGTGATCAATGAATAGATAGATTTACCAATAGCTTGAGCTTCATAATTAACTCAGAAAATGTAATTATGGGAAATATTCTCACAAAAAGTCACCATTCCGCTACTAATGTCTTTTTCAGATAAAATTCAGAGCATGTAATATCAGATGATACTATATCGGTGGCTTGTTTTATAAATTCTGAAGTATAACTAAAAATAATCAACTCGTATAACCATTTTGTATAACATAAGATCTAAATCTTTAGTTTAATTTTTCAAAATTGTTTGCTCCTATGTTAAAATTGCTTGAAATATTCAAGGCTTTTATACTATCCGAATCGCTTCCCAAAACTTTAGAACAATTGAGAAATTTATCGGTGATTCATGAAAATTTCAGCGCCTCTATATTTGACGAACAGATACAGCCGATGTGATGGTGTTCAGGGGCCAGTCACCGCCCCAAACCGTGGAGAAAAACGTATTGTAATCTTATTGCTCTATACTCGCTAATCAATTAATTCTAGTCGATTCATGAATTGAATTAGACAATCTTGAAACTCAGAAAGAATACCTGTAAAAAAAAAGTTTTTCGTTAAAAATCAAAAGTATTCCAGGATATTAGGGCAATCCAAAACTATCATTCAGGACATTAGAGTAAATTCATTTAAATGGTAAAAATCAACTCAAAACGTTTTTCGGAATTACAGGAGGATTTATCCCATTTATTATCGAAGAAGTACTATGATCGATGTAAAACAGTTTACGTTTCAAAACATGTCCATGAAATACATCATATCCAAAAAGTAATCCTTACTATTCATTGTTAGTTTCAAATTTGAATGGAATATGTGAATTTACATTCTTCTAAAAATTCAGTTGTTTCGGAAACCTCAGTTTAGTGCCATCATAATATCAGAAGCCTCTAATTTATTTTTCAATCAACTGTAAGTGTTTTATATAAATATCATACACAATATTGTTTATTATTTGGCAGCTTTATTAATAATTTCAAGTTATTTCAGGTTAAATCAGAAATTGATATTTTTTGAATGATTTTATTGTCATTTCGATCACCGTTTAATGTCGTGAAAAACGGTTTTTGCAAAGTAAATAAGTTCTTCAAGTTGTTGTAACGTAAATACTATCAACTCTACAATTATTTCTACTTTTCTACTTAAAATATGGGGCTACGGTTTTTTTTAACAAATTTCTATAATTTATTATTGATCGATATATAGTGTCTGAAATTAGAATGTATAGAAATTTTGATATCTTATTAAATATTTGAATATAATATCAAAAGGATTCATTGCTGGTTACCTACCTAATCTTCTAATTCCATTTTGAAAAGTATGTAGGTCTACTTGACAAATGTATTCAAAATATAGTTCACTATCTAGCTAGCCATTCCAGTCTTGTTCAAATTCTTGGTTGTTCAAAATTCGCAACATTGTGCTAAAATTTCATTATCAATCATTTTCAAATAATATAAATTGGATACACATTATTAACATTCAATGGTCCCTACTCTTCAATGTTTTTGACCCTTAAGCTTGCAACAATCAGTTTCAAGGTATATAAACGGAATATTCGATACGATATTCTTTCAATTCAATTAGGTTTATAGCTACAATACACAACTCACCATTTCAATTTCATTTTTCATAGTAATCATCGCTTTCATGATTTATATATATTGAATCTTAGATAAGAAGCGTTCAAGCATAAATACAAAAATTACTTCCACCAATAAAAATAATAAAGCTTGTTCCGATAGAGAATTTAAGAATTGAAATCATGTATAGACAAAAAATATTTAATATGAAAGAGACCTTCTCAAGGTAAATATTTTCAAGGGAATATTAAAATTTTTGATCACATCATAAATAAGAATCATATTATTTCTAATAATCTGATTTAGATTCGATTGATGCGAATTTTTTCCAGAAATCAATGTTAGGGTTATGGAAAAGAATATTATATGGATATTTCAACGATTTATTTATTTAACATTTGAGTATCATAAAAGGAATTTATTGATATCAATTCCTTGAAAACGCGATTTTATGATGCAACTGTACATACAAACAAAATATATGTATATATTGCTATATAATTCGAATAAAGTGATGTCGCTGAATTCGTCTTAAATATTGAAATCTCGAATGAATCTTTAATAAGAAATTATGATTATAACATTCATGAAATTAAATCTAGTATGATTGAAGAAGCAAGAATCTCATTAATAATAACGAAGCGCTTTGTTATAGGGAGGAATTTTTGTGGGAGAAATTCTTATAGCGCAGAAAGTCACAATAAGCAGAGACGGAAATGATAATAGAGAATTAATTCAAGAAAGATTGATCTCAAGTTACAAAATTATTGCAAAGAAAAATGCAACAACATTCATGTAGATGTGAAAGATTTCGCAATGGTTTTATAATCAACAACAATGCTTAGCATATTATTTTCTATTATAAATCTTAGAACGCAGTTGACAATATATTAATCTATTTCTTGTTACAGGAGTATCTTTCGTGGACTATTCATCGTTTTTATAGCAAATACTCATGTTAATAATTCAAAGAAATGCAATTTAAGATAATGCTAGAATTTTAGGGAACAGATAAATCTTATTAGTGCAGTGGTGAACTGTTTCCCGAGAATTCAAAAATAAATTAATGTAATTTGTAAGGGCTAAAAATCTATTTATTTAATTTACGGAGTACGGATCAAGGAATGCATCTGTTCGCCAAGCTACATACATAATATGGATATCTCTTTGGTGTTGTTCCTTTCTAATTTCTGATCAGTGATCTGCATATAAACATGGAAGAGTACGTTCTAAAACTACAGATTCAAACTAACTTCGACAAAGCTCCTACTGAACTTCTGATCTGAACGGTTAGAAGAGAAATACACAATGATATTGTGATCAATCCATGTTATGATGAAGCTATGCTGCAAGAGTTTTGTTTAATAATAATTTGACAGCTCAGTAAGCACCAATTCAATGTCTTTCCAAATACTCTGTACCTATAGATCAACTGTTGATTTGGGCATACTAGTACAATCAAAGAGAAGAATTCTAATATTTTGGAGGAAAATTATTAACATCATTGATCAACATACAGAGAAGTATCAGATGTAGTGCATTTAGTCCGGATTCAAGGACGCTTCGTGCGAAAAGCCGGCGTTGATGTTTTGGGCAGAGACACGTCGTGTTGGCTGGTTTACCACACTATGGGCGAGGCACGGGAGAAATTTGCGTTCTTGAGAAAGTCGATGAATGAATCATCTGAAAGAAAGCCAGGTTTTGACGATGGATTACACCCAAGTCGAACAAAGAGGACCTGGAACAACGTAGAGGTAGTAGAGACTACGAACAACGCAATGGCGATCTTTTACCGATCCTTCCAGAGGTCAGAATGAAGAGGTCAGTTTTGAAATGGCAATCCAGAAAACGGTACGGGATTCAGAACAGTTCCAAATGCTCTACCGGCGCACATGGCTGAGCTGCGGGCAATGGTACAGGGGAAAATAGTTTGAATTTGTTGCAGGTCGACGAAATAAACGGAGCCACCATTTCCGTGATGACGAAGGTCGGAGGTTGCAGCTTGTGCACATTTTGAAGATAAACCAAAGGAATATTTTTTCAAGAGTATTGAATTGTATTGAATCGATGTAATAAGTGCATTGATGGCAGGAGCGATTTTATTGAAGAATAAAACTTAACTGTGAGCTTACGTCGATTCTTTCATAATCAGGTCGGGAATTTTTGGTGCCGCCTTCGGGCATTGTTAGTTAGTAAGTAGTATATATTCAAAGGGTCCCTATATCTATGTTGTGCTTTTATTTCACAATGGATTTCCGGTTCAATTTATGCAGTTGAGATGACAATATGACATTTCCATGAACAGTAGCACCTTCAACAGCACCCCCCGGTGAGACGATCATGTGAGGTCCACTGCCAAAATTACTACACAGAAAGTAGGTTTTCTATTCCGGGCCTATTATACAGCCCAGCAGCTTCTCATCATCTACAAAGCCTACATTCGATCTGTCCTGGACAGTGTGGTTGATGATGTCACACATTGACCTCTCTAGAATATCATCGTAGAAAGGTTGGCGATCTTTCCCTCTGCTACATAATATCATCATGATGGTAAATCTCGCCTGCTATTCCACCACGAGAGATTCCAGGTGGGCAGATTAGACGAGGTAAGACTTGTCAACCTTTCATTTTCAGGCTCGACACTTGCCGAACTTTTTTCTTCCAAATTTACTTTTTCTACCTCCTCTCCCAGCACTCCACTGCAGGCTTATATGATACTCTACGAATATAGTAGGTATTCCTTTCATTTAGTCAGAATATAGAAAAAAAATAACAGAATACGATTCAGATTACCAAAATTGATGCAATGTTCGAGTACATCCAGTTTGTATCGATCAATAATTGTCCAGAATCTTTCTAACTTTATCAAAGTATGCTGTAATGATTATTTCAATTATTGCGACATATTTGCTTGAAAACGGAATAATTATTTCTATTTATTGATAGAAGAATACATATTATGGTATCTTCCATTAATGCTTAGTCAACATAAATAATGTCATTGTGATTTGATTGAACTAATGAAAATCAAAGCATGACAAGCAAACTGTTCATGTTGAATATTTAATCAGTTTCTGGAAAGATTGTACGATATAATTGCTTCTGTCATATTGGGTAAAATTGATGTATTTCAAGTCATATAAAAACTTTGACGAATGAAATGCAAACGTACAGAAATGTTTCGAAATCACTTTATCACAATGTCACGGTTTTTATTTAATCAGAAAGTTTTTGATACCCATTAACAGATCTATATTATTGTCAGGGCCGGTGATTGAAACCTTAAAATGAGTAACAAATATAAGATAATGATGTAGAATGTGAAACCTGTTTAGTATTCAATTGTATTCGGTATAAATGGTAGAAGTAACTTAGTATCTTTTCAGGAAAGTGCACTAACGATTTCTTTGAAACTTTCTCTATTTCTTGAAGGGACAAACGTGTGCTAACAGGATCACTAATACGTTCAATAGCGCTTTACCTCTCAATTTCGCTGGATATTTCGAAAATTAACTTTTCTCCTAATTATATAATCCTGATTCCGGAGACAAATATTTGATAAATGCTTTGTGAAGAGTACTTTGTCATCGTGATTAATATTTCTCGATTTCTTGAAAACCAAGCTAACGATTAAGTTCCCGTTGCGATTCTCTGAATAATCTGAGGAATAAGTCCTGTGATTTCATTGGAATATTCCATATGTACTTCCAAGAGTTGATAATTTCAATAATGCTCAACGAACGTTCTAGAAAAGCGCTTCAATTTTGAGAATGATTTCACTCCCTCATGCAAATTCACTACAATTTTATGTATTTACAGCAAAAAAAATTGTATAAAATGTTTTGAGATGACGCTCTACTCTTGTGATTTCACGATCTGTCTCTAGCTAAAAGGACTTGTGATTCTACAAATTTTCTAGTTCCATTTTCAATAATAATATCAATATCAACTGAAAGTTGGAGACGTTGAGTTGTTCCAATTTTGAGCTATTATGAAGAAAACAGATTCTGCTAAAGCTGGAGAATTGAGCCTCATTCATCATAATCATGTCACTGTGAATACCTCAATCGGGTGCTTAATGATCATGTCAGTACGTACTCATTGCAAAAAACAAAACCAAACTGTGAGGGAATTAACACTTCGATATTTAGATAAAACTATTGTTGCGCATGACGTCATTTAAATAGTTTTGCGTTGCATATATTGTAAAACACGAAATAACATCATTTGATTGAATTGTGGGAATAGCAAGAATATTATTTCAACAGCTCAGTGGAATCAATAAAGGGTCCAGCTTAAGTGGCTACAAAAATTTAAGGATTGTATCTCTTAATACCAAAGCTTGTCACAGTGCTATTTTATCACAATCTACCTATACACATTGAAGATAATTTTTCATTACCTCTACAATATTTCGTAAAATAAGAGAATATTTGTTTATGACCTCTAAGGCAAAGGCAAATAAACCGACCTCTGCAGCCATTTTGCTTTTGGCGTATTCGATACGTATGGGGCCGCGATCGGAGGACAGTAGGAAGGAACCTTGCAGTGCAGCCATGACTTGTGCGGCGCAAGGCACATCTTGGTATTCCATGAAGACCACCGGGGATCCACCCTTGTTGTGCATGCGCAGGCGACAGAAGCCAGGGAAGCTGTGCAACAAGAACACCACAAGTGCTGCTCAGTGATGGGGCACTACAGTAACTACAGGATGTGCGAGGGTACACATTCAAAGTGTGCGTTAGAGAGAGCAGACCCTCACCACATTAGTACATATAAAACATGCGGCACCAAAAAGAGGAGTGTAGACACGAAGGTGCTCGCACCTCGGTTCCATTTGAATGGTTTATCGAGGCTCTACTGCATTGATTCACATAGAATAACAAGACATGACTACAGTGCAAGGTATAGTGACGAACACGACAAATCTATGCAAACTTTGATACGTGAGTGATGTAGTGGCGCTCAGTCTATACTTACTAAAAAATAGATTACTGCGCCAACATCTCCTCATCATAGAGTGTTGAAGTTTCTATATGTTAGTCCACTTAACAGAAAATCAGTTTCAATTATTTATCACTATAACTTGCACCATATACACTAGTTCATATCTCTCAATGGAGTTATTCTTATAGTGATCATTTAGTTCTTTGAAATGTGTATATAACCTTCAACTTTACTGAAATAAATATTTGTGTAAACAAACCTAGCAAATATCTCCTTTAACTCATGTTCAGACACGAATTGGCCCAAATTAGCTACAAAAAGTGTGGAGCAAGGCTGATTGCTTACTCCCATTCCGGGTTGTGATGATGAAGATCCCACGGGAGAAGCCAAGGCAGGACTTGGTAAAAAGTGTGGTAAAGATGCGTGGACTGAAGTCAACGCTGTTGGATGTGGCAAAGACATCTGTGGCTGCAATAATCAATAATTATTAGTCTTTACTGGTTCCTAATATATTCAACAGACAGAAATCCAGACTATCAGAAACTCTTGACAGTCAGACTCTAAATTGAATTTCGATCAAGCAGATGCTATAATTCAAATAATTTTATTGCATTATAAGAAGTTAAGAATACACCGAAAAGTTTTATAGCAATAAATTGTGATTGAATCAAACAATTTATTGTTTCAGCATACAGTGTAATACAAAATGTGCTATTACCTCTGGTAATAGTTCATTTTGATGTAGCAGTTGATACCTCCTTCCGGAGATGCTATTGGTGTGGTAACACAATGTAATGTTATTCAAATGTGGATTTGTGCTTTATTAACAATTTGTTATGCTAGTCGTTGCAAGACAATAACGCACAATTTTAATGAGAATTGAACACTATTCAGTTTTGAAAAAATATGCTTCATGTCTGTAGGAAATGAAATTGAACATCTAGTGGGGGTTTACAAACATAGATCAATGTCGGAGGAATACAAAAATTATTATTTTCTACAGTTAGTAAAATTCTGAACAACATGAATATTTATCTTGTAAAATTATGTAGGCAAAATGTTTACAGCTGTTTTGACTTGGCCGGGTTTCATCAGACCTCTGAGGCAAACCTTTGTTTCCATCATGTTAGGATGTATTAATAGAGTTCAAGTATTAAGTAAGGCATTAGTTGTCAAAATCTGTATTGAAATTATAGTGGTTTTAGGGTATATTTGATTCCACATTACATTTCCATTGTTAAACGCTACAGTTTTCAAAACCTCATTAAGTTGTTCCCTAGTTGAAGAGAGAAGAGGATGTGTATGAATCATCTAAGATGCAATGTGTCCTATCAAATATCTAACCGGAAGTGATGCGACGATAATGTCCTACTGCGATTTGCCACCGACAATGGCCTACTGCGATTTCCTCAACTCCATAATCTCCTACGCTCTAATTGCAAATTACAATCGAACTAGTTATTAAGGTATCAGGGTTGTTATTAGGAAAATAATGTCCCAAGGTTCGCAGTGCACTTCTCGACGGTCTCTGGCCAAAGGATTGTACATCGAACGAAGGCTTATTATACTAATAACACCCGTGAGGCCTCCACATTTAATATTCTACTAGTCTGTTATTTGATTCGAAAATTCATGGTGTTCAAGTAAAAACAAAATTTTGATATCCATGATTGATTAATTTGCGATCTATACAAGTGCAGATCATTTGATATTAAAGAGAATAATATATGGTCATGACGGCAGTAACAATGCAACATAATATTTTGTTATTATCAATAACGCTGGATCATTTAGCAGTTGAGTTGTAGTGTTCGAAAAAGAAAAGTGTTATTAAAGGCTACCAAAGCGGCCGAGGCAGTTGTGTGTCATGAAACCAAAAAGGTACTTTCCAAAAGTATACCTTCAACATTTAAAATAGGTGGTATGTTATTTAATTTATATTTAGATGTTAATGAAAGTTATTTGTTATTCTATATTGAAATTCGGTATTGCGATGATGATGCATTAAAAATATATTATGCCCTAGTATAATTTTCATAATGTCCTACGATATTATTTATAATGGAATGTACCTCAAAATAGGGTTGTTATTGAAAAATAACAGACTAGCAGGACATTAAAATAATTTTTACTCTGGATAAGCAATGTATGTTGCTCAATAATGTGAACTTGTTTGCACGTTTCAAAAGATTTGAATAATTCCAGTTCTTCTGAATATTTTTCATAAATTTGTCTCGGTGACTACTCCTAATTTAAATTGATTTAATATTTTGTCAATAACAACATTGATCTTGATCACTAGTAATATTTCAGAACAATATTATGTCAAAGATAGTGATGAACTATTTATTTTATGGAAATCCATTTTAATAAAATGAAATAAAACAATTTTTTTGTCTAATTTCCACAAGAGATTTTATTTTTCAATAAACACAACCGGCTTTGACTTTCAGATCATTATTGATAATCATGTAAAAGTCGAAATCGGTCGTGTCTATTGAAAAATAAAATCTCTTTTGTAAATAAGACAAAAAATTTTGTTTTATTTCATTTTATTAACAATATTATTTCGAATCAAGACGACTAGAGAAACAGGAGGCAAACTTCCTATCCACCTTGGAATAGCTAAATGAGTTGGAATATCAAAGCAAAGAACGCTTACAGTAGTTCGTCATACTAAGTATGTACTGATTGTTGATACTTGACAGCTTACAAAACCCCAAGTCTAATAGAAACTTGATTACGTATTAATGATACATTCAAAAGTACTTCATTATATCTTGCTATTCCAATTACAACATAAATTCTTAATAAGACATTTTAAAAAATCAGTTAACACGTATAATTCTTAGTATACACACGAATTTTGATCATGCGTTTATATGAAATTTATGCCAACAATTGATGTAGATTGATTCAAGAATTGCCAATTGTTAGACTTATTCAAGAGTGAAACAAATTACTACTGGGAATACTGTATACATTATCAGTACAATAAATTGTTAATATTATTCGACGTCTTCTGATTGAGGCACATTTCATGTCACCCAATAAATTATTGCAATCACCTAGTGTAGAATTGACACTGGTTATGGTTGAATTTCTTCGGAAACAGTTTGCGAACCCATTTTTATTTATTCCCATAACAATTTATGTATTTGGCTTTATTTTACAAGTGTACAATAATTCTTGAAATCAACAAATGTCGTTTACAATTTTGCAGGATAACGCATTTCATTGAATAAACAATTTCCAAAGTAAATAAAGATAGTTCACTTCCAACAGTGCACAAGGTCTTAAAAACAAATTTTAATAAATTCGCTGACATTTTGTCACGGAGTAGGTTAGATCACACAATCATGCGCAATGTTCTACTTAGCAGGCCTTTTGTGCAAGAATTTCGACTTGGCAATCCTGATAAATCTGCGTTCATTATTTGTCTAAAGCTTCCACGTAAGTTTGGCCTCGTGTTATTCTAGTCTTCTTGTTTATCGAATAAATGAAAATCGATAGAACAATTGACGTATCGAATCTGTCATTTGAAAGTAATATTTACATGAATTCACGAAGCAATAGATTCCGAACTGTAGGTTAGGTTTTGTTGACAGAAATATTACCGAAATGAATATAAACGCAAACTATGTTTTGAATCGTTAAAAAGTAGGTATAAAAGAACTAACATGATGATGGACTGGGGCGCTTGCTTGTTGCAGCTGAGAGTCCAGAGTTTTATCTGTAGATAGTCAAAGATAGGAACGTACGGGGACTTGAGGATGTAATGCAGGATGAACAAGTGTTGCATGTTGCAAAGCAGCTCCAGGTAGTTCCCCAGCAGTTGAATAAGCCAAAGGATGATGCCAGAGTTCCGGACCCCCTGGAAAGAATGGTGTCCCCAGATCTGAAAATATTAATTTCTTTAAATATGTTCTGGATCATAAATATGTGCATGAGGTAAAGTGAGAGAGAATTCAGATATTTATTGTTTAATCTATAGTGCAATGTTTATATCTATGGGTATTCAATTATTCCACAAGCGATAACGAGGAATGAGACAACTTTTCTTAAATTTTGGAGCTGAAATAACTCCATAAAATGTTTATTTTACCTTATCCCTTCATAATATATCAGGAATGTTGAGATGTACTATTCACAATTCACAGTGTGACAGTATTTCCTTTGTATGATAGTTTAGTATTTCCTGTAATTCGAAGGCACAAAGTTGGAAACTGGAATGGATGGAAATGTATCCTTTAAGTCGAAGACTGACTTTGACTAGGGCAGCTTTGATATATGACATAGTAGTAGTAGTTATTCCCTAATGAAATTTACGCTTCATTCCTCGAAGTGAATTGATACTATGAGAGTATTCAAGTTTAGGCACATAGTTTTCACCAAGTATATACTAGATGTGACTTCATTACTTTATTCTACAAAAACGTCCAATTTATTGAAACTGTATCATCTGGTTGAAAACTCTTTTGTAGATTTTCGATTTTTGATCTTCCGAAACGTACTATCTGTGTGTGTATCGAATTCACTCGTGAATGAAATAAGCCTAAATTAACCATCTGCAAAGTGAGGAAAGTGGATATTCATAATTCGTCTAGTTTTTGTTTGCTAACCGTCAATTATTCATAATATTCAACATTATTATCGATAATTATCAATGATACATAAACTATACCTGATGCGTAACAATGGCTATCATGAACGGATCATCACTACATAGTATAAAACAAAGTCGCTTTCTCTGTCCCTATATCCCTATGTATGCTTAAATCTTCAAAACTACGCAACGGATTTTGATGCGGTTTTTTTAAATAGATAGAGTGATTGAAGAGGAAGGTTTATATGTATAATAACATCCATTAAATAGTGGAGAAATACTGTTATTTTTGAGGTTTCTAATGTGATGTCGTAAATAATTACATTTTTTCCGCTTACATTGCAAACGCAGGCTGAACCCTACCAGATATATCAAAATGATGTACTAAGTGTACACATTGAAAAGGTCTACAGCAAACTCCGCGATGGTATATGCATATCTCTTATGGTTATCCCACAATACCATTTTTTTGTCATTTACTTTTTACGACAAATAATCGCTAATTTTCGAAGCGATTTTAACCAATACAGCATCAATCCTTATCCAATTAAATACCTTAAATACATTGTTGATTCAATATAGATCTATATGGTCCTTTACAGCATATGATTCAAATGAATATTTTCGGAGATATTACAGATTTAAAAATTGCGGGACGTAGCGTTTGCGGCGGTACCGGCCGGAGCGGGCCGCTATGTGTTTATATACAACGTTCACAGTTTTTCTGTAGTGTACTGAGTATCAGCATTGCACCTGTGCGAAGCCGGGCGGGTCGCTAGTGTATTATATAAGTTCACATTGATATAATAAAATACTTATTACTTTGCTTTTCATCACTTATATAATAGAAACACTATCGTGACTATAGTTTCGACAACTAGCGTGTCATCTCATATATATTTTGATGAGAAATCAGAATTTTCTCTAGAAGGATAAATAAATCATAGTCACAATTCCCCGTAGTCACAAATTAGTAGCATAAAATCCAATGCTACAATTCGTCTCTTCCATGAAAACTTGGGTGAAAAATTGAATATGACCAAGGTTTAACCATCAACAATGGGTTTCAACCTCAAATCATATCCAAATTTATTAATAGTAGAAAGTAGAAATTAACTTATTCCAGTATTTATCGTTCCACAAAAAAGTTTCTCTAACATGTTTTGATGCTATGAGTTAGGAAATCGCATTTTTTCAAAAGGTAATCTATAACTTAGCTTCCAACTTCAAAAGTTTGATGAACTTCGAGAGCATATATTAACCTATTCAGAGCGTGATAACTTTTACGTTAGTCGATCAAGTAGATATAAGGAACATTTTTGATCTCTTAGAATCTATAAAACAGATTCGTCTTTCTTCAATTATATTTTAGAAACAGAACACACTTTTCCAAATTTAGATGAAGTAAAAATGTTGCATGATCATAGAGGTTTTAAATTAAACGCACTAGAATCAATGTAATTTTTAATGGTATAAAAATAACGAGGGAAAAATTGTAAACGATCAATTAAACTGCATTCTTATCGAAGTCTTGATAACATAAAAATGCCGTAATCTACCAACTTATACCTTCCTAATACATCTATGCATTATAATTGATTATCTCATTAATTCTACCCTATTATCATTGTATTTCTCCATATTCAAATAGAAACCCCACTTGTTACTTATTTTGAATATGAAATGAGTTAAGATCTTTCATGTTTATTCATACATAAGCATCATTATGAAAATGACACGTTAGTTGTCGAACTAACGTATAAAGTAATAACTGTTTTATCTACCAATATGATAGATTATCACAATAACGGCTTCCAACATCGATTTTTAGAAAAATTCCACATAGATTCTACTCTGAATATTATTTCTCAAACTTATTTCGATCCCTAGGCTACTGCAACTCCAGATTTTAACTTCTCTATACCTTTCATGCTCTTCAAAAGTTGTATCTAGTCAGTTGTTTAACACGAACGTTCATGTTCATCTTAGCAACACGTTCTCGCAATTGTAGGCTGAATGCTGGGCAACGCTCTTAGTCGTTGGCATATGTCTCTCTTGATCTTGTTGAATGATGAATACGTACTTCAAAGTGTAGCATATGCTCGTAGGGATCTTCTAATAATTACCGGAAAACGAAAATATAGATTTGTGGTCATGTAAACTCCACCATATTGTAATTACGTGTTTATAATATGATTATTGATATTTCACACTCGCAAAAAGAATTGCACAAATTTTGAAAATAGGATAATATTTTAAAATCAAATATCAATTCACATAATCTTTTAACATATGTGCATGGTCTCCTTTAGATGTGCAAAAGCGTAAATTCGTTGAAAGGAGAAAAAACTAAACAAACAAATAAAGTGATAAATTTTATCTTTATCATTTGAGTTTTCAAACTGAATCTATTCAGTTGCTGCTGTTCTTCGTTATCGGGAATTATGATCCACAATACATCTTCAGAACATTAGCAATAATTTCTATCCCTCCTTGTAACAGATTTTACAACGTGTAACAAGGTATAAGTTTCATCTAAATGATTCTTAATGTTCGTTTTCCATTGTTTCTCATCTGTTTATTCATTTTTATATGATATATAGGTGAAAAATCTGTTGATAGGATAGTTTTGATATTTAAATAGATTGTGATATGTAGGGTGTTCATTTCAGAAATGTGTTTTTGCTTCAACTTTATTATATTATGAAATGCACGCAGTACGCATATGTACAGGATGGACATATTTCAATGTTTGTATAGGGTACTTCGGTAACTACAGAAGATACAAAGAAAAGAAAGTCACATTCTCATTCTCTCATTTCGAGATAAATTCACTGGAAAAAAACAAAAATTTACTATCGTCTTTTGTTTTTGAGTTATAATAGACCTAAATAATTTCGGTTTTTTGACTTTTTGACAAATGTGTATGTCGTGGTAGTTTGTAATGTTAGAAGAAAATCACTTTTACATCTTAAGGCACTTTTTTCTGTAGTGTTGAGAAAATTTGTACTTTCTCAAATGGGAATCATAGTTGCTATGGTTTAGTTAAAACGGATTTTTTTCTCTTTCTAACTATCATATGTCGGGTCGCTTTTGATGTGTAAATTTTTAATATCGAAAATAATATTTTACTATATTACTCTTTGCGTTTTTCTATATTTATTCCAAGTAGGCTATTACAGTTTTTATCCGTTTGTCAGTAAATTGCATATTATCGATTTAGTTTCCGTCAAAATAACAATGTACTCATCTAATCATAGAAGTGAAGATGTTTTACGAAATTACAATAAATATGATATGTTGGAAAGCCTAAGCCATAGTAATAATAATTGTGCTATTGGATTATAAATATATTTCAATTGCTATCCAGAAAGAAGACAACCTAATGAAGCTATTTTAAAGACGCTGAAAGAAAATCTTATTAATTGTGGATCCTTCAACAACCCAAGACCAAAAATCAGATATTTATATCTAATTTTATAATTCATTACAGCTACAAAATAGAAATACAAATTGAAATAAATGTTTAAACTCCGTTATGTTCGATATATAAATTAAACATCTTCATAACACTCTTAACTGCATTATAAACATGAAGATTTGAAATGGAATATACACAGTTTATGAAATTTTGTTCATTCATATCATTACTGGTATTCTTGTATAATTTTCCTTTAATGTAACCTCAAAAGAAGGAATCCAAAGTCAGGTGATTGATCACCAATATTGGTATTCAATAAATTTGAAGCGTTCCTGATATCATGAAGTATTGTACCATCTTGTTGAAAGAACTGCTTTCTTGCTTTCTTACCCTCAGTTGAGGGTAAATTATCCATAAATTCCTCAATAATTTTCTGGTTTAAGATTTTGTAGTACCGTTAGCCATTAAGATTCCCTTGATATTGCCCCGTAGTGCACACCAAACACTAAAACAACAGTGAGCGTTCATATCAGATCAATAGTGCTCGTTATGCCTATTAATAATTTCAGCACTACTAATGTAGAATAAATCAGTTGGTTGCAGGTGTTTCCTTATTTTATGAGGCTTTAATTTGATTTTCTCAAAATAGTCAAAGCTCAATGCCTTTCAACTCCAGATTTAGCTTCAATCTGATGACTTGAAATTGAAGGATTTGCAACCGTCATTCCAATTACAGATATTCATATTATCTATTACAGATATGCATATTCAATGTTGTAATATTTTGGCCTTGGCTTGCTGAAGAATCCACAATTAATAAGATTTTCTCCTAACTTCTTGAGAATAGTCTTCATTCTGGATAGCGATTGAAACATATTTCAGATGCAATATCAGAATTGTTATCACTATGAATAAAGCTCTAACTTATTGTATTTATCGTAAGTTTATTTTCATATTTTATTCTATTGTTAATTGTTATTATAACGAAAACAAATTCGTTAATACCCAATTTACTGACAAACGGATAAACACTGTCAATGATGACACCCGCCTACTCGGAATAAATTTAAAAAAAAAACGCAAAAGTAATATACTAAAATACTATTTTCGTTATTAATGATTTACAGAGAAAAAAATCCGTTTTAAAACTAAACCATAGCCAACTATGATCTCCATTTGAAAAAATACAACTTTAGGCCATAACTCGGACGACTCTTAAAAAAAAAACAACCGCAAAATTCACATGGGTCTATAAAAGTCTCGAAAAATCGAACTTTTGTTCATAATTCGAAAGCAATAGACGATAGCAAATTTTTGTTTCCGCCAGTGAATTTGTCTCAAAAAAGAAAACACAATTGGACTTTTTTTTTGTATCTCCTATAATTAGCGAGTTAAGCTATACAAACATCGAAATTTGTCCTTTTTGATCATGTAACATCAGGAATTTTGGAATGAAATGAAATGAAATCAAGATAATTAATCTCAGTGAATGAATACTTCAATAATTTCGAACATTGTATGATGGGATATGCAAAAATCCAAACCAACTAGCTGAAACTGATAAGAAACAATCACAACAATCATATAGGTATGCAACAGAAAATTCATATTTTGAAACGATCAGAAATTTTTTTCAATCTATATTGATTAATTTGAAAACACCAGTAATTTTGGCTTCTTAGATAAGAGAATTTCCAATGGTTCACGATGGCCATTTTCATTCTTTCAGTTGTGTTGATAAACACAATTGCCTGCTTATGGTTAATTAAATCCTTAGGAAAAAGTTGAATTGTTCTAGTTGAAGACAAATTTTTAAAATGTTACGATGGTTCCATCGAGATGTAACTATAGGTAGTCTGAAGGATGTCTCATGTCAAGAGTACATGTGTCTATTCACTAGATTCCTTGTACGTAATTCTAATCATTATTTCAAAAAAATGTGTGAATGCGGTAGTTCCTTCGAAATATTGGAATTATTTCTGATTGGCAGTTTCTCGTTCTCCTTCGTTGGAGACCAAAGTAAATTCATTGTGACATTGGTAGATTTCAGAGATTGTGACGCCTTTCTCTAGAGAGTTTATTACCAAATTCAAATTAACAATCTGCTGCCATCTTTATAAAATTATTATTCATTAAGTGTAATCTCGTTTTTCAATTTTTATATAAGTTTTCTCTCAGTGATTACACGGATTTGAATGCAGTCGAAGCAATCCATCAAATATGTTATTCGCTTCTGACAAAGCTGACACGATCATGATGTTTAGAAAACGATATTATTCCGTAGTTATTGAACTATTGTTATATTATGTACCACATCAAGCAAGCTGAATTTTTAATCAACTGTGATAAAGGTGTATTTATCTAGATTCCAGAATACTCCTTTAATTCTCCATGTCATATAGTAAATGCTTTATTTGGGTTACCTTTCTTTTCCTAATTCATTTGACCCCTGAAAACTTGTATGAGTTTCCATGTGTTATATATTCCTACCAACATGAGAAATTTCTCCTGTCGTTTACGATCGAATAATGATGAATAACAATAGAAATGCAAATACGGCTGTCGAGATTTTAATAAACAATTTGTAACGGGTCAATTTGAAATCTTCGATATGAAGATCATGTATCAACAAATTTCAACTGAATATATATGGTTATGTTTCTATTCTTGATGAAATACAGTTTTATTGAATAGTCTATCATTTCCTACTTGATAAAAGATGGCATAACCATGTATCTTCTCAAATAACTGATTGAGTTCAGTCTCGTCATTTGGTGCAACATTTCCGAAATTAAATACTCAAACAAGACACTTTGTGTGGTTTCACAATATGAAATTTCAAGAACATTTTCTCTTATACTGAGAAATTTAGAATGTTATTTTATAATGGTTAGTCACATCTAGTATTGAATAATTAGAATACTACATAGAGGAAGCACGCTAGGGACGTGAGGAAAGGTGTGCGGAAGGTCGCTACCCCCGTTTTTAGAGAGTGGCTAGTGTACTTACGTCCGGTGAGGGGGTGCATCAGAGTTGGGTGCGTGTTGGCGGCGTTAGCAGCTTGCTGTTTAGGCTTGCTAACCTTCGTGTTACTTTTAGCAAACTCCAGTCGGATGGTCTGAGGCATGTCGGGGTCAAACCTTACGCCCTGCTGCAAAATTGCCCACAAAAAGTGTGACTGTGTGTTCTCAAAATGCTTTATATATGCTACATAAATGAACATGTGGATGAACTACATATGTATGTTGAACTAAATAGGTGTTTCCTGTCAAATTGGACCTTTGAATCTGAACTTGAATTTAAATTGATTTTTTGTTAACAATCAAATATCAAAGTTCATCATAACAAAACTATAAGACAAAACTGTGAAGTTTTCTCTCTAAATAATAAGTTCTATTTAATTTCAGATTAAGATCTTATACTGATGATTGTTGAAGTGTCGCATCATTTATATCGTGATATAAACACATATTCACATCGATGAGAGAAACATTTTTTATAATTCGAGGTCAAATTTAATTTAAAAGAATACCAGGTTTATAAGTTGAATCTAAATGACTTTCTTGTCATATACAAGATGGCGTATAAGTCACGCATTGATTTGAACAGTTTATAATTTTTCATTTACAAGTTTTCTGAAAACTAGTTGAGGGAGATTATGTCTTCCAAATGCCCGCTATATTATGCCTTACAAAGATGTTCTCGTTTGAGAGCATTACTTTCCTAAGAAGCTCATTTTCAGCTGAACGACGATGAACGTAAATGAAGCTCAATATCAGAAGATGATTGAAAACTATTTCAAAGTTGTTGTAGGAATCCCAGAGCTGTGATTCCAGCAAGATTTTGAAGAATATCTTTGGCGAATACCTAAGCAGAGTATCTGTTTTCAACTGGTTTTCATATTAAAGGGTTCATGCAAACGATTTTCGAGCTCAAGCCCAATTTTCGAAATAAAATCTAATAACTACAGTCAAAAATTCTTAGGAAAGTAATCGAAAATGCTCTCGAAAGAGCACGTCTTTGTGAGGCAGAAAATAGGTTATTTGAAAGACATAATTTTCCACATACAATTGCATAATGTTATCTACTAATCAAGAAGTCTAGTTATTTCAGACTTATTGATACTACAGCAATTTTGGAATTGAAGAACTTCAAAACATGGAGCCATAGGATCAAAAGTGAGATCATTTTGGAAGGTTCTACTTTGGAAAATAAGAAACAACAAATTTCGTTTTTTAAATATTTGGAATATTGAGATGGTACGGTTCACACTTCAATTTTAATTTCGAAGTTCATAAATATGAGTGTTTAGTAGTTCCTTCAACCTAGAAACTCGGATTGATGGAAATCGGAATGAACTGACTTCGATTTGAATCTACTCTTATGAATGACATGGTATTCTTCTCTTATAAAAAGCATGCCACTAATGTCTAAAGGTGTATAATACTTTGGCGATGTGAACCATAAACTGTTGATGGATATAATAAGTGTGCTATACTAAGCGCATTTTAGTAATTTCCTCTTTACATTTATGCATGTCACATTCTTTTGTTCTTTTGAATTTTTATTATTATTGAGAAACTGATAATTTCTTTATTTCTGTCTTTCTTTCTATGGATTGATTCCGTTGCCTTTGTGAAATATGCTCATGAATATTGATATTTATTTCAGTTCAATTCAAAGCAATACAATTGTTGCAAATGTAGTACTCGTTATCTACACTAAAATTCTTGCAGATCAGTTGTACTACAAATATTGGATATTGGACCAAAAGATTCTCTCTGTATTAGTTGTACTAGCCCAATTTTACCAGAATTCAATGGGCACCAATGGCAAGTCACATAGAGATAATTCACATCTTCATATGTTTGTTATTATGCTATTCGTGTGTAAGCTCAATATGCAAAGTAAAACAATGTAACGTACTACGAATCCCTGGCTACTTGACATTTAATTATTTACACAAAGGTAACTCTGCGAGTGGGAGTAGCACGCAACAATTCACTAAATAGATCCGATCATCAATCGTATGCATCACTGCAGCCATCCCGCTAACTAATCGATTACCATTGTAGGCCTTATTAAAGTTTCAACGTACAACATCATTCGTAAGACTTGATCTCGGATGTAATATAACCTGAGATGACGGAGTTATTGTTAGCGAATTGGCCAGATATCATCAGCTATATCCGACAGTTAGAAAGTGCTCAAATATTGTAAATATCATAAAAATTTACCACATAAGACTTCCAAAAAAAAATTATATCTTGAATCCAACCAAAAAGTATTACGAAAAGAAACAAGATCTCGTTGAGTTCAGGAGTATCGTCAGTTTTTCTGAAGAAATTCGGAAATTAGGTAATGGATTTATTTATAATGGAATGCTCGTAATGACATGTTCCAAAAAACCATTGGTAATTAGTTTACTACAATCTCTATGCATTTCGAAAACATCTAATCTATTTAAATTCTGGCCAGATGGATGTTTTCAAACGATAAGCTACTTTGTGAGATTTAGTAAATAGAAAAGGAAATATGATTTTCTACTTTCCTTTCCTCATTATCCTTATTAATCCGACAATGTTCGTTATATCTGGACAAATATGTATCATTCCGAATACACTTCATACATAATTTCATACATTTCATATTTTCCGTGGTTTGTTATTTCAATTCGTTGGTGGGTTTAGAGATTGAATTGTTCCGTGAATGATGACTTATAAAGAATATTGACTGAACTGAAATAAATTGAGGCCGAACTAAAACTATGAATATTGGCTGATGAATCGTCAGCTATAAAGAATACAGTGAATATAATAGCAGTGAAAAATTATAATAACTTTTCAATATGACGAAATTTCAAGAAATTATTTTGTTCGGCAATTGTGAAGTACTGCATTATTCAAAAAGCTAGCCAATATTCTTGATTGAAATGGTCAAAGATCTTATTGAAATTTGGCCGATGAAATCCTTCAGGAGTGAGCGTCATTGACGCGGAGCGGGAGGAGCTCTCTTGGTTTGACTCTTATAGGAAAATTATCCAAACACGATATCTATGTGATTATTCGACTCATTATTACGTATGTAGATGGTGTTTTGACCTAAGCGGATCTGGGACTCAGGGGAAATGTGAAATTCATCTCATAGAACTCGAGATATAGAAGAAACAATTTTTATGAAAGATGTATCCGACGTTCAGGAAATGGGATATTCGCCTCGAAAGTAAGGCGGTTTAACAAGTGGAATAATGGAAAAATTCATCTATTTATCACTCACCGCAGTTAGTATAGACACAAATTAGCAGTGGTACTTGCTTGTGTACAGTGTTCATAAATTGTATAAGACGTTAGAAACAATCTATGGTACTTGATGCTTGTCAGTAAAGCCTGTTTAACACGTTCACAAGGCTACATACACGTAAATACATGGCACACTGCTGATGACGCGAGGAAAAACAGTCAGTGTGAATATTCAATATGTGTGTGCTGAATATTCTTCTCATCTGACTTCAACCATACAGATCTTACAGAGTACTCGACTCCGTTAGAGAGCGGTCGCGTGTTCCTCATCATTGGACCTCGCTATAGAGACTTATAGACATGCCGTCATGCTAGGGATCACGCGACAAAATTGAGACGGGGTCAGCGTGAAAACATTTGGGATATAATCTTATAAGATCTCTATAGCTGTAACAGCGAGCGATTGCTAGGTATTAACTTATTTAATCAGTTTTTAGATAGCACGTCAACCAACCAACGGTATAAATAAGAATAAAGCTTTCTAGTCAAAGAGTCCATGAATTTTTAGACTTTGCACTAATTGTGACCCTTTGTGCATTTAGAAATAAATTTCTTGAATAATATTTTTCAAATTAAATATTCTAATTTACTTTACTATTAGTGTCATTTCTTCAACAAAGGTAGCCAGTATGCTACTTATCATGTTAAACCAAATTAGCTTAGGTTAACGCTGGCCCCCGTTTTTTTCCGTAAGTTTCACGTTATCTCGAAGAAGCGTCACCTATAACCAAGGTAGCTCCCGAATAGACTACTTTCCTACTGTGCTTCAGTTTAGGGTCTTATGACTAGCCTAGTATCCATAAATGTGCGGACTATAGCTACTGATTAATAATTTCTATAGTAGGCCAACTTGAGCATATGTAATATTATGCCATAATTATCTACAGCTTATATCAAATCAGTAAAGTCTTATCGCCACAGTTGCAGAATCAATCGGAATTTGTGAGTGTAAATCAAGTTGTGTGACTATTATTTTCCGATATTCACCATTTAAAACCTTCCAAACTGATGACTCGGATGCTAACATTTACAGTTTAATTAAGAAACAAATAATGCAACTACCGACAATGTGAAATTACCTATTTAGTTCAACATTTTAAGAGGATATGTGAGGTTGGTAATGTAACATTATGAGGAAATTTCAAAGGACCAGAGGACTGAGGCAATCTAACGCGGTGGAAGCAGGTTATCTGCAGGTGACACACGGTGCGGTGCATGCGGCCTGAGGAAAGTATGTTACAGGGGACGATTATGTATTGATTGATTAAATAAAACCCACCTGCAAGTCCTGCTTGGCTGCTTCTGCCCCCGCCCTTGTATTGAATGTGACGAAACCTACAGGCTGAAATGGAATTCAAATTAATAATTAACCTAAAACATACACGATTTTCTCAAATTGTAGATTAGATGTTACACTTGTTTGATAAACTATTCATATTACGATTATGATGATCATTTTTCGCCATTGGCTGGAGTAGTCAACTTTGGCTAGCATTTCTTCTCATAAAAAAATATCTCATAAATTTATTATTGGTAAATTGGTTTCTCTAGTTGTTCAAATGAATTTGAAACGAAATCCTATAGTTTACTATAATGTGATAAAAATTCTTGCAGAGTAATAAAAAACTTGACAAAAAATATTATTAGACAATCACAAACAGAAATTTCTGGATATCCAATTCTCTTAGTTTGTTATCAGTTTTATTCTAATAATTCATCAAGTAACCTCTCCAAAACTCAAGCATTTCGTAACAGCAATAAATATAAGGAAAAATACTTCCGTTTGCCATTCACTTCCTTCTCCTCTTTTAATGATTGAATTTAATACCAAAATACATAAACCTGTTTCTGGTACTACTGAATTTGAATTTGACTTGGATATGGATATAGTAACAATATACAATAAATTAAGAACTTTTTTGTGTATGTAGAAACAGTAAGTATGTACGGAATTTTTCTATTTTAAATAATTACATGCATTTACTTTTTCTTCAAACATTTTGTAAGCACTACAACAGAATTACATTTAGAATTACAAAAAAATGCAAATCTAACGGCGCCGGCGATAAGATTGGAACATTTTCGGGAATACTCCAACTGTCAGTGAAGGAACAAAAAATAAAAATGAAGTGAAACAAAATAAAATTTGACATGGAATGATAAACGACACACATCTGTAAGGAAAAAATTGAAAAAAATGTTTTGTGCTTCCCGTTGATACTGTCATTGACATTTTCATAAAAAAGCATAAAAAATAGTCCCAAAGAATGTAGAATGTAATGGTCGTGTCAAATAGGACTAAAAAAGTTTTTATTCTGAGAGCATAAGGAAGAAATCAGTAAAACAAATGGAGTGGACAAATCATGATCAGTATACCTAATGGTAGATGTGAACTATTCTTAGAGAGTTTTTCCTTTCATTGAATTTCCAAAATATTTTGATAGTATTCTTGGAAATGTTGAACTATGCATGATTAGAACATAAGAACAAATATAATAACCAAAAGGATATCTCTCAAAAATGCTTTTGTGGTCGATGGCCAGCGCGTAACCTCGTGTTTCAGTTTTCCATAGGCGTACGTGGCCGTTTTTGATTTAAACTACAAAATGTATTAAAATACGAATTTCTGTTATACCTTACAAAAGAACATAGCATAAGTATTGCAACTGATTTTCACTATAATTGGTTAACATCGCCCTGGGCTCCCTCCGTTGCTATTGCACTAGCAGTTTCAGGTTATAATGTCAGGTTGGTCGCGCTCGAAGGTCATCGTCGGCGACCATATGATCGGATATCAAGGACATAAAACAATAAATCTGAAAGATGGCCCGATCGTCTGATTTTATGATCCTGTCAGTGACGTCAGTGCGATGCCTCGAACATAAGCAAAGTACAGTACGCTGCAAGTTCACCTTCATGCGAATATGAGCACGGAAGGTATCGCGGTTACGTCAGTTTTCAGGATAACATTGCTGTATAGGTAACTGGCCATCTTCTACAATTATTGTTTAAGGTTCTTGATTGGCGATATCCCTCTGATTATTCAATTTGTTCTTGTAATCAGAGCAGCAAATTGTACTGAACATAATCGGGTAGAAGAAATGTACAAAAGAAGCAGTTTCATATTGAAATGTCATCCAAAATTGCTCATTGAGCCTTGAAAGAACGGGCTTGAGGATGAATGAGTGGATGTAAAAATGTAGTTTTCATTAGTAATATGTCAGAAATAATTCGGTTTCCTAAATAAGAATATACAGGGTGTCCCAGGTTTTAGTAGCAGAACTTCAACAGTCGATAGAAAATTTGATTTTGAGACAAAAAGTTCCTATTAACATATATGCACAGACGCTAGTTTTTGAGATACAGGGTAGGGTGTTGAAATTGAAAAAAAAATTTCGTTTTTTGCAAATACCTCCAAAACCGTTTATCGTACAGAAAACAGCTTTTACAAGCATTTTCTACTCATAGTGAACTTTGTTCTGGGCTATAAAAAAACTTTTTTTTAGTCATGATTGATGAAGATTTTGAAGGGATAGCGGGTGTTTTTCTCCCCAACTTCTACGCCACTAAAAAAATACGGTTTTGAGACAACCATTTGAACCGCCAATGTCTTCTACACAAAAAAGGTACTCTTCGTCATAAACTCTAAAGTTGATCGTTTTCGAGAAAAATCAACTTTTATGTTGAAAAACATGCTCAATTTTTTGTTACTTGTTCTAATGTTTGAATAAATTTTGTTTAATTAGTAAGAATTGACCATGTTTTTCAACATAAAAGTTGATTTTTCTCGGAAACTGTCAACTTTAGAGCTTATGACCAAGGATACCTTGTTTGTGTAGAAAACATTGGCGGTTCAAATGGTTGTTTCAAAACCGTACTTTTTTTAGTGGCGTAGAAGTTGCTGAGAAAAACACCCACTACCCCTTCAAAATCTTCACCAATCATGACTAAAAAAAAAATTGTCATCACACAAAACATAGTTTATTATGAGTAAAAAATGGTTGCAAAAGCTGTGCTCTGTACGATAAACGGTTCCGGAGATATTTGCAATAAACGAAATTTTTTTTTCAATTTCAACACCCTGTATCTCAAAAAATAAGCCTTCTGCGACATATGTTTATGTGAACTTTTCTTCTTAAAAACACCTGTTCTATTTCATGTTGGAGTTTGTCCACAAAAAACTGACTCATTCTGTATGTTCAGAAAATGAAGCAACTATAGGTCACTATTACAAACGTTCGTTCACGAAAATTGAAAGGAGTTTATTCAGAGCTTCATGGAAATTGTTATCCTAGGAGTTATTTTAAAATGTTGTGTTTTCACATATAGTCCAGCCAAAAGTGTGAAAAATATCTAAAATTTTATAGATCGCACGAAATTGCATAATTGTATTTGCATCGTATCCAGGATGGCTTACACATCGTTAGTCAGAAAAAAAAGAGGCTGGTGATTATTACTATTAATAAACAATGAAAAATCATTTTCAATTCAAAATCTTTATAACAAACGGAGTATCTCGAGCCCTTTTGATCCAAGGTTCCTATTTTATATATAATCGAGTAATATCATCAATATTATATGAATTTTCCACTAGAATTTTCTGAAAAAAAAAATTGCATTCAAGTTTAATGAAAGTTTCATTTTCTGGAGTTTTCCGGAGAACTATAGTTGATTTTGATTTTATAACCATAAAATAATACTCAGCGATCACGAAAATATATAATTAGACAAGTTGAACGAGGACCGAGATAGGAATAAGAAGGAAAAACGACGCAATTTTCCAGAATTTTCCTTATTTTTTGGTGCAAATTGTCACGAGATAGACTAGAATTCTTAATGTTCCAATACCACTGGAAAAAGTTTTGTTTGTTGCTAAGATTTGGTAATATTTTCTGAGGTTTTTAGCAAATAGGACCGATTTTTCCTTTTCCAACAGCAAATTTGAGTTCAGCGGAACAATAAAACCCTTGACACCAAATTTCAGAAACTTTGGATTAAAAAAGCCCGAGATATTCCATTTGTTATAAAAGAGATTCCATTTGTTAATTGAAAATGGTTTTTCATTGTTTATCAATAGTAATAATGTCGAGATCCTTTTTTTTCTGACTAACGAAGTGTAAGCCATCCTGAACACGATACAAAAAGAATTTTGCATTTTCGTGCGGTCTATAATATTTTAGTAATGATCCCTATTTTTTCACACTTTTGTCTGAACTAATAAGTTGTTGAGGTGAAAGATATTGTGTGTAGTTGTAATCTCATAAGCATGAGAACTTTCACTCGAGCTCTAACTTATATCGTTTAATTCACATAAAATAAGATTGATATAAAATACCGAAAATAACGAGGGATAAGAAATTCATTCAACGTGTATTGCATCATTTGTTCTGATCGATCTATTCCATTCTAGAATGGATAATGAATTTGATGTTAGTATCTATAGAATTATTTATAGTATTATAACAAAAATTATTTATCAAGTTTCAGAGCCTAGGTTCGGCTCATTTGGACATAGTTCAAGATTTAAGAAAGGGCAATACAACCCAATTAGTGAGCGGTTGTTATTGTCAGCGGTATATAGCAAAGTTTCACATGGCGTTTATTATTGATGCGCAGTTCGCAATGTGAAAGCTCACAAGACACCATATTAGCTCAATGAGGTACGTTTTTCTTAAAAGCCTTATAGAATGTGTCCGTTCTGAACTGAACATGTTTTTCTTCCCAATATTTCTCTTCATTGGAGGTGAATGAATGAATAAATGAATACAACTTTCCCTCTGAAATACACATAACTTGAGAATTGTTCGCAGTCTGTTGCTATATAATAACTATACCTTTGGAGATTGAATTCTTCTTGATTGTTTTATGTGTAAATGTGAGAAAGAGCCTTCTGAATGTTGATATAATTTAAAGCGAGTTACGTCCAGTAGGATTATTTTCTTCTGCCAATTCATTTGAACGCAAATAATGAGTAAATGGAAGAACGAAAATACAAAGACAAACGCCCAGCACATTAGGTGCTGGAATGTTAATTACCAGCTCTTTCCATAAGTACTAGGAGATATTGAAATGGTATGTCCAATCAACCTTATGAAATGACATGTAGTAATATCTAGACGTTATTAGTATCATCAAAAATCATGAATTTTAGAAGGAAGAAAGATCAGAAGAATGCAGAATAATAATTTATTTTATTCATTTTTGAAATTCCCTTAGTAATTAAATTGAAACTAGAAAAGGAATAAGAATTCGAATTAATACTTACTGATGCCGTTTTTCCATTTTTACTTGTAACTTTCAGTAATGATCCTTCGTATCCCTGCAAATGTAGAAGATATGTTTAGAATAAAAAAACCAACTGGATTCACATTGTCTTATAATAAACTAATAAACTATGAAAGAGCTTACACTATGAATACACTATAACACTATAAATAAGAAACAATCACCTTTATTCATTGAAAATACTATTCAAGTACTGAGGGCCTTTCAGCTACCAATCATCATCAGAGTAAACTAATTTAATCTGGTGATTGTTTCATATCCATAATGTTATAATAATCTCATTTGCAGATGAACATGGGATTATTATGGTAAAACTAAACTTTTGGTTTATATCCATAAGGCAATTTGCATACCGCATTTCTTACAAAAACTCCATCCTCAATACAATGACATAATTAGACATTGATATAAAATACATCATCGATGGAGATTATCCTTGTCAACGTAAATGTAAGGATCTCCAATGGATTCGGCGTTTGCGTAATGTGAATTCATATCAACAAAATATGTAGAATAGGGAAATAAAACACAAACTTAAATTCACACGAATTGCAAAGCTTACATGCTGACAATTGTTCGTCACACAGGGACGTTATCAAAGCGTGTTGATAACTCAAGTTGATAACAAGCTTCGATTGTCAGCAAGTCAACAATAGAGCTCGTGTATCTGAATTTTAATTT